>VZRW01000029.1:140870-295621 GCA_013398125.1 Aegotheles bennettii
GGGAGGGCCTGGGGCGGGCGGGGATGGGTAACGAGTCCGTCTGAAACGGGACATTTGCAGCGTTTCTCCCTTTTCCTGAGGTAAAACCGGTGAAAACAAGCTTGAGGGAAGAATTAATGCTCTTAATGTATTCGGAGGTGGAGTAGGTGCTGGGTTCCAGCTGCAGGAGGACATTAAAAAGATTGGCCTGGGCAAGGGCAGTGGAAACTTTTCCAAGTCAAGCCTTGAACAGCAGCTCAAGGACATCATGGTGTTTGCAAGGAAAGAGACTCCTACCTGTGCTTTTATCCCTGCTGTGATACCTTCCCACTGGTCAGTCAGGCTGTAGCGTTCCACAGTCGCTTCCCATAGCGGCACTCGCGGGGTTTGTGTAAGGGGCTGGTGGAGCAGCCTCTCTGGAGTGGCTCAGTGTCATTGGGCACACCTTGGAATTACACAGACGGGTGTTGTTCAGGCACCCATTTTGCAACATCGCAGCAGCAGATTCCTCCTGGAGCAAATTTCCGAAACTGTTTTCCAAGCAAGCCTGCTCCTGGTGTTCCTTATGTGGTGTTTTGGAAAGCGAGCTGGTAACCTCAAGAATCCTCAAGTCTGTCTTCTAACGAGTAGTTTACGTTAGATAAGATCATGTGTGTGTGTCAGCCCTAACACTCTTGTAATAACTTTAATGGAGCTTTGTGTGTTGTGGACTTGGGCAATTACTTCAAGAAAAGGTGCCTGCACCGAAGGTTGGAATTTAAGGCAGAGGCCACCACAATGTGGATTGTTTTGATTTTGTTTTTCAGTGCCAGTTGTTTGTGTGTATATTTGTCCCTAAACTAGGTTTATCATGTTAAATCTAAAGGCACCTTTTCCTAAGATGAGACTGTCTTTCTAATGTAGACTTGCCCTTCCACCACCTTTCTTTTAAATTTAGGACTTGTTTAAAGGATGTGGTGATAGTGTCTTAAAAGAAGAGCATACTTCTACAAATCCAGAAATTGCAAGCCAGAACTAGTATGGATCAAGCAGGGAGAGGTTAAGTGGTGTTGCGTTCTATGTGTTTGAGATGAGATTGGGATCGTTTTATGCCATGGAATTTTGAAATCTCAGAGCCAAGACTAGTAGCTTGTCTTGAGATGTGAAGGCTAGGGTGAGGGTCTTGTTCCAGAGGCCATGGCTTCAGAACTCTGCGAGGAGAGTTTCTTAATACTCTTACGTGTGACCACTGAAGAATGGGCAGGAATCAGGGCGGTCTTTATACAAACCAGAACGATTTATCTTCTCCTCCATGAGTAATGCTCGCTGATTATTTTGGGAATGCCTTGGTGTTTCAAGAGGAAGGACTGGGTGCTTGCTGTGCCGCGACACGCGCTGTTGGGAGGTTGGGCAGGTCCCTGTCGTAGGCCGTATGAGGAAATGCTTCACGAATGTGCTGTACGAAGGGTGTTCAGTGGTGCTTCAGAAAAGCTTGCTTAAGTGTGTTACAGTTAGTGCCAGAGTCACTCGCTTTTGTTGATGCCTTAAGCAGCAGAAGATTCTAATTTGTTAGCAAGTAATACATTGCCAAATGAAGAGCAGTGACATTAGAGGTCACTCTGCTTGCATGAAAGCATAACAGCAATTTATGTAGTACCTCGGTAGTAAGTACCTAAGTACTGTTTGTTTAGAGACTTGTGCTGTGGGATTCTGGCCTCTGAATGTGGTGCAAGTGCTTCCTTAAGCAAATACCTGGTTAAACCGCCCATGCTCTTGGACTTCCTTAGGATTCCTCACCCTCAGGTCCTGTATTTGCATACCCGTGCATGCATGTAGACTACTTCTAAGCTATTTGGGATTTGCTAGTACAGGAATGGGAGCTACAATGTCAGTGGCACAGCTGAGGAAATAGAGCAGCCTGCAAATACAGTTCAGGATTTAACCAGCAGTAAGTGATTCAGCAGGACCCGGTGCTGTCTGTTGAAGGCTTCAATGAAGTTAGCTAATCAATACCTGTTCATAAAACAAGGTATGATGTATACTCATAGGTAACTAACTAGTGTTAAATGTGAGATCATAGTATACCTTGTGCCTTTTTAACTAGTTGAAACAGTGAGCACACTTAGTGAGCATAGGTGGCACAGAGCATGGGGGAAAGTTGTGTGCTTTCAGGACATCAGCAATCCCACTGAACAGTTCTTGGTCTGATGATTATTAATGGACCAGGCAGGTTTTTTCTATATTTAAATTAAAAATAAAAAGCTCCAAGCTTGCTAATTGTTGTTTAATATTAGTTAAAATAAGTCTGTATGGTTCAGAGTATTGTTCCTTGCTGTAGTAGGCTTTGGCAGGCTGGGCCTGCATTGTGTTCTGAAATAGTTGAATTAGCAAGATCAAAGCTTGCTAGCAGCAAAACTGGGCTAGCTTACACTTCAGTCTTGGTGATAAAAGCTTGCTCAGAGTAGGTACTCACTAATGTGTTAAAGCTTTTATCATTGATTTCCAGCTGTATAACGTACCTAAACCTCATTGGTGCAGCTCCTTTACTGTGCCTTCTGTTGAAGGGAGCTTGTCACCTGTTTGGTGATGGATGCTTTCCCCTTTTACATCTCAAGGAACACCCAGCTTTGTTGGAAAGCATGCTGCACTAAATTTAGAAAAAAAAATAATGTTGTCATGCTCAGTTGGATTTCATAAGGTTTGAGCACACTTCTGGCATCATCTGTGATGTTCTGGAATGGTTTTGTTTCCTAAATACTTATCTCTAGAAAAAACAACTAGTATTACAAAGAAATCTGCTTAGCCTGGTCTTTCTCAGTGTGCTGTATTCTTGGAGCTTGCATTGAATTAATGGCACTTGAATGAACCACATCCCTGAAACAAAATGTTCACTGAAGACCTTAAAATGGAAGTTTTACTTCTGAAAATTTGATTTCTTTGCATGTTAATAAAGAATGTAGTGGCATACTTTGATAAATTCCCCTAGCTCATGAGTAATGCTGTCAAAGTGAGTTACATGTAATTAAGAAGTTAATAAGTGTAATCATTCTCCTCTCTTTCCGCTTTCCCTCCCAGCTTTGTGAAAGAAAAAAAACATGTTAATTGGCATCTTTGTATCCTAGGACAATAATTACTATTGTAAAAAGCCTTTGTTTCTCATGTAGCATACACTAAAATTTTGTTGTAAACCATGTTTGACAGTGAGGGACCTGAAACTGTCTTAAGAGATTCAAGAGCAGACACAAATACGGTGAAACTGTGTTTTGTTTTAAATTAACCTCTAAATAGCAAGTAATGCTGTTGCTAAACTCGCAACAAAATGGGGCAGGGAGATCTTGGGTAAGAGCTGTTGCTGAAACTTCCTGATGCTTTCCCTTACCAGACTTGTGTGTTGCCTTGAATGAACAAAAAAGGGAATGCAGTACTGTGGCCGTCCTGGCTGCTCTGATTCTACTTGAAACAGATTTTCTCCCTGGCTTCGGCAGCATGCGTGCCCCAGGAATTCTTTCTTTTCAGTAGTCTGCTTGTTCTGTGTTCAAGTGTAGAAGAAGTAGGCAAGTAGAATCAGTTGATTGCTGCAGTGAGTTTTTAAGTCTGGTCAGACCAGTGTGTGCACTTCTGGTGCCCTTTCTCTACTGTAGCTGAATAAAACAGTAATGGGTTACACACCTGTTCTTCACCGTTACTCTGACAGTATCTCCTGTGCCTGAGTACGTGGTAACATCTGTTACAGAAAGGTAGGTGGCAGAACTTTAATTTAACGCGCTGTAAAATATGCTGAGTTTAATTAAACGGCGTAACTGAAATACCGAAGTACCTTTGCATTCAGAATGTAGTAATCACCTATGGTCTAGATGTTTTCTAGGACACACTTTTCTCCCCTACTTCTGCTGATTGGCTTTGTCAGAAATACATTAGGTGCCATCTCCTGAGGCTTTGACAGATCATCGTGTGAAGAGCACTACCAAGACGTGCGTTTTCCAAAATGATTGAGTAGAAGCTCAGTGTCTCCTAAACTCAAGTAATACAGTACTTGTGAACTGCCAACCTTAAGAAGTATAGTTTAGTGATACTGCACTCTATTTTTTAC
The DNA here is from genome assembly GCA_013398125.1 of Aegotheles bennettii. Taxonomy (NCBI): domain Eukaryota; kingdom Metazoa; phylum Chordata; class Aves; order Caprimulgiformes; family Aegothelidae; genus Aegotheles; species Aegotheles bennettii. The sequence continues at coordinate 144,919 of VZRW01000029.1, forward strand.
TTTGTTTTTGTTTTTTTTTCCTCTGAAAATACTTTTGTTCAGCTTTTTTACTCTTTGATAGCTCAGTTTTAGCTTTTGTGAAGTCAGCTTCATTTGATTCGGGAAGCAGGAGTCCCATACCTCATGGTGATTTTTCATCCTACTTGTGGAATTACTAAGTAGAAGGAAAGTGAATTAGGTGAATGTATCTTCTCAGAACCTGTTTGTGACACTGAAAAGTTGTGATTAAACTACATCTGATTAACAATATATAATGGGTAATTTTGAAGCCCTTTTTTCTGACTTCATTTGACTGGGATTTGGTGCTTAGCCTTGCCTTGTGTTGATGTTTTCCCTCACCCCTGTTCCTGTCATCTGGTGTGTTCTAACTGCAAAAGTTGCGAAAATGTGAAAGACTTTTGACTGGTTTGTATACTACTGACTGTTTCACTAATCAATATTTAATATGGTTTTCATAGGCTATGTAACATGACACTGATATTCTGGACAGGTAATTTTCATTGTTTGAAAACCTTACATAATAAGGGGAATCAGGTAACTGCTAGAAATGAGCACCTTATTTATTTGTTTTTTTGTAGCATCATATTGCCAAGGATCTGTTTTGTGAAATCCACTCCTGAGAAACTGTAGCTTTTACTGCTACAGCTAGCATCAAAGCAGTTCTAAAATTGCTAAAGTGAAGTCAATATTTAAAGGGACACTGTCACTTTCAAAAACTGAATTTGCATCCTGGTTCTCTTTAATTCTTGCTCCCTTACCAAAAGCTTATAAGGCTACTGAGTGGAATTCAGAACAATGTTAAAGGCAGTGAAGCAAGTCCCCTTTGGCTTCCCCTTCCTGTCGTCTGTACGCACATGCCTGCTTGATGCCTCCCCCGTTGCAGCTTTGCTATGGCTGTGTGCACCCTCTGACAGAGCCTGGGGAGGAGTGTGCATGCTTGCTCTCTCCAGAACAGTGCATGGGTGATGTGGTCATGCTGGGGCATGAGGAGAGTGCAGTTACTGGCGATGACACTGGCTGCAGGTGAAGTGCTGCTACGGAATAGATACCATATCCAAGGTGTTTCTTACCTAGTCTTTTCTGTTTGCTTGTGAGCTGGGAAAGTAGAAACTTCTGTTTAGTTAATGTGAGAACTTCACTGTGTAAAAATGTACTCATGCATTTGACTGTGTCCCTTTAAATCTCATGTGCTGGAATGTATAGCTACCAAATCTGTATGTACTGACACCGAGTAGTGCAGCTGACTCACCTGAGGAAAGGGGTGCCATCCAGAGGGGCCTCGACAGGCTGGAGGAGTGGGCCCATGTGAACCTCATGAAGTTCAACAAGGCCAAGTGCAATGTCCTGCACCTTGGGTTCGGGCAACCCCCAATATTAATACAGACTGGAGGATGAATGGGTTGAGAGCAGCTCTGCAGGGATGGATTTGGGTGTACTGGGGGTTGAAAAATCAGACATGAGGCAGCAATGTGCACTTGGAGCCCAGAAAGCCAATAGCAGCCAATGGTACAAGACAGATGTGGACCTGTTAGAGTGGGTCTAGAGAAGGGCCATGAAAATGATCAGAGACCTGGAAAACCTCTCCTGTGGAGAAAGGCTGAGAGAGTTGCGGTTGCTTAGCCTGGAAAAGAGCAGTGTCTGGGGAGACCTTATTGTGGCCTCTCAATACTTACAGAGGGCTTATAAGAGAGAGACTTTTTACCAGGGCCTATAGTGACAGGACAAAGAGTAAAGGTTTTAAACTGAAAGAGGGGAGTTTTAGATCAGCTATAAGGAAGTATTTTTATGGTAACAATGGTGAATCGCTGGAACGGGTTGCCCAGAGGTGCCCCATTCATTAAAACATTCAAGGTTGGGTTGCGTGGGGCTCTGAGCAACCTGATCTAGTTGAAGATGTCCCTGCTCATTGCAGGAGGCTTGGACTAGATGGCCTTTAAACTTTTTACAAGGGCATGTAGTGACAGGACAAGGGCGAATGGTTTCAAACTGGAAGAGAGTAGATTTAAACTGGATATTAGGAGGAAATTCTTTCCTATGAGGGTGGTGAGACACTGGCACAGGTTGCCCAGAGAAGCTGCTCCCTCCCTGGAAGTGTTCAAGGCCAGGTTGGATGGGGCTTGGAGCAACCTGGTCTGGTGGGACGTGTCCCTGCCCATGGCAGGGGGGTTGGAACTGGTTGGTCTTTAAGGTCCCTTCCAACCCAAACCATTCTGTGATTCTAGGAAGCAACCTAAAAAAGTGTATTTCTTGGTAAGGTCCTTTAAAAAAAAGTAGCTTATCAGCAGAGGGCAAATAGAAGTTAACATAGTTAAAACAGTGCTTGGTAAGGCATAAGCCATGTGAACATCTCTGTGCAACGACGGTTCAGGAGCTGTATCTGGCAGGAATAGGAAATTAGGGTTTTTTTTTTCATAGATCCTAAGTGAAACGGTGTTCACCGATCTAAGTGATTATACAGAACTGTGTATGTATAGATATAAAACTGTTTAACACACCTGTGTATGTGCACACAGAGTTTGGTGCTTTGGGCCTTAAAATAATCCAAACAATGCAGAAACCAGTGCACTGGAAGCCACTGAAAGAACAATTCCCAAGGGAGATAGGAAGGAGGGTGGAAGAGTGGAGTGTTTGGGGTCTGATCATATTTTGCAAAGAAATGAGAAACATGATGACCACTGAAAACCTGTTCCTAATTGTTAACCATATGTCCGGGAACAGGACAATACTTGGTGAAGTCCAGAAAACTGACAAAAACTCGTTTATGGGGTGGGCTTTTTAAATTGTCAGTCCTCTCTTTCTGTCGCAGGGGAACGTGGTCATAGTGGGAAAAAAAAGAAACCTAGCCATATAAGAAACTAGCCAATGGTAGTTCTTTCTCTTCTTTCTTCTTTAATTTGTGAACATAGCTAATTAACTACTGCTGATTAATCACACATAGAAAGCTCCGATGGGATTAGGTGCAGGGGAGGACTGTGCAGAGTCCAGGGGAAACGAACAGAATCATTTCAGTGCAGTACAAGGTACTGGTGCAACCCGAATTTTATTTTAGATTCACAGTGGAATTGGTGTCAGGTTACTGGAACTCGGGTGTTCCAAAAGCTAATTAAAATAGCAAGTGTTTTAATGAGAAAATTTGAGAATGGAAGGGCGTCAAAACCTTAACTAAATCTAGTCTCATTTTGATATAAATTTAATATCTCTCTATATTTTCATTCTGCGATGTAAAAACCAAAGCAAATTTAAAGCTGTTTTTATTTGTGGCACATACTGTGTTTTTAGTGAGCTATGCTCTTCCTTGGCTTTATGATCTGTTAAAAAGCTGAAAATGCCATGTCAGAACCAGGGAACTGGTTAATGCCCAGTCTTGTTAGTAGTGACGGTGCTCATTCCTAGCGCAAGATCTTGTGTGTTGGCGGATCTGAAATTGGGAGTGGCCCTGGGTTTGGTTTAAATTTTCTCTGATCATCTTATTTAAAAGGAAGCTCAGTTGCCTTGTTAGCTTTGCCAACTCTGCTCTCCTGTTTCTCTGCAGACTATTGCAGCTATTTGAAGTTGTAATTGTTGTTTCAGAAATCATTTTTGCTGGAGAATGAATTTTTACTTTGTTCTCAATGCTGATGATTGAAAAATGTTGAGTAATCAATCTTAAAACACTTGAAATGTTGAACAACTGATACCCCATGAAACTTAAAATAATTTCTGTTGAATATCAGGTATAATTAAAAAAAAACCCACAGCAATTAAATGTTTGTAAAAATTAAGATTTTGGCAGTAAAGAACATATTCTTCATGTTTATGCAAGAAATCAAACAAATTTGATTTTTCTTAAACAGGGGAAAGCAGTAGATCATGCATGGTAATATTAATTGGTGATACTGTCAGGTGGTTTTAAGGGTATTAAAATACATGTTTGGCTTTAACAAGGTTATAAAAATTTAACAGCAGCAATAACCTGGTAAGTCAGGTGTGCTTTCACTCTTTTCATAAGTTCGTGGGCACTTTTACTACCCAAGAAAGTGAAACCATGAGCTGTCAAAAATGGTGGAAAGCACGTCATTAAAATACATTTTTCTGTATGTTTAAACAAGCACGTTTATGAAATTTTGTATGCTAACACTTAATGTTGCATAATACCTTTTTAACCTGACAGTGTCCTTAAATTATCATGTCTGCTTGCTTTCATTTTCCAGCTGGGTTTTAATTTTGCATGCATTTGGGTGAAATACAGTATGCATAATAGTTGTTTCCTGGAAGCGTTTTGGGGCTGTCTGTGCTAGTGTTCTCCAGAATGAGCAAGGGAGAAGAATTTATTTTCCTTTTGTGGAGGTTTGTTAGCTAATGAATGAGTAATGCAAAGTGATTCCACTTTATTTATGTATATGCATATGTGTTTTTGAACTTAATGTTGTTTGAAGAGTAGCTGTAAGTAATAGGGATCCCTTCATTTCAGTGATGCCCCAAACAACTCCGAAATTTATTAGAACTAAGTATTTCTGTTTTGAGAAAAAAAAATTAAACTCCGGTTAGTTTGGCAGAGCTAATTGTAATGTGTAATGCTTGTCCTTAGTTTATCATAGGAGCCTCTGTGAAGCTGGTTTTTTGAAGTAATGCCAATAGAAAGTGGAAGTTGTGCATCTGCTCGCCAAGCAAAGCAGAAACGTAAATCGCACAGTCTTTCAATCCGAAGAACCAACAGTTCCGAGCAAGAACGGGCAGGACTGCAGAGAGACATGTTGGAAGGGCAGGTAAGAGAACACACTGCTGCTCAGGTAACCTCCCTAACGTTTGTATGAGGAATGTTTTCTATGCGAAGAAGTTAAATAAACTTAGGTGATGAAATATGTCCAGTAGAGCTGCAGGAACAAGATACTTTCTTGCTTGTACATGGTGAGTGTCCTTGGAGATCATTGATGTGGATGTTGACAGTATTTCAGGTTTTATTCAGACCCGTGGAGCTTTCTATTGGCTTTTGTGTATTGTTACATGAATGATAAAACCACAAAGAGATACAAAGAAGGACCCTATTTATTTCACTGCACCCTCCCCTCCAGCCCCCCCAAATGTTGAAGATTGATTCTTGACTTCACAAGTTTGAAGTAGTAACTCAGGAACATGAATAAACCGAAATATTTGTTATTACACTCTGATAGGGAAGGTGTTAGTGGGAATGCTGTTCTGCATTCCTTTCCATAAAGTAAGCAAATACTGCCTGCTTGATAGAGGCATGAGCTAGCTTAAGGTTTTGTTTGTGTGCTCTGGGTTTGGTTTTTTTCTTTGGTTCAAATGAAGGTTTGGTCTTCTGTGTATTAAACTTCAGGGAAAGAACAACAATCACAAACTCCTCTGATGCTCTGAATCATGTCAGTCGGTGTAGTGGACACAATCTGGAGCCACTTGGAGCGTTTCATCTAGCAATACTGAGGTTAGCTGTAGGTAAGGCTCCTACAGAAAGTGTCGTGTTGCTATAGAAGCAGTGCTGCCGAAGATAAGCAAATATCAGTTTGAAAACTATTGTTGAATTGATTACACAATGTTAACGTGGGCCTGGCAAAGATGATGCAAAACTTGATTTTTATTAGACAGGTGGTTGGAATACTAACAGTGTTTGGCTACGAGAAACCTCGCTTTCTGGACTCTGCAGATACTCTGAAGAGAAAGCCTTGTGTTTTCTCAGTGTTTTGACGTATCTTTTTAATTTTTTTTTTTAAATGAATCTGTTACTCAGTAAGTTACAGCACGAGTTTTCTGGGAACTAACAGAGCCCAGGTTGTTGCTTCTACTCATCTAGAAGTTGGACAGTGTGAGTACCTGGATAGGAAACTGTTCATGCGTTTGAACTATTACAGCCTTACTTCAGGAAAGGAGAAGAGGGGCTGAGAGGCCAAGGCATGCTTTCACTTCTGCATAGTAAACCAACATTTTAAGCTGTTTTAGTATTTATTATCAAACTCTGTAAGTGTACTATGCAGTAATATTTAAATGTTTTACATATAATGCTATTTAATTTTGACCTTTAACCTGGAGCAGCCAGTGTCAGATTCTAATGAGTAGAGAGTATTAATGCCCCTTCAACAGTGGAGCTGTAAACCACATGAGATCTAGATAAGTACTTTTGCAGATAAACAGATAACATTAATACATAGTACTTTAATAAGCTAATTTGAATAATGCCAACTTCAAGGAGAGTAAAGGAAGTGGATGCATTTTACTGTGCTGGTTTCTTTAGGACAGGTTTAGATTTGCCTGTGCTTTCAGGCTATCGGAAGTGGATTGAAAACCTTTCCTACACTTCCTTTCCTGTTTCAAAAGTTGTAGGAGGACTTAGTTTGTTTCACAATGCTGCTGCGTGGAATTATTGTGTAATTGAATCAGAAATAATTCCTCTAATTTTGGTGTTTCTCTTGATAGTGTTTCATTTGTATAGCACTCCTCTTTAATCAATTCTGTTTCAAGTCAGTTTTAATCAGGATCTGTTTCACATTCTAATTGACTGTGAATGCATGAGCAAAAGTACTGTCTCAAGGGAGAGGCAGTGAAGATGCAGAAAGGAATATCCTTGTGGGGCGTAAGGAGCATAGGACCACTTATTTCAGCATGGTGCCTATTTCTGTCAGCTTAAAGTAGCAGTGAAACTGGTGTAAAACTGAATTATGCACACAGCCGATTTGCCCTGGCATGGCTGTTAGTGGTCTCTCTTGCTCTTCTTAAAATTGATGTTCAGAAATAACTTATACAATTGGGATAGTGGTGGGCTTTTCTGATTGTTTCTGAAGACAATCATCTTGACTGTATGAACCAAAGTGTGAATGAGATTGAATTCTGGTTGTTCAGATGCTGGCTGGGTGGAAGGCACATGCTGCCCTCTGATGGCTCGGATGCACATGCTTCCTAACTCAGTTTATAGGAATGAAGCCAAGTGGTTTTGGTTTGGGTTTGCTGGGATACTTACAAACAGAACAACCTATCATCATCCTTAAACTTGCGTTGAATAATGAAGTTCACACAAATTAGGGTGGGGTCTTGTGCTGACATTTGTACTCCCATACTAGTAATGCTGCTTCTGTACTTCTAGACCTGAAGCAGTGTTTTTTGCTGTGGCAGAAGCTGACTCAATTTTCATTTTTTCCTCATAGCTGATGATTTCAAGATTTTGAAATTACATACTTTTGCTTTGTTTAAAAAAAGAAGATATTGCTGATGGACATATTTCCTGTATATTTGGTAGATGAACATTGATATGGCATCATGTGTACCATATTATTAATATATTAATTTTGCTTTGAATTTGGTAACTTGTTTTCTTCCATAGATATTTCTCAGTTTTTGAATACAGCTGCATTATTTACAGGTTTGTCCAGTAATAAGATGTTGTCTTACTGAATCCTAAGATGATATGCTACAAAGGAGTAGTTGGGCTTTTTCATAGTTAGGGCAAGACTCAGTTAAGTGTAAACTTCTTTTTAAAAACAGTTTATAGCTGGCTACCTAGATAAATAGTAAGTGCAGTAAATCAACTTACACATTATGGTCCACCAGAAACTCATGAAAAGAACAGGTTTAGTAGAATTTATTTATGCAGTGAGCAAGAATGATTAATTGTTTGATCCATACTTGCAGTAGATTAATTGATTATAGTTATTAGACTAATGACTGTATTTTGTCCTTTCTAATTTGCCATTTTTCAGTAGTGTGTTGTGCTTTAAATTTGAAGATGTTTGTGGCTATTGGGTTCTCAGTGTACTGCAGTCAGTTGTCTTCTGCTTATTGTCTGCTCAGCAGTGTTTGATAACAGAACCATCGATACAGTCAGAACTTTGACTCTCAACAGAAATCAGTTCTTACTTGTTTTGGGTAAGGTGTTGTGTTTGTTCAGGGGAAATATGGTGCTGATCTCTGTTTTATAGGCAGGGGAGTAAATGTGAAATAACTTGTCAACAGAAACCTGTGGTGAAGCTGTGTATTGTGCTCAGATCATGTAAATCCTATGTTAGTGGGTTTATTGCCTACTTGTTTCTGTGCCTCAGGGTTGCTATGTTGATTATGCTGAAGAAAAAATTAGCTCTCCTCTGTGAATTTGCTTCAAAATACTTTCTGCTAGGAGGAGATGCTTGAATAATATCTGGGGAGGGAAGAATTAGAAATTGCAGTTTCCTTCACACTTAGTCGTGGTTAGTGACAAAAATAGGCTGATGGTAAAAATATATTTAGAGGAGTTTGTCTCAAGCTTTCATGATAAGGTGCTTTGTGATGGCAGCTTCCTAACAATGCATAGTTGACTTCTGAATTACTTTGTCAACCAAAGGTATTTGTTCTTCTTTAGCTGGAAGCACCTTGACATTATAAATATAAATATAAATATAAATATTTATATTTCTCACCCTTTTTCCTTAATGATTTGTATATATAACTTGGTTTTATAATTTATCTCTAGTAAAAACAAAAAAACCCGCAATTCTGTCCCTTGGAAGTGAAAGAGTGTGTAAAATGAATAATTTTATGATCTACAGTGCTTTTTCTTTTGTGTTCTACATTAGTAGTAGTTTTACACTAGTAGTAGTTTTAATTTTCCTCCTTGCAGGTAAAAGTGTTAAAGTCAGTTTAAGACTGAAGGGTAACTATATGAAATATATGTAAAAAAAAAATATATAAACCCCAATATTTTGCCTTCCAGGATTCTAAACTACCATCTTCTGTCCGGAATACACTCCTTGAACTTTTTGGACAAATAGAGCGGGAATTTGAAAATCTATATATTGAAAATTTAGAATGTGAGTATATCTGTATTTTTCCAGCAGTTTATGAATTGTTTGGATTTGGGATATAGTAGTGCTAATTGAGACGCTTGCCTTGGATACTGTAGTGTAATTACTGTAGCTTTTCTGTGAGGAGTTTCAGAATTCTTTTGAACTTGTAGCCAAAGTTTGTACCTTTTCAGAAAAATTACTTTCTTAGCTCTTTGACACAAGTAGTGAGAACTGTTGAGTGTCATCTTCCTTGACTCTTGGGCAAAGAAAGCAAAGTGGCTGTCTCCTTGTTATCGTAGGCTCTGGTATATATCACGCTAATCTGGCAGTAACTTGAAGTTTATGGCTTTGTTGTAAATGTACAGGCCTAATTTTAATGATGTAATATTAGTAAATAAAATTGGCAAAGTGTCTTACTTGGAAGAGTGTAAAATGTGGTGGTTTTGGATCATCCTACTTAATACATTGCATAGCCAGCACCTGCCACTGTTCATGGATTTTGAAGTCGAGCACTTGAATAGAAGTTCCAGGTATACCTGCAGAAAAATGGTATTTGTTTGATGGCAGTGACAGTCGTATGGTGAGATAAGTGATCCGAAGTGCTGTAAGAGGATCCAAAGTAAGTAACATAGGCAGTCATACAGTAAAGCCTCTGCTAGTTTTCCTTGCTGGACTTTGGAAGCTATGTTGCTATGTTGCATGTCTTGGCTTCTGAATTGTAGAATCTGTGTGGTTTGGGTCCAGGTCAGAATTTTTCCACACCTAATCTGTTCCCACAGTTGAACCAAAATGTTCTTGCATGCTTTTTGAAAATGTGCTGGCTTTTTATTCTCTTCAAACCTGAGACTGTGTTGGTTAAAGGCTGTCATCAACACTACACATTTGTTGGTGACTATTTGCACAACTGAGTTCTCAGCCTAGAGCTGAGAAGTTGGGTGGTAACAAGAAAAGTAGGGATTCCCCACCGCCACAGACTTCAAAAATGTTTGTCAGAAAACAAGTGGTGATTTGGTCTGTACCCTCCAGAGCACAATTATTTTCCTTCCATTCCATTTGCATTTCTTCTGCATCTTCCTTTTTTCACCTCACAGTTCCACTTCACTCCCACCCTTCATGATCTCTTTCCACCCCCTGACAATTTCTGATTGTTTCTCTTCTGATGCTGCCGAGTCTGATATTTTTTTTTCCTTGGTCTAATTCCTCAATTAGCGTTGCAGTTACTGTACGTAGAGAATCTCAGGTTTTTCCTCCTGGCTCTTCATATACTCCCTTTCCATTATTACAACTTTTTTCTAGTTTCTTCCTTTTCATATCCCTTCCAGGCTTCAATTTTAATCCTTTCAGTCAGTTCTTGTATCTGCCTGGCTCGTTTGTTTCAGTCATCTGTTACTATAAGCCTGTCTCTTTGTTTACTTCTCTTTCCTATTGTCTGTGTTTTATGAAAGTTTGCATTTATGTGACTGGAAACACAGGAAAGAGAGTCTTGCTTTGCTCATTTCAAGTACTTGGATGTGTGTATGGAAGTGTAAACTGACTTTTCTGTTGTTTAGAACTGAGACTTCAGTGAATTTCTCAGGAATGGCAAGACTCATACAACATTTACGAATATCAGCTCAGAGTTTGAGAAAGAACCTATAAGTCACTGAAAATGTTCTTTATAAAATTAAGTTTTATTTTTAAATAATGTTGAGCAAATTTGAACCAGCCCAGCCACTGGGAATAATTTACAAGTGCCTGATTTGTTTTAGCTATGTCATCACTCTGTCTTGTGTTGAGATGTCACCACTGATGAGCGTTATAAATAATTGACAGAAAAGCATATTCTTGTTACAAATAAATGCTTTGTTTGAGGTGCAATGAAAATATTTTTATCTTATTTAGTGTTTCTAAACCACTTGAATGTAAAATGTATACATCATTCTATGCTTTTTTAATGTATTTCAAAGTATAAAAATATGCATTTGCTCCACTACCTTTCCTACTGAAATTCTCACAGTGGACAGACATTCAGAGGGGAAAACTGTTTTGTGATTAACACACTCTTTGTCAAGAACTGACATACTAATTCTGTGGCTAAAATATTTATGATACTGCAAGTTTTATTAGTAAAAGTAACAGTAATTAGGAGCTACTGATACTTTCCTTGGAATCTGAGTCAAGGTTGATCTACGGAAAATTCAGCATGAGTCTTGGTTTATGTCTTGGTGAGACCTGCTTTTACAAAATCAGTTGATCTTTTTTCCTGTCCTTAGCATAAAATAGATTACTTACTAACCATAACAATTCTTAAATAGTGTGTTAATGATGTTGCTAATGATACTCAATTTTTTGTATTAATGTAAATTTTTGTTGCTGCTAGTACGTAGGGAGATTGATACCCTGAATGAACGATTAGCAGGTGAAGGGCAGACAGTTGATGGAGCTGAACTGAGCAAAGGACAACTGAAAACAAAAGGTAAGATAATTGCAAAGAATCCTAAACTAGTGTTTTTGAATTTACTTTTTGTGTACTTTACTGGCCAAAACTTAGAATCTTATTGAAGGAAATTAATACCAGTTACTTATACAAATAAGCTAATGCTGTATTTGAAATATCTTCCTTTGAATTTATTTGTCTCAACAGCCAGTCATAGTACCAGTCAGCTTTCTCAGAAATTAAAGACAACTTACAAGGCATCTACTAGCAAGGTATGAGACAAATTAAACCTCTACTCATCAATGTGTAGATAACGTGGCTGTCTTTAAGTTGTAAATTGTGGTTTCTTTAAGCTGAGTAGTGCTGTTCTTTAAGTGAACTTGCCTCATGAGGGACGGTATCTTTATCTGGGATTCATCAACTTCATTACTTCAATTACCCACTACTTCAACCATTCTATATGACATTTTTACAGTAATTGCTCACCTTTTTTAAAGAATGAATGTTGGAGGGGAGAGAGTGTGTGCGTGTGTGTATGTGGAATTACTCTTGTAAAGAGAACTGAAAGAAAAATCAATTTCATGAGGGAAATAGAGAACTTAGTAGGTAGTGAATTTCTGAACAAAGGTTTGGTTACTGCAGTTGACATGGGGATTTAAGTAGGCATCTATATGTGTCACCATTATAGGTGTTGGTGGATTGTTAAAATTATTTTTATTTTTAAACTATGAGACTAGAACAGTTTGTTTCCTTTACGTTGCAAGCCTTGCAAATTAGTAGCTAGGGATCTTTTTTTGGCTGGTCTCTTAGCAGAGCCACCTTTTTGATGTTTTTCATTTGGCACATCTGCATCTGTCTCATGTTTTTGTTTTCCTCTTTCTCATTTTTCAGTTTTCATAGGGAGTTTATTTACTGCTCTTTTTGTCTTAAGGTCATTTCATGTTACATTATTAAGGGTAAGTGGAATGTGAGGAAATCATGATGGGGTCTGGTATGTGAACCAACTATAAGAAGCTTCATGGTGACCTGTATTGCAGGCTGATGTGTAGTTATGGAATGACTGTAGGTGTCTTGGAAATACCATCTGCTAAGGAGTCTGAAAGTTTAAGAATAGTGTGGTGAAATAGATCGAAGTTAACTGTGTTTTATTTGGTCTCCTTTTTATTGTTTCTCAAACTTTTTTTATTCTTGCCAATCTGATGCATCTGGGTGATTCCTCCTTTTTAAGAGTTAGACTTAGGAGTTCTTTAATGAGACTACTTAAGTAGGGATGGCTTTGTATTAATAGGGACAATACAGTATTAGTACACCTACTAGGTAGTTACGAATTAACACTTTCTCTAGTGTAGTATTGGGGTTTTTGTTGTTGTTTTTTTGGGGTTTGTTTGTTTGTTTGTATTTTTAAGGCTGGTGTTAAATGCTTGTCGTCCTTTACTTACTAGTAATGTAGCCCTCATATTCTTTCCAAGGCAAGGCAGGTAGACCTCAGAACTTCAGCATGGGAAGCTGGGGAAGTATGGGGTGTAGACTCCTGGGTAACTGCTATCAGTGTTCTGATATGCATGCACAGCAAAGTAGTAGTGAGTAGTGGAACATGACGAGCTTAATACCTTATTATAGACATCTTACATATCTATTATATTGATTGATAACCAATAGATGTTTGAATGTGCTGATATATTTCTGTCCACAACTTTGAATCAGAATTTACTGGAGGTTAGAGGGGAAACCCAATGGTATTGATGAAGTTGAGAGCATCTCTCTTCAGTGTGTTCTTTGAAACCTTTCTGAGCTTCATAGGAGTGGCTTTATTTCGACCGCTTCTTCCTTCCTAACAGAAGTGTCAAAGCTGCAGCCTTTTGTCTCTTGACCCACAGAGAGACTGTAGCCAAAAGTCAGGGAAGACTATAAGTTTCTAACAAACTCTAATCTTTCTGTCAGTACCCTGACTGGATGCAATTAGAGTTCCCTAAAACCTATCTGGGAAAGTAACATTTGAAGAGTTTTAAGAGTTCAGCAGCTTTGAAATTCTTATGTCTATATTTTTATGAACATTAAATGAACAATGCTGTTCACCAAAAATGGGTTGTGTTCTGAACTCAGTGGGGTAGTGGATCACAAGTTTTCTCTTCAGTCCATCGTCCTTTATACTGTTACTGTATGCCTAATTCAGAACTTGTCAGAAGTATTTTTTAAATTATTTTTATTTTTTATTTTTTCCCCTGTGGGTAGTTAAAAGAGAATTAAGTTTTACAAACCAATCATTTTGTGTAACTGCACATAATTACATTTTTCTGATTGCCAACCTCTAAAGAGTTTAGGCTTGTTCTGAAAAGAGTTTTCAATATTTGTTTGTTATAATGAGAAAACTGACCCTTGACTACTTTAATATGGGTAAAACATGCTAAAACTAAAGCCATCTGTTCATTTTCTTAGGGAAAATGCTGAGGTAAACATGCTTAATTTGAAAATTTCCATACCTGGGTTCTTTTCATCCTTTAGCTGAGTTAGGAGTTTGAATATTAAGTTGGCAAAACTTGTATCAGAAAAGGATGCTTTTAGCAGCAGGGATTATCCGCCAGTGCCCAAATCCTGGAGAGAGAGAGAGTAGATTCAGTGCTTGGTGCTCTAAGAATATTTTGTTATATACGTTAATGGACAAGATCCTGTGATTTAATTGCAGTTGGTTTTAGGTGCAGGAATCCAGGTTTTGACGTTAACAAGTTGTTACTGCTGATGTTAACAATCCCTGGCTATGACAGTTGTTAAGGCATCAGGAAAACATTAACAACTTATGCAGAATCCTAAAATAAACTGAAATGATACAGCCTGCTCCATCATAAACTTAATTCCAGGATCTCTGATTGTTTTGGATCAGGAAAAGGACTCTTAAAGGAAGGTATTTCTTCACCCAGTAGTTGAATGACTTTTGACTTCTCTACTTAATGTTACTCCACAGAAAGTTCTGTTCCATCAGTCACGGTGTAACGCCACTGGACTGGTTCTGATTTGACCAAGTTTTCATTCTAATTTCTAATGTGTCCTGTCCACTTAAGAGAGTTTTACAGAGTGTTTCAGTTTGCCATGCAATTGTTTTGGGTTTTATTCATTTTTCAGTTGTTCACGTGGCAAACAATTGTTTCCTTATTAACAAATCTCTGTACAGAAGGAAGTACATGAAACTCTATGGATTTAAGAAAGAGGACAGACAAAGGTGAAACACACTGAAGTTATGATTGGCCACTTATTTGAATTTGTATATGGCAATCTGAGATCTGCTGAAGGTATTATTTTAAAATAACTTTTTGCAGTGCAGAGGCCTCTTTTTAGCAAGTTGTATATTGTTTAAGTATTTCCTTTTGTTTCTTGGAAAATGGATTATGTATGGTTAAGGAACTGGGAAGTAATCCAGGCACTATGTAGTTTATCCAGTTACTGGTATGTGAAAGGGAGGGCCAGCAAAAAAAGAAGGAAAGGAGGGGGAAAAAAAAAAGATGTGTAGAAAAAGTACGTGTTAAATATATCTGGATATTTAGTGTAGATAATGTTCTTGGACTCTTCTGTGTGTTCATCCAAGAACGCTGATACTCCCGAAAGGAGTTTTAAGGCTTTGCCATTAAATGATCAATGAAACCACTGTCCAGCAGTTTGGGGAGATCTGTGCCTGCGGACGAGTAGGAGATAGTTTCTCCTAGAAAACTGTTGCATGAGGATTTGACACAACATAAGACAGAATGCAAATGTAGTTCTGAGTGTGGCGTTGGGAGTTGAAAATCTTCAAGTTTGGAATTTGAGCCGAGTGCTAAATTAGTCCCTAACTGTTTACTTAATTCTACTGTTTCACTTCTCATATGTGACTCCTTTTGGTTTAAGGACTGTATTCAATGTGAAACTTGCATCTGTAAGGAATGTATCCAAAGGCTATGAAACTCTGCAGTACAGATGAACTAATAATCTTTACCATTAACCCATATTATTTTCAATGCATCCTTAATGA
Source organism: Aegotheles bennettii (assembly GCA_013398125.1). Classification (NCBI taxonomy): domain Eukaryota; kingdom Metazoa; phylum Chordata; class Aves; order Caprimulgiformes; family Aegothelidae; genus Aegotheles; species Aegotheles bennettii. Next base: position 160,076 of record VZRW01000029.1, read on the forward strand.
TTGTTCCTCTTTCCACTGTGGAACTGAAATGCATATTAGCTCTTAGTTTGGAATTCAAATAGGGTATTATTTCATCATTGGAAAGTTGACATGGGCAGGATTTGGAATGCTCTTGTGGATATTCTTGAACTTTTAAAAACCTCTTTGGAAGTAATTTGTTTTAATGACATACTAAAGATTCTTTTTGATACAAAAACTAATGGGATTTTAACTTCAGTTTATTGTATCTGAAATGTAGACTTAATTAGTTTTCTAACTTTTACTAAGCTGTAGATAAGTCCTAATGTGATTTGTGTTGAAGCATTTAAAGGTTTTGACTTAACCAGTCAGATAGATACCTGCCCATAATTGCATGCAGAGGAAAACACTGATAAATTGAAGTCGTCTTCTTGTTTCAGTTTTAACAAAGCTTTCCAGACAACCTTTCTCAAAGCAGAGTTATGACCTTCAAGACTTGTGGGATAGCAGTAGAGTATTTTTAACAGTGGTTTTCTCTTATGGAAGTAATTTTTCACTGCTCTTGATTTCAGTTGTCTCTGGAAGTGTTACAGTGAGACACTTTTTTTTTTTAATGTATTCTACTTTCATCTAAAAGTGCAGAATTTCTGGAATTTGGTTCCTTTATGTAGATATTGAGTGTTTTCAGCCTTTCTGTACTATAGTGCATTTTTGGTTACATATAGTTACCATTTTTACTAAACTGCTTCCTTTCATTTGGTATTACTTATGCACATACTAATTTGGATGTAATGAGCCTTCTCTGTTTTCCTCTAACAGCATTGGCTTTGAGGGAATGTGCATATCAAATGTTTATATGAGTTTGACATATCTTAAAAAATAAAAGCTTTATTGCACAAATAAACTGGTGTTTGCTCTCAGCAGTAACTGCTGTAAGTGGGACTGTTTCTGGATTTTACTAGAATTATCTAATAAGTGGTACATTTTCTCAAAGACACTACACTGGATAGTATGAATCATCTCTACGTTATCAGATGTATTCTTGTTTGGGAATAGACAAGGAAAGTTTTGGGTTTTTTCTGTTTGTTTAAAAATCATAATCCTTTACCCAAACTGAATGGGAAGTGCATGCTATGCTGCATTGGTACAACTCACTACTCCAATGTGGCTGTGTTATTGTACTACAGAGTAGTTTATCTTGCCTTTTGTAAAAAGGGGGATTATGAAAAAAAAAAAGCAACAAAAAAACCCCCAAGCAATTGAGTTGTGTTTGCATCCAGACTCGCTTTCCAAACCATCAAATGTCAAATTCTTGACAATCATGAACTGTCAAAGCATGAAAAAAACATTATGAAAAAGTTAGTATCTGTTTGTGTTTGTGGGATTACTGAATGTTGGTCAATGTGGAAAAAAAAATGTTGCTCTCTCTGCTATTTCAGATTGTATCCAGTTTTAAAACTACAACATCAAGGGCAATCTGTCAACTGGTAAAGGAGTATGTTGGCCACAGGGATGGTATTTGGGATGTCAGTGTCGCAAAAACTCAACCAGTGGTGTTGGGAACTGCATCTGCTGGTAAAATTTCATGTTGCTTTAATCTTTAGAGAATTCTGGTTTAGCCTCTAAACTGTAGCAAATGTGGATCAAAAGCATATTGGAATACTGAGCTCCATACTGGAGGAGTTGATTTAAAGAAGTTCAGTAGCTGAAAAATTCTTAAATCGCAGCTTACTGAAATGCATTGAACCTTTGGGAGGCTCAGACATCCTTGCTGACCTTTCTAAAGTATGTGGCAGTTAACTTCCGTGCAGGTCACGCTCTCCTGGGAGTCAGCTCCAGCCTGTTAGGTGGTGTGAATGGGTGTGCTGGAGAGCTGCTTGTGGGCGAGGTCTCTCACACAGGGTGCTGTACAGCTCTATACAGAGATCCCCACAGACTTTTCATCATAGTATTGTTTAGACTTTGTTTTATAGAAGCCGTAGACTTAGTCATAGTTTGCATATTCCTGTATTCTTACAATCATCTGGATTTTGCCTAAGGATGTAGGGGCAGCTAAAAATCTTAAATTTCAGTTCTCATTAGCTTACTGGATTCCTTCCTACTTGAGAGGGAACCAGGTACTAATGAATAAGTCACTAAATCTGTTATGATCAAAAAAATCAATCTAGAGGTTTGTGTGGCTTTGGAAAATTATTAGGGAAATAAAGCATAAACAGTTAGAATTGGTCAGTTTGAAGTGACAGTCTTTCGAAGCTGGAACAGAATCTGACGACACTGGACCACAAACCTCTGCTTCATAAACTGCTCCGTTATCATTTCTAGGTGCTTACCAAGGGGCACATTTTGTCTTTGTGTGAGACATCTTGTCTTTGTCCCGATTTAACTGGGAAACAGCAACTCTCCAATTCAGCACTAGGGTTCTCCCTACTTACAGATATTTATGTTAATTATTTATTTTGGGGTGTGGCAGGGTAAAGGAGTGGCATTTGCAGCGATTCCCTGTTTAAGTAAGTTTTCATAGTGCTCTGCAGTGACCTATGCACATTTGGGACTTCTGTGCAGGATACTATGCGGGCTTTTTCACCACCGAATGCTTTATGTGTTCTTTCTGAACTTCACCATGCACAGTTGGAGCATTATACACGAGTCAGGAAAAATACCTTGTATTTTGTAATGTAACTTGCCTTTCAGTACTTGCTGCAAATTAAGTGGATTGGGATGGCACCTTTATATTTCTGGGAGCTACATACTAATCTATAATGTTAGGAAGCTTTTATATTTTATATATATGGTAATAATCAAGAGGATTTGCTCTGTTCTGCATTTGAAATCTGCTTTGTGTGGTATGCTCTGCATTTGAAGGTAACTTGACTTTGAATGGATTAAAAGTGAAAAGCATACGTTTTTAACAATGTTTACAGCTATTTTTTAATCTTTGTAGATCACACTGCTTTGCTGTGGAGCATTGAAACAGGGAAGTGCCTTACCAAGTATGTAGGGCATGTTGGATCAGGTAAGATAAGGGCATGTTGTGGAAACTGGAAGAGTGTACTTGGGAGGGGGAAATGTGTTTTGGACAACTGCAAGAATGTTTATGGCAGTTTCACTTGCAGGTTTGCCAATAGCATTAACAAGTCAATTGTGAAGTTCCACTGATCTTCATACAGAGAATGTTTTGTAATATGATTCTTTCTTGGGGAGGTATATTAAGACAGTTCTGTAAATGCTAAATAAACAAATCCGTATAATGAAATGTACAGGCACAGTTATGATACTCAGAAGTTGAATGTCAGAATTCATTGAGGACTTCATGCATATGCAGAACAGAAGAAGCTTATGTAATCATCAGAAATTAGCTGGTTTACAGGATCTGTGTTATATTGGTGATACAAGATACAGATGCTGGGTGAACACCTATTTGCACTTCTTGGTTTAATATATACATATTAATCCCATATGCAAGATGTTGCACAGAATTAAAATATTGTTTTGAAAGCAGCTAATTAATTATTTAAAACGATTTCATTCCACAAAGGCATTTATCTTTCTCTATACCATGAATATTTCAGAAACATTGTTTTTATATGGCTCCTTGGATGGAGAGGTGCAGTGCAGTAAGTGTTTTTTATGTGAATCTTAATTTTTGGTGTCCAATTTCACAAGCATCTGATTAGGACCCTTCTGTCTCATAATGGGTGACAATACAGGGTCTTGTACACCAAAGGTGGAGAGGTTCTCTGTACCTTTAACTTGCTATTAAGAGCTCAGTGCTTTGAGTGATTGTACCCCGGAGTATAGAGTCTTGCACCCAAAAAACAAGGAATGTACTTATTGACCTGGCGTGTTTGGTCAAGTAACTCAACTAGCACATCACATGAACTTTGTGGCGAAGATGCAAGTGGAATTGTGGTCTCCAGAGAGTGGTCAGCTGCTTCGACCATGAGTTCTACTTTTTCCTCCTGCTACATGACTTTTAGGTCCTGCAGCACAAAGATACTAGTGCCCTATAGATAGATGCACAGAAACAACAGGTGACACTTAAATTTGTTCAGATATCCCAGGTTGCTTGCTGCATGGAGAGGGTACCTTCAGCCTCCTTAAAGTCATGTTTAAAACCTCCAGTGACTTGCATTTACATGCCACTGGTTATTTTTTTTAGTTGCTATTTAGGTAACCGTGAAAGTAATAAAAGCACTAAACTGTATTTAAACAGTTGCGTGTAAAGCATATAACACCCCCACCTCCCCAGCAAACAGTTAACATATTTTTCATTTAGTGAAACTTCACTTGTTTACATTTGTCAGTTGATTTGAAATGAAGCTAAGGTGTTGGGTGCTGACAGCTGATACACTGTTGAGTTAGATCAGTGTGAACAATGTAAGGAGTATCTCCTTAAACTCATTACTAAATCACACTCTCCTGATAACATAGGCATCTATTTTACTTGTATGATGGATGGAAATTATTTTAAAGTTCTTTCTTGAAGAACTGTTGAAGAGAAGCTTATGGATTTTGCAAATGGAAGTGCTTAGTAATGAAAAGTAATTGCATCTTATACACTGAAATAAATAATGAAGAGCCACTTTGTAGGCTGATAGAATTCTTGCAGGAGTATTTTAAAACAATCATGTTTTCATTACATATGGCTGCAGGACAGAAATCTGATTTGTACTATTTGTGTTGGGTTTATAGTAAGTTTTCATTATATTATAAATAGTTATGGATACTTAAATTCTCTTTATGGAGGTCCAGAGCATTATCTCCTGTCAGCTTATACATGATTGTTTGAATGTGGCTTGTTTATCCTTTATAACATGAAGCACTTATACTAGATTTGGGAAATAACTTGCTAGAAAATATGTATTGTTGTATAATCAGCTGTAGCTGGTTTCCTTCATACTACAAACACCATTGTAGTTTATCTCACCTAAAGACATTTCTATCCTACAAAAGTTATTTAAAACTGAAGACTTCTGGATTTTTCAATGCTTTCAGTGATAAAACAGGGTGAAGTAATTCTTTTAGTATGCTAGCTTAAAACTTTACTTTGTTTTACACAGTGAATTCCATAAAGTTTCATCCAACTGAGCAAGTGGCTCTTACAGGTATGTGAAGTTTTTTCATATGCTGAGTATGTTAATCATAATGGAAAACCAAGTGTCATTTGCTAGCATCCTTATTGGTCAAATTATTTTTATATTTTAAGCCATAGCAAATCAAAGCTAAATATTTCCATCTGTGTTGACCATATCGTTGTCATTTGTGCTTACCTGCTCCAAAACAGACACTTGGAATCATACGTCTTAACCCTTTTGAAATACATGGTATTTCCAGAAGTAAAGGAGAAGAATATTGAGATACTGAGTGTGCAGAAAAAAAGAGATTGGAAATATGATTGTTAGTGCAAAGGTGTTTTCAGGACTGAGAATATTATCAGTACAGCTTCAGGTTTGAAAACTGTCTAATGTGGTTAATGCTGTGGTTCATATGGTCCAGCAATTAGGGCACTAGCTTTGGGATTAAAGAAATCTGGATTCAATTTGCTGCTATTGGGTAAGTCATTATAAAATTGAGATAGTTATCATTGAGGTTAGAAATGAAAACTGCTTCTTTCTGCTTTAAAGGAAGGTAGGGGTATAATGCCTTCTATCTGGGCTAACAGTGGTTTAAGTTAAGCTGCTTGGGTTTTCCTATTTTCATATGCTAACTTTAGTCCATGTTTCAGTACCATAAACAATGTTGCTGTATAAACTGACTTATAAAAACCGAAACAAACCAACCAAAACCAGCCCACGGCTAGATTGTTCTTCTATTATTTTTCTGAGAAGTTGTTCTGCAAAATATTTCCACTGAAAATTTTCAGAGACCTGTTCTTTAGCATCACTTGATTGATTTACAGTTGATTAAAATAAAAAACCTTCCCTGGTCCAGAATATTGACACCAGAAATCATACAATGTTGAGGACCTTTCTTCTACACTTCATACTTGGTCTATTAGATCAGGTATTTTTCCTACTGCTTTCATGTGCTTTCTAGATCTGTGCATACTCATAACAGTCTTTTTCTTCTGAATCTAGGAGTCTCAATATTGTACCTCTAATTATTAAAGCATGTTTGTTTTGTCCATAACAACTAGAATCTTGTGGTTTTCCGTAGTTAATAATTGATGTCTCTTTTAAAAACAGATGAAGTCTAAAATCAGATGATACCTGCCGAGTTGTAAACTCGTGCTAGTTGGGCTGAGTTGCTTAAGGCAGAAGCAGCATAGCTTCACACTTGCTCCTTTGGGTTTCTGATTAAAACCACACTAAAAACATTTAATGGAAAAAATAATTGAATTAAGAGAAACCCAAGTATTTTGAGAAATAGCAAATGAAGGATGGCACCTGTTGATGTATTAAGTGCCTTCTTCAAGTTTTACATGTTAGAACAGCAGTGATGTTGGTGTTCTAATGTATTAAGTGGATGTTTTCACTGTAGGAATTACTAATTTGGTAGGTACTTGTATTTTGCATAGTGAGTTGTGTTCTTACCAGTATCAAAGCCAGGAAAGTAACTGTCGACATTCAGACTTGCTTACAAAAAAGGTCTTAATGGTATCTGTTAGAATGAGGTGCAACTTGGACAGTATTGCCTAATGTAATGTTAAAGCTTGTTTTTATTCTTAATGTCTCACTTAGTCTTATTCTTAATGCTCTTACTTAGTCTGTCGTTCTCTCTTTCCCATCTTCCCTTGTGCAGCATCTGGAGACCAGACAGCTCACATCTGGAGGTACATAGTACAGTTGCCTACACCTCAGCCAACTGCAGACTGCAATGTAAGCAATCAACTTACTGCAGCTAAACAAATTGCACAGCAATTTAATCGGATACAGGTTTTATGATAAGACTGAATGTTAAATTTATGCATAATTAAAAAATACATGATTTCAGGATTGCAAAAGGTGGGATTTTAAGGTTTTAGTTCAACAGGTATGTTTCAGCCTTTCAAAATAGATTGACTTTGTGTTTTCAAAGATCTACGGTGCAGAATAGAATATGCAGCTGCAAGTACATTAATTGACTTTTTGTTCAAGGTAATAAACATATAAGTAACAACTTGTTGAGTAAATTTTTTCGCTAAGAATTCAAATCATAAATAATAATGGAAGTTCTTTTAAGTTAAATTCTTTTAACTTATCTTACCGAGGCACCTGTATTAGCTATAGTTGCTATGAATTGAAAACCGATGGTAAAGACTTGTATTTTTGACATTTATTTAGTTGTATCTTTAAATTTGATTTCTAATCGACCCCTGACAGCACTTGCCACACTATCTGACATTGTTGTCCCCAGGCTTTTATTTAGTCAGTATTTACTGTAGATTGTCAAATGTGGCATTTGACTTAAAAGCACACTTACTAAATTGTGAAGACAAAAACAGTTTATAGCATGAGCCTCTCAGTAAGCTGAGTAGGGGCAAGAGATGACTGTGTTATATGAGGTATATTTCTGAATGGAAAATGTTTGATTCAGTTTATTTGATTTGGCATTTTCATTTTGAAAGAGCAGTAAAAATCTTTTTCGTATCCAAATATCATGAAAGAAAACTGTATTTGTCTTGCATAAGTGAAATCAGGTTCAGAGGTCAATGCACCATGGTTAGCAAAATAATTTAGTTTGCGTCCAGTTTGCATCAGTGCTGCATGGTGACAGCGTTTCAGCCAGCAGGCAAATATTGATGTCATGATCTTGATTCTAATGGATAAAAAAATGTCTGTAAATGATTGTCTCGCCAAAGATTAAAATAGTCAATGTCCTGTTAGATGCTTCCTACTCTTGAAGGAAAAAGAAGTCCCTTGATACATGTGCTGCAATGTAGCTTGAGAATGATACAGTAAGGGAAATACAAAAGACTTACCGGGCAGTAAAGGGGACAGATACTTAGATCTAAACAGATCAAAAGAGATTTTAAAAATGAAGTAGTTATTAAAACTATGTTTAACTACTGGTGTTACTCGTATAAGTAAGTTTTTGATACTGAGTACCTGAATAGACTAGATTTTGCAGTCTTAAGTTACCCACATTCACATTTAATGAGTTTGGGAAGCATTTACGCTGTAAAATGTGACGTAGAGACATTCCTTCCTGTTTATTCCACATGTTTTTTCTCTTGCGTTTTATAGCAAATGTCTGGAGAAGATGAAGTTGAGTTCTCAGATAAAGATGAACCTGATGGAGATGGAGACGGTTCTAGCGATTGTCCCACTGTCAGAGGCCCATTAACTTCACTCAAAAGTCATCAAGGAGTGGTCATAGCAGCCGACTGGCTTGTTGGGGGGAAGCAAGCTGTGACAGCATCGTGGGATAGGACAGCCAATCTGTATGATGTAGAGACTTCCGAACTTGTCCATTCTCTTACAGGTAATTTTCACTCGCAAAAAGATAAATCAGTGATTTATTTTTATATGTGGGATTATTTGTGGATATCAAAACACTAGAAAAAGGAAGGTGTTTCTCTGGAGCGTGATTTGAGCGTGTACAAAACTTGAACTGCTGCTGAATATTGTAATGGTTTCTAAAATTCCAACCTTGTTAATCCTCCCAGTATGAGTTTGTGTTCCTTTAAGCTAGTGATATATCCTACAAAGTAGTTGGTTTTAAACTGTATGTAGCCAAATTTTAGCTCTTGCAAAAAGCTTTTGCTGTGTTCATGACATATTAAGTAGTAACAGGTTATTTCAACTTAATAATCGTGAAGTGAGTAATGAGCTTTTTCGCTTTTAAATATAGGTCTAAATTTTACAGCAGTAGAACATTAGAGTTCAGCGTGATTATTATTACTCTTCTACTGTTTGGGGGGAAAAAAATCATCAGCATTTCATTCCAGGTGTATGTGGAAATGAAAAGTCTTATTTTCATTACCTTATGTGTTCTCACCTGTGCTTGTAGGGCATGACCAGGAGCTCACGCATTGTTGTACACATCCCACCCAGCGTCTCGTGGTGACATCGTCACGCGATACAACCTTCCGCCTGTGGGATTTCAGAGATCCTTCTATCCATTCTGTGAATGTCTTTCAGGGCCACACAGAGTAAGTGACAGTTTCTTCACAGGTTTTTACAAGTTCCAAAAGTATAAATGTATGCAGTTGCTAATCTGAACAAAACTGTTCCTGTGCTCTTTATGAGGTACTAAGTTCATTGCCCTGTTTTATGAGACTGATTTTCACAGAAACCCCTAACTGTCCTCCTTCAAATGTAACACAGCAGTACTTAATTTCCAAAGCAGCAACCAGGGCTCTTGGTGTGATATTGCTTATATGGTAAGTCTAGATAAAACTCCTTACAGTTAAAGGTAATTTAAGGTGTGAGGGTTGCTTTCGGCATTGTTTATGCCTATAGTTTAAGGGTATTGCTGTAATGCAGTTGATCAAGCAAATTACCTCTGCTTGTCTTGATACTTAGTGTGAAATAAAGATTACTTCTTTGGAACCACTGGAAAAAAAACAGGATTAATTTTTACTCTTTAAGCTAAAGCATCTAATTTGTACATAAAATAAGGAATTAAAATAAGGACACAGATTACCATGTTCTGTCAAAACAGTGGTTTTGGTGTAACATTTTTAGTTGTCAATTCAGGCTTTAAGTTTTTATACTGGCTACTGTTGAATAGGAGCAAATACAGTCATGGGAATCTGTGCTGTGGTGTTGACTTACCTTTCTGTTAATCGGAGCTTGGGTACGTGGAAAGTGCAGGAGTCACTTTGAATACTTTACCCAAGGAAGCAAATCTGTTTGTAAGATTTTGGAATGTTTTAAGTTGACTGTTTCAGAAATGCGTTTTACCTCCTGTTTTCAGAATAAAAGGTGATTGTTAGTCCTAGCTCAAAACAAGGCACACAGATATTTATTCATGTCTCTATTTTTTTGTTAGTTCATGTGTGTAGTTTGTGTTATGGCTGAGTTTCAGTATCCACTTTCTCATTTCCCGTCTGTTGGCTGACTTCTATATATACTGTAATACCTCTTTAACCCCCCTGCCCTGGACTCCTCAGCTAAGCAAAGGATTTGGTGCACGAGAATCATCCCTTATGCAGTAGCCGTCTTCTCCTGATAGAAAACTAAATTTTGTGGTCTGCATCCTAGAATTGTTTCATGCCATCATTTTTGTACTCTTCCTTTGCTTTTCCTAGAGTGGCTCATAAAAGTTGGGAGTTTTGTGTCCATTGGTGCCTCTGTTTTCTTCTGAACTCATTAATTGCTTTGTCCCAGGACACTTTTTCAGAGAGAAGAACATGATTGACAATAATGTTTTTCCAAATGATGTTGGTCTGGGGTGATGGTGCACACCATGAAAGCTGTTGGTTGGCATTTTGGCCTCTGTCGCTGACCCCTAGAAACTTTTGGGTAGTTTATTTCTTCATGAATGACCTTGAGCAACCTCTTAGGTCGCTCTTACTCCAGCTTTTAACTGCCTTCATGTTTGTGTTTGTTGTATTGTGTGTCTCTGTTTTGTTCTTTGAATGTATGAAGTTCTTAGTGTTGACGTGGGCTTTTCATCAAGTGCCTTCTGCCTTCCAAGGGTCCCAAAACTGACCGTCCGTGGAGAGGCTGGGGCTGTTCAGAGCTGTGCTTGGCCGAGGAGATGGTTCTGTTCGGGATGGTGGGTGTTTCACTGAGCACTGCAGGCAGAGGGGAGACAGGAGCTCAGTCCAGCCATACTCTGGTCTGTTACTGTGCTGCCTATGGTCACCTTGCAGTGACTCTCTGGACAGCTTCTCCCGTGCTGCTGGGCACGAGGGGCTGTTCCAGTGCCCATTTACCTGTTGGCTGGGAGATGAATGCACACACACTGTGTTTTTGGCCTTCCTGAGTGCCTGTTTGAGTAACTGGCCAAGGTGTTGCTGTTCTGGTGGGCTCCTGGGGTCTGTCCCTCCGTGGGCTGGGTGTCAGTGGTTCATGGTGGTGGTGTGGAGGTGCTCGGCCGCGCTCCGGCCGCCTCCGAGGCAGTGCCCGGCGGCCCCTGGCAGCCTGCGGCACACGGAGCGGCCGGGCTGTCCCGGGTGCTGCTCCGGACCGGCTCCCGGTGCGTTGAACCGTTACGATGGGATGCGAACACCCCGCTGGCGGCGCTGGCACAGGCGGTGCCGCCCCAGGCCGCGGTTCTGGCAGGACGCTCCTCCTCACCGATCCCAGCAGTGCTCGGAGCTCGGGTGCCGTTCCCTCGCTGCTCTCCGGAGCGCTGTGGGCTCCCCGGGCCGGGTGAGCGCTCCCCGGGCCGGGCCGGGCCGGGCCGCTCCAGCAGGTGGCGCCACCGCCNAGCGGCTCCGGCCCCTGCGCACCCTGTGCCGGGCACTGCCCGCGGGGCTTCCCGGTGTCGGGAGCTCCAGGGCGGATCGAGCCTTCAGAGCTGCCCGGAGGGGCGGGGGTTTGGGTCCCCGCCGCGTTCCGCACCTTGGGCAGGGGCGGGCCGGGGAGCTCGGTGCCCCCGCAGCCGCGGGAGCGGGGCTGCAGGGTCCGGCCGGGGGGGCCCGGCGGCTGGTGAATGTACCGGGGAACGGGACTCGCTGACAGGCGCTGTGCCGGCCCGGCGCTGCAGTGGGGTCTGCCCGGGGGCACCCGCTGGGAGGGACCGGCTCTGTTAGGAGTCACCGGGCTGAGGAATCCCCTGGTTCTGGTGCTCGGAGCATGGAACCGCTTGCTTATGGAAACAGGATGGTTCCTATAACCCACTGCTGGGACAGCCCAAGAACATGAGTTCTCCGGCGAGGCCAGGAGGAGTCTGTTGGGATCAGCATGTCTGTCCCAGGCCTCTTGCTCCAATGCCCGTCCTAACCAGGACATGGTTTCAGTGGAATTGCCAGCTGTGTGCCGGGTTGTTCCAGCAATGAAGATTCCAACCTAGCCTTTGGCAAATCCTGGCAGTTGCTCATCAGTTACCTTCCCTGTTAAACTTTCTGTGCCTCCCTACTCCGAGTTTGTCTGTCTTCAGTTTCCAGCTCCGTGATTTTATCTTGAAGACCTTTGTCTCCTGTGTTAATAGATACTTGGGTGATGATAAAAGTTTTCTTTATTTTCCTCGCTACAAATTATCAGTTCTGTTTTGCAACTTCCCTATTTTGCCTCAAAGTTTGTTTTCCAATATATTTTGACATTTATATATCCAAACCCCAAGTTCAGTACTTCAGTAGCACTGCTGCACTTCAGGCCTGCATTCATCTGGCTCCTCAAAGTACGTGCAGGCCTTTTTTGAAGTTTCCAGGGAAGCTTCCAAATCTGTAAACACTGCTTGTTTACATTTTTCTTACATGGCCGTTTCAGCTTGGTGCATGACTTGTTTGCCTGTGTCCTGCTCGCACAGTGATAAAAATATCTGGTTGGATTTTCCTCTGTTTGCCATGCATTCAGTTTGTCTCGCTTGCTTATTCTTTACTGATAAAAAATAATGACATGGTCTGGAAATAAGACTGGTTTTTGCTTAAACATAAGTCTTTGTTATTGTCTGATTTTGTGTGCACAGCAGTAGGAATTTGTGTTACTAGTTCTGTTAATCCCCAGTCACATCCCTCTAGGAGATGTTTAACAGAGCCCTGGGAAAAGGTTACGTTTATATAATCACCCAGACACTTACTTGTTACATGTTAATTAAATTGACTTCCTGAGTTAAAGCTGCCAAAATTACATTCCAACACCTTTTTGCCAGCAGACGCTGCTTTAAAATACATGCTTGGGAATGTATAGCACCAGTTGTTCTCCTGTTGAGAAATTACTGAGTTTAGAGGTTATTGATTAGAACTCTTCAAGTTGAACTGTGGTGATGCTCTCAAGAGTGAAATGCTTCTGGCATCTTTGTGGTGATTTTCATTCCAGCTTCACTTCTGCTTTTGTTTGCTGACCCATGCACAGTTGTGTCTTGTCAGAGCTCTGCAAGCCTTTCTTTTTCCAACCTAGTGACTGAGTTGAACAACTCTGGTGTTGGCGTTCTCTTGCATATGTGCTTGATGAGTTTTTCAGTCTCTGAGTACTCTGCATGTGCTGAGGTTTATCTTGATGTGCAGAGCCTTCTAAAATGTTCATATTGGAAATCTTTACCATTTGTAGCTTAAAAAAAATAGTCTGTACAGATCTAGTCAAGTACTTAACAGGTTTTTATACGGTTGTTCTGCCAATTTAGTAACACTGGAAATAAATGAATACCTATTGGCAACAGAATGCTTGTTAGCTGGTGGATTCATATACATCTTTTAAACCACACGCTGCTTTTGGTATATGTTTGCAGTATATTGTTGCTTATGTTCAACTGAAGAGTTCTTTGGTAAATATTAAAATGTTTTGTTTAGTGATGGTCAAAGGTACAAAGTGGTTAGGCACATATCTCTTGAAATGCTTAAATAAAAATGTGCAGGATTTCTAAGTCTGGACTTGGAAGTACCATCCTTCAAAGAGTAAAATATTATCTTCAAAAGCAGCTTTGCTATCCCAAAGTGGATATCCTTTGTTAATGCATTGAGTATATAATTATGCACCATCTTGTCACAGTGATTAAATACATTTATAGCTAAAAAATTAAGAAAATGAGCAGGTACTTCTGACCTATCCAGAAAAAAATGCCGAAGTTTGTTCATGACTTCTCAGACTTACTGATCTTTAGCTATGCTGAGCCAGTGCATCAAACACGACTGCGCGTTAGCTGTTGAAGCTGTGTCTTTGTGTTACTTTCTGGCGAAACTTGGAGGAGAAGTTGCTGGAAGTGTATCTTAGGTTATTTCTAATGAAGCAATGAACAAGGTGGCTTACGGGACTTTCAAACTACTGCATATTCCTTCTGCTCTCACTCTGGTTGTGTGGCTGTAGGAGATCAGAAGGGAAAGTTCCTGTTCATTTGCTCTTTGTGTGTCTCTGAATATGCAGCTGGATGGCGAGTTGTGCTTCATCCTGAGAACTTTGAAACTGGAGGATTGCAAATATGTCTTGCTTCTTTGACTTCTCATCATCAAACTCCTATGCTTGATGCAAAATCTGAATTAAAAATGTTAAAATACTGAAGCAGCAGCTTATTAGGATGGTGGGCTGAATTCTGGTAATTAGTGAATTGGGAGTTTGGTGCATTTGTCAAAATGGCATTCTGTATCAAGAGACTAATGATTGCTTCAATTTCATGGACACTCAAGTTTGCCAAGGTTGGCTGGCTTTCCCAGATCTTGATTCTGCAAGATTTAATTCTCATACCCTGATACGTGTCTGTCTTGTTCTTGAAAGACCAGGTGATGGCAGGGGGAAAGCACTTGCTCTTCAGGCAGCCGTGTCATTAGACATCCCTGTTGGAAAGTAGTCTTACTCTGGATGGCCCCAATATTACGAGGTCACTGTTAGGTATTCTGATTCAGCCACGTTTTCTTGGTGAAGCTAAAGTGTGTCTAGATGTAGTTCTAAAAACGCAAGTTTTGCACCTTTGACTGGAAACTGTGCTCAGAAAGGGCGTCTTTTGTTCCAAAGAAAATGTCTCAAGTTAGATGCTGTCGGCAGTGTTTGATCCGCTTAAAGCATCTGTTCTTTAAAAAATAGTCCTGTTCCTGCTTCAGCTGTTAATGCCATCAGTGATGCTTTCTCTACCATTTTTCTGTCGTTTCTAATCCAAGAATGCCTTAGGCGTGCAGCATGTGTGGATCTCTGAGTCCAGCTTCCGTAAGCAATGCAAAATTTTTCTGATGAAACATTCAGTTTTCTCCCCAGGCCTTACTGATTAACTAGATGATTCTGATACTACTGTAAGTGTTCCTACCTTGTTCTGTCTGCTCTTGTACTTCATTGTAAAAGGCCCCAAACTTGCCTTTCTAACACTGTTCTTTAAATGAAGATTATGGCCTGGGCTTTAAGCTCTAGGCTTGGATTTTTTTTTTTTCATTTTGTGCTTCTAAACATGCACATATAAAAACCTGTAACATGTAACGGTGCATATTAAGGTTTCAGTAATTTTCTTAAGGGTTGTTAGCAGCCGTATTAGCTGAAGCACCCAGCTTTGAATTTATCTGACTTCTCATGTTGTTAGTTTTTTGTGAGACTGTTTCAGTACAGACTGGGGCCAGCATGTTTTACATGCCTTTCGTTCATCCAAGTTATCTGTCTTCACGCTCTTGCACAGCTTGAATACCCCATTTTCTGTTCTAACCTTCCCCTGACCCAACTTTTTATACAAAAATCTTCTTTACAATTGTAAAATTATTAAGGCAACTTTAAGTTGTTAATTCTTGTCCTAATGAGGACCAAGAACAACAAATGCTATGATGTTTCCTATTTTATGGCGAGCACTCTTTTGGTTTTGTTTATATACATACATATATCTATGCGTATAAACTTGAAGAATATGTATTTATCCCATTTGTCTTTATAGATCTGGGCATACCATTTTCTGCAGGGTTTATTGCAGTGACAATGAATAAAAAGCTAACAGTTGAAGCCATTGCTGGCTATTAAGCTTCAAAAGTAAGTTGTCTTATAGTGCTCTTTGTACGAGTTTTGACAAATACTTGTTTACCATTTGATAGAATCTTAAGTTGGTACATGGTGGTAAGGTTGTAAGGAATTTATTATTCTTTGGATGTTTCTGATGGGTGTTGTATTTATTTTTTTTTTCAGTAGATGCATGCATCTCTTATTTTCACCTGCCAGGAATAACTCCAAAGAAAGAAATAAAAAATAATTTTATTAGGCTTTTGCTACCATGTGCACATAAATGTACCATGACTGGGTTTGTAAGCCACAATAACTAGTATTCAACTTAAAATGTTTACAGGGAAAAGCTGTCATCAAACTAGGAGAGAAGGCATTAAAATGTGATGTTATGGGATTGATATGAGAGAGATTCTATAACTATTCCAGCTTTTTTTTTTTAAGTGACAGCAGTTAAACTTTCTCTGTTTTGAACTGATTTTTTCCATCCTTATTTTAATAGAATAATCAAAACTCCCTGAAGTTTGTTCCAGCTTGCTGTAAAAGAAATATACAGTGAAAATCAGTTGCAGGGAGGCTTTGCCATAGGAAATACTTCTTGGAGTTCTAAGTAACTAATCTTACTAAGTTCTCTACTATGTAACCCATACTGCACACTTTGAAATGGAAGCACTGCAACCACTCTTTTGAAATTCTGGGAAGTGAGTAGTTTCATAACTGTTGTTGTATGTCAGTGTTTGGACAGTTTGGAAAGTAAAGAAAATCACAGCACTGTCATGGAGTTGCTGAAGTGATGTAAAAGCAATTTGAATTTTTGAGTTGCATTTCCTTTATGTTTTTGAACCTTTCTGTTGTCATTGACTAGCTTCCTCACGGAAAAATTGCCTCCTAATTAACAAAGAAATAAAAAAAATTAACAAACTACTCTAAGCTATAAGAGTTAAGTGCTTAAAATTAAAAGCCCTGTTGTAGGGCTAATAGGTGTTTTATTTTGGGGGGTGGGGTGTGTAGTATAGAGAGTTTGGCTGTGCTCAGTGTCAGCCATTAGGGTTTTGTGAGTCACTTTAAAGATGATGTAGGTAATATGTCTGTATCCAGTTGCTTATGAGTGCTTCTGCTACAGCAGATGGAGAGGATCTTAATTCCATTCTTGAATGCCTACACTGAAAAGTGCTGTGATTTTTTTTTTCCGAATGACCCACAAACGAGCATAGCCAAAGGCCTTTTCTTTGTATCCCGTTGGGTAGAGCGTAACGCTTCACGGTGGGTTGTCACTCCAGAGCTTACATAACGTATGCAGCAATGCTGCAGGGGCAAATGGACTTTTTTTATCCCACCATAATGGAATTGATTTTAAAGATATCTGCACCTTAACTAATTTACTAACTCGCCATTGAGTAATTCTCATAAAAGCCTAGTGATTGTTTTCAACCCTGTGTCATTTTATTATTTTAAGACAGATAGAGAGTAAAGAAGATACTGGCAATTTTCTCTAAAAGTCATGAAACACGTATCTCTGGGATAGACATTGTTGATTTAAATGCTAAGAAAAATGACTTTACAGAGCTAACAGTCATCTCTGAATTCCCCTCTCCCCCTTCTGTGTTAGTTCTTTCATGGTTTGTTCTTACCGTTTCTCCAGTTGGGTAAAAAAGCTCTGCTGGTATTTGGAGATAAATCCATGGGCAGACTTTGGGAATTGTGTGTCTATTTCTTCCTGGAATCAAGCGGCTCTAGCGCTTCTGAAACCCGAGTGCACAATCAGATGTGGAGGTACTGGTGTGCCCCTTACTGGGGACTCCTGTGACCAGAGCAGTTGCCCTTTGGAATGAGCAAACTGTGGTCTGGATCTGGAGATTTAAAACCCAGCTCCTTGCTTCCCTACAGGCTGCAGACTGCTCAGTGTCGGAATACACTTTGTTCCCCTAAAAGAAAGGACACTCTTGTGCAGGAAATGCTGTCCCAAATACAGTTTCCTTTAGGTTTTGTTCTTGAATTTTACTGCTTAAAATTAGAGGCATATTTGAGCACTCAAATTGTGCTGTTTAACTACAACTTGGTGTACATTGAATAAATTTATCTGAAAGCTGTGTTTTAGTCCATTTTCCCCAGAACTTCATGCCATACTCAGGTTAATGCTCATGAGTAGATGCCTTTCCACAGGCATGAAGACATGTCATCTCCATGTTCGACGGTAAATCCCAGTGTAGGTCACAAATCAAAATGGAAAGAGCAGTGTTAACTTTTTTCGTGGTGCATTGCCAGTAAGGTTTCTGCATCAGCATTTCATGGTCCAACATTTTCAACATTTTTTTTTCTTCTCTTCCTCCCCTATGTGTGAAGTTTCAGCAGATTGTTATGCAAAACAGTTTTGTGTCTCAGTGTGACTGGGGAGACAGCTGTTCGGCCTAATGAGGAGTGCTAGCACTACAGCATTTCTGTTGATTGAGACCCACGGAGGGAGCAGGATGTTCGAGGCCAGGCAGCGGTGTGTGGTGAGGAAGTGCCATGCTGTCAGCTGGAAGTACACGCTCGGCTGCTCTCTATGACAAGATAAATGAGTTTTGCTGGGGTTTGGCGGAGGCTGAAGCTTTTCTGGAGAATAGTTGTAGTGCACCAAACTCCCCGTGGGACCCACAGTTTGAAGTGTCATAAGACTGCTTCCTCGTTGCCAGTTTCTTTTTTCTAATGTCCTACAATACTTGTCATCTTTTTGAGTTATTAAATACCTAATGTTTTCTAGCATTCCATTAACATGGGGTCTGATGATCTTTTGTTGACACTTTTTATTAATTTAGCTAAGGGGATGTTAACCGCAGTTGTAGCTGGGTTAGAGCAAACTGAAGACTAGTATTAACATAAAGTAAAAATAGCCCCATGAAAATGCAGAAAGAAGTCTTCTAATTTTTGTGATGTAGGTGGGCTTAGGGAGGCGATACTTTTGAAAGGTTATTTGTATATTGGCTGCTCTGCCAGCTTCTTTCTTCCCACACAAACTTTGCTTCCCTTCCTTCTCACCTTCCCCCTTTAGTTGGGCTGAAATCTCATTTTAGTTTATAAGTAGGAAGTGGCCTTTCTTGTTGCTATTTTGTCTTAATTAGAAAAACAGAAAACCGAGATGAGATGCATCTGTCTCGCCTTAAGAGATGCCCCAGTTTGAAATAGCAGGGGAGACAAGGCATGATCTGTAGTGCATAAGAAAACCTACAAGTACAGCACTTACTCATGTTTTCTTAAGTCAGTAGTGCTTGAATTTAAATGTATGTGTTTTTTAAAATATAAACTCAAAATGTTCAACTTCAAAAAAATTAAACCCAACCAAAAAACCCTACCTGGTGTTTACTCAGATGGCAATCAAGTGCTGATAACCCTCCCTAGAGCTGTCAGGCTTGTGGGAATGATGCTGCTTTTGGCCTTTCTAGACTTGGTATTAAGTTACTTAAAACTTATAGCCTTGAAACCTTATTTTGAAAACAAGATGTCTTTGAGAATTGAATCTATAGGTTCCCCTAGAAGAGTAACGCTTCATTTTTTAAAGCATGGTATCTAGGGCTGTTATGTTGTGCCTCCATATACCGTTTGCTTTGAAACTGTGACCAAAATTCTTGATTGTAAACAAAGCCTTCCCTTTGACTTTCTACCACTTGACTAGTCGCCATAGAGAGCTACAGCAGAACTTCACTGTGGTTTTAGTTTACAAACTTTTTCTTAGTTTACCCAGTGATATCGGAATGAATGGTTAAATTGAAAACAGCACAGAAAAGGATTTGGTTTTCTTTGAGAGTCTTTTTGTTTTTACAGGAGCAGTAAGGGTGGAGCTAACCTGGAGTTGGCATTCTGTTTGCCTGGGGATAGTTTTGAACGTTTTCATTTGAAAAATGATATATCTGAGAACGAGAGAAATTTATGTGGTCAAAGAAACGTAACTATGTTTGACAGTGATAAGTGATAAAAGAAAACCAATATGAGATCAAAACAGCTGGAAAACTGTTTAAAGTTGTGAAAAAAAGCATCCAAAATTGGAGGGTTATTTTAAGACAGTTTCACAACACACTCCAACTGTAATTGGAATAAAATGTATGATGGAAAATCTGATTGGATTTGTGTGCAGCATCAGAATCCTAAAACCCTCCTGGAGCTGTTCTATGGCTTGAATTCCTTATACCATTATGTACAAGGAAGTCTCTCAATGTGTGTGCAAAGTATGGAGATTTAGTAGTGAATTTTAAACTTTAAAACATTGTTTCAAAAGTTCAGTGAAAGTCTGAAACTTTGTGCTGAGGTACTTTGCAGCTTGTATAAAGAACTAGTGAGGAGAGAAATGCAGACACTGGGAAGCGTAATGGAGGTCAGGCAGGTGGAAGACAAGTTCTGTGCTAAGAACATACCAACCCTGTTCTGCAGTAATTTGGCTGTGTGAATGAGTTTTCTTCCCAAATGCGAAGGTGCCTGCTGAAAGAGGCTCTTCAGTTGTGGCCTTTGTGTATGTTATAACTTTTTGACTTTTGGTTCGTGAAGTCCAGAAAATTACGTGAAGACCTCTTGGTTCTTTTAATCATCTCCCTGGTAGCTTAGCTGCATTCTAATCATGCATTATGAAACTTGGTGTCATTAATAAAGTGGGCCTTCATCCTAATTAAAACTTAATTTGGTGTCAATTTAAATTAAGAAACTTGCATAAACTGGTCCATTGTGACCTGGCTGGTGCTAATCTCAATCAGCAGCTTGGATAGGACATGAATTCAAATTTCTGCAGAACAACCAAAGTGACAGTAACAACTGACAAGTTAAATTGAAATTACTAAATTCTAAGAAATTGATGTGCATGACCCAAGTTACAAGATAGGTCATTAAATAAAATCTGTAGAAACGGAATGAGAAGCCTTTCCTAATGATTTTAGGGAGTGACAAAAATGCTTTGTTAATGCATTGTGTGGGCAGGAACTAACTGGTTATGAGTTGGGAATTCACACGTACTGAAATGAATATAGTCGTACAAAAACTTTAATTGGTTAATATGGTAATAGGTAAAAGATTTATAAAAACAGCTCATCATGAAAATTACTCATTTGAGCTCAGCAGTATATTGTTCTCTGAAAGTAAAAAATACAAAGATAATAAAATTCTAAAATGAAATTCTTTATACAGTCTCTTCTGGAAGTAATATGTTGCACTTCCAATTGCTAGAGATTTTCTTGAGAGTCTTTCTCTGGCTGCCCTTGTGGATTTATAGACATAATGGGTAAAATTTGAACTGTCAGATCATTCTTCTTACTACTACCTGCCATTTTTTAATCTCAGACTTTAGCTACTTATAATTTCTAATTGTGATTTTCTTAGCTTGCTGTAGCTATTGCTTGTGGAGTTATACTGGAAGCTCTGTGTATGTATTACGGCATATTTAGGTGTGTGTACAAAGTAGCTACATCTCCCATAGGTATTTTGGATCTTCTCAGTGTCTGTGCTGTGAATGACAACTGCCTGAGAGAGTCCTACAGAAGTCCTTGTGTGGAGGGTAGAAGAACTTGACTACTAGTCTCAAAACACTTGAGAGGCAGAATTGCACTGTATGCTGCTAATTCAGTGTTGGTTGTCTGATGAGCCTACTGGACATAAATACAGAATTTCAAAAATGAATTAACATTTCAAGACTGGGCATGTTTAGCTTGTATTAGGATCAGTGGAATACGCGAAGATGCCTCCAGAGTGACACTCCACTCTTGGGTTGCTTTTCTTAAAACTTGGACAAGGCAATCCCTGCATACCTTACGTGACACAGCTTCGTGTAATAATATTTCTTATTCTAAAACACCCGCTTGAACTTTTAATATTTCAGGTTACTTTTTTTTTAAAAGAAGGCAACTTAGATATTTTAAAGGCAACACAGGAACAGAAAGTAGAACTTTTAATTCAAATGCTAGTTTAATAAAGAACTTCAGAGCTTGACATCTTTCTTTTTACTCCTGCTTCTGTAGCACTGTGACATCTGCAGTTTTCACCGTGGGAGACAATGTTGTTTCTGGTAGTGATGACCGTACTGTAAAAGTCTGGGATTTGAAAAACATGAGGTCTCCTATTGCAACGATTCGGACAGATTCTGCAGTCAACAGGTGAGCAGATCTCTGGGTTACTATTTTTCTTAATTCATGCTTGCTTTATTCATTTCTTTCACTTGTGGTTCAGGACTGTGCCAGGGGAGCTTTGGACGTTAGGAAGCATTTCTTTACCGAGAGAGAGGGCAGTCAAACACTGGCACAGGCTTCCGAGAGATGTGGTTGAGGCCCCAAGCCTGTCAGTGGTCAAGAGGCATTTGGACAATGCCCTTAACAACATGCTTTAACTTGGTCAGCCCTGAACTGGTCAGGCAGTTGGACTAGATAATCATTCTAAGTCACTTTCAACTGAAGCAGTCTATTCTATTAATTCACTGAACATATATATACTTTTAGTCACTAAAATTAAAGTTCAAATTTATGAGATTTTGAAAGAGGTCTCAAGTGGTTTTCGAAATGCAGGTGCAATCAACGTTAATTTTCAGTAAATACATTGTGTTGGTTTTCTGAGATTTTTTTTTTTTTGTGAGATGCAGACATTAAGGCTGTTTGAGCACCCAGAATAAAAAACACTTTAATGGTTTAATACTTTTTTCATTTGTGAATTCTAATCAGGAAAAATTCAGCTGTATCACTTCTTGTGAGCTTAAACTTGTACTGTCAAGTTCTGCTTGCCAGGCTCACTTTTGTACATAACCTACTTTTGTCTCTCCTGTGCAGGATTAACGTGTGTGTTGGCCAAAGAATCATCGCCCTCCCACATGACAACCGACAAGTTAGATTATTCGACATGTCAGGAGTGCGATTAGCACGCCTCCCTCGCAGTAATAGACAGGTAACTGAATATTTATAGCCTTAAAGTATGTCTGTTCTTCTTTTATACAAGGTTAAAACTAGCATTTGGTCTCTCTAGCTGAAAAGCTGAACAAATGCTGACAGACACTTGTCTGGACAAATATGCTGTTGTTAGTTATTAAAAATGGGTCAACATGCAAATAAGTAACATATTTTGAATTTTTTTACTGGAATTGGAAATGATGTTTCAACTGGATTTCATCATCATTTTTCTCTTTACTCTGGAGTGAAACTAATGTCTGCCTTCTCTTTTAAAAATTAGAAATATGTAAGAGCATTTAAGATGTGTTTTAATGTCTTGTGTGAATCATGTCAGAAACATGATTACAAGGTTTAATATTTTTATGGTTAATTTGTTATATAAGAAACACAAAAAACTGGGGGTCAGTTTTGTGAGCACCCCTTGTCTGATTTGGTGATAAATTTAATTTTTTTCCTTCCATGTTTATACACACAAGTTCTTGATATTTGGTACCAAGTACTAAACTGTCCTTGCTGCAAGCCATCAAGTTTCGTGCATTTGTGGTGCTATTTGGCATGGCAAGCATCGCTAATAGAGCAAATTAGACTAAGTGAAATTAATTGGATTATGCCACTTCTGTAGGTTTTTTTGGGTGGATTCAGCAGCTCTTGACAGAATTTAGGAAGGGGTTTTAAGACTTGTTTATTCTTCTTTAGCCTTTTTCTAGTTTAGGGGGTTTTTAGTCTATTGTTTAGTTTTGATTTGTCTTTTTTTTTAAAAAAAAATTTTTTTTTACTTAATATTTCCATTCGGGCTGGCATTGCTGAAATCACAGCAATTTATTTTTTTTTTTAAACTTAAATGTTAGTCAGAATCCTCCTTGGTGTATTTTTGTTACTGTTAGACTTGAACAATAGATAAGGCATTGCTTTTCCTCAGTATGGCTTTCCTCCTACAGTTGCATTATCCTTTCTGAGTTATGAATGTGATGGGTACTTAATCTTGCAGGTTTATAACAAAGTAGTTGCCAGCAAGTAGTTCTGTATTTTAAGATTGCTTTTATAACTAAAAATACTAAAATCAAAATTCGATTTGCTTTTATATACAAAATGTAATTAGATAGCAAAGATACTTTGGAAAACTCAGAAGTTTTCATGCACGTGTTTGTATGTTTCTGTCGCTATGGATCCAATGCTGGTATTCAGGAGTCTCATTGTTATAAGGATTTTTACCTCGCAGATGAAAGTAACAATGACAGTTAGAATTCTCAAGTACCATTTGTGAAAACTAGTGTGAGAATTAGGAAGTTTGCCTTTTGAGTGGCACTAACTTGTTGACATAGGGGCTTTCAAAATATATTATAACTGCTGCCTCCTGAACTGTTGCAGGGCCACAGAAGAATGGTGTGCTGCTCAGCATGGAGCGAGGACCATCCAATATGTAACCTCTTCACGTGTGGGTTTGATCGTCAGGCTATTGGCTGGAACATCAACATCCCTGCTTTGTTACAAGAAAAATGAAATGCCGGAAGAATTTTTGCATTTTGTGTTGCCATGGACTTCTACACTTCTGCAGACTTCCCTGAATACTGGTCTGCTGTTGCTGTAAAAGCTCTTCCTTAAGTGGAGACTTTAGCAAATGTTGTTCTTGTTACCGCCTTGTGCACAGTTTGCATGAATTGTACAGAAAATGTGATTTTTAAAAAAAATTAGTTTGTCTTGTGTATGAACTTTTATATTTTGGCATCCACTGGTCAATATGTTCACTGTTGCATAGAGCGCATAAATGTTCATAAGTTATTTAGCATTTAACAGATACACAGTAGGGCATTACGTTTGTGATTTAAATGTGAAACTTACGTACTTAATGTAGAGAGTGTATAGCAGTCTGTTACATTTTTCCATGACTACATATCTGCCTTGTGTTAACAAGAATCTGCAGGGCTAAAACTTTGAAATGAAGTGTGAATTTCACTAGTTGTATGATTGTAAACTTTTTTCTGTTTGCATCTGATTTGGAATTATTTTTTTTTAGCGCTGCAGTGTGGTGCAACTTCAACTCCATTTTTATTCCAGCTCCTGGAGAAGTAGTAGATTTGAGAAGGAAAATATAAGCAACCTGTAGTGAGTATAGACTGCCAGGTTTATTTGGAATGCTTTTTGTACTTTTTCTTTTGAAAAAGAAAAACATTCATTCTGCCCTTCTTGTATAAAGAGATTCTAAAATCATGACATTTCATACTAGCAGAAATCCAGAATATTGTGATTCTAATAACTGAAAACTAGTCAAGCAAATTTTGAAGCACTTTAGTTTATAGCTGTTGTTATAAACCATTTTTGAAAGTTTGACTTTACCAGTGAATGTGAGCTGACCTTTGTAAGAAGGATTGCTTCTTTTTGGTGATCTGCCCAAAAAGGAAATAGTTTTTTGGTGGGTTGTTGTTTTTTTTGTTTGGGTTTGGGGTTTTTTGTTTTGTTTTGTTTTTAACATACCTACTGTGGGCACACTTCTAATGGTGTTCACTTCCCACATTTTTATTTTGAGCCAGCAATACAAAGTAAATGAGTACTACCTCAAAAATGAATGTTGGTCAAGATACATTGAATCTTTCTGTAGCCTAGAAAAAAGCACTTTTTTGTCTCTGGCTGAAGTACTATTTCTGATGTGAGAGGAAAGACAATCATACTGAATGTGATCCTTAAGGTAATTAACACTTAAAGCTAATGGAGCAATATGATAAGTAAACATCATTTGTCACCTTTCTGGTCTCAGCTGTGGCAAGGGCTGCTGCAGGCCCTATTTTGTTACAGAAGGGGGTAATTAACATAGGTCTCCCTTTTCCCCCAAATGATCTTACTTCGGTTTTGCTCGCTCCTCACTGGGTGTAGCCTTTTTGCACTGGCAGTGGGGTCTTATACCTCAGCTCCTGACTGTCTAAGTAAATGAAGGTGGCAGCTGACATCTTGGAAAGAACAGAAAGGCTGCTTCAGACAGACACTTCTTTTTAGCTAAAGGGAGATGCTGCCCTGTAACCGTCTGGCATATCACAGCGTAAGATGAAGGGTGAGGGTAAGCAAAGGTGCAGTCTTACAATGGGAATCATGGAGTTTATGGTGGGTTGGCATAAGATAAGTATTAGGAACTTTTGATCTCACGATTACGTGAAGCTATAGCTGTGCTCATGTCCTCTTCAGCACTGTTTATGTGACATTAAGGCAGACGTGTTAACGGGTTCTCCTGCTAACTAACATGTAATGGCGTTGGAGTGCGATGGGATGGTGAATGCATCATTGATTGTAGGGGAACCTAGGGTCCTAGGAGTGGGTTTGGAGCGTAACACTGAGAAAGCTCAAGGTATTTAATGGAGAATGTATGCAGTATAGTACAGGTCATTGTATTTTTCTGGTTTTTCTTTTTCATTTTTTTTTAAGATACGAGTTATATACAGAACTGTACTGAAGTAATGTTAAAATACCAGAACTAGTGAAGTGAGAGAAAGCTGCTGCAGAGTTTTAAATCTTCTGATAACAAGGGATAAAGGATGGTGTCAAAGTTTACTTTCACTTTTTTTTTCCTGGATTTTTAACATTTGGGTAAAGCCGTTTGATGTTGGATTGCAGGTTTTATTATTTAAGAAAGACTCACATTTTCTTTTAGTTGGTAGCAGAGAGAACTTTGCACAGGTTGGTGCTTTTAAAAAAGAGAAAAATGTCTCTCCAGCCTGTAGAAGCACTTTCTCCAGCATGGCCTGTGTGTAGTATCTTGAGCAATGAATATCCTTTTATTACCTGAGGTGCTGGAGAGGGTCACTGGTTTTGGTCCTGCTAAACTAAGTTGTCTGTTTAGGCTTCTCTAATACATATGTAATATAGGACCACTAAACCCTATGCAGTTTAATCATCATTGCTGCAAACTTTTTATATCACCAGAGGGACCATCCTCTGGCAGCAGGAGTGGGATGATTACAGATGTTCACTTTGAAAAAAATCAACCAAACAAGGTGCTAGAGCCATGTTCTTATGAACAGGTTAATACTTAAATCAGCTAAACACTTAACTATCACTTAGCTTAATTTTATATACTGTACCGAAGGTTAAGCCAGGGCTGCCATTCCCCTTGAAGCAAATCACACATGAGCAGTGGTAGTGAATAATACTACATTGACTAAGTATGTGGAAACCATTTCATGGCTTTGGATAGTGTTTTTCAGCACTGAGCAATGTCCAGCATTTCATAAAATGGAGGAGAGTTGCAGTTACAGTTTCAGTATTGTGCACAATTTCACAGAAAACTCATCACTGGGCAAAATGAAGCTTTTATGTCTTTCAAGCAATGTGTGTCAGTTTTCACAAAGTTTGTGTATACCTTACAATCAGAAAGATCTGGAATAAAACAACTTATTTGTTGCCTAAATCTGTGAAAACCACCTTTTTGGAAAAAGAATTTATAAGTTATGTGGAACCACTTTTTATTATTCTGCTAATTTGTTTTTAGATGTAAAATGTTTTTCTTCATTATGGGTCAAAAATGCATTAAAACATTCAACAATTTTTTTTTTTGCAAGTTGCTGTGCTTCTGTGTTGTGTTCAGGTTGCTGTTAATCATAGTATTTCACTTTATTAGTAGTCAAAGGATCTTCCTATCCATTTTCCAGTCTTTTCTGTGCAAAAAGTTAATTTTCAAGGCATTGATGGGCACAGTTCTTCTGGAAGAAGACCAAGTCAGTCCCTTACAGTAGGGCTTGTGTAGCACAAATAAAGGGTCAAGCTGCCAGGAGAGTATATAGACTGCAAAGATGCTCAGACCTGCATTTATACTGTCTTCTCCAGTTTTGTATGGAAAAAAACTCGTAATTACCGTTTGTTATGCAGATTATGTTAAAGTCTCCATATTCACAGTGCTTTACAAATTGATATTTTAAATGAAATCTAGAACAGTTTTTATATGTGCAGAATACAGCACAAATATTGCAAAACTTCTTCGATGGGGGAAGCCCCACGATCATTTTTTCTGTAGGTTAAAGTAAAGGTTGGTTGGTTGTTGCACCCAGATTATTTGAAACTGCTTGGAGCTGTAGTAAGCCATTGCCGTTGGATTTTGGATGCCCAGGCAGAGTGCTGCCTCACCAGTACCTGAGTGCAGAACACTGCTTTGTGCGTGTTGTGTTTTCCTTCAATGTGCCCTTATTGCCACATTTTGAATTCTCAAGAGCTGCTGCTCTGGAAAACTATTATTAATCGGTGCTGCTGGTGATACAGACCAGAAATGAAAGACCAAAGTTATAAGGTGGCACAACTGATGTGAGGGCTGGATTGAGATAGAATTTTAATTGAGGGATTTAAATCAAGTCAGGGTTTACTGCAACCGATTTAAACTTGTGATACTTGTAACCTTCTTAAATACTTTACTGATCTAGCTTACACACATTTACCAAGGCCATTTCTGTTTGTATTTTGGGGGGAGGGGATTTGAAGATTAGTATGTGTTGAAGCCTAGATTATTTTTTTTTAACCTGTGAGTAAACAGCGTGCACAAATAACTGGTTTTAGTAGGATGCCTGTGTTCTAACCTGAAGAAGAGCTGCAGGAGAACCATTCTGTCATGCATCACGGCGTGCTCTTTAAACTGGTGTAGAAATTTTAATGCTTCACTGAGACCAAAGTACATCACTGAAAAATTACTCAGCCTTCTGATACTTTATTTTTAAGTAAAGTTGTTACCTTTTCTAATTCCCACAGGTCCTAGCTTTCAGAACAAAAGTAATCTGTTGGAGTATGCAGAGGAAATCCTGTTTGCTTCGGGATAAATCCTGGTCAGAATTTAGTGACTGGGAGAGGTGTCATACTGAAGTGGTTTTTTGCAGTTGTGCTGTGGGTGCTGCTTGTCAGTGTCCTCCAAGTGAGAATATTCACTAGCACCAGGATGTGCCATTTCTCAGTAGTGAGGAGGTGAGGCTGGTGAGCATTTGCAGCATCTAACCCAAGTGCCTCAATTAGCAGCTTAAGCTCCTTGCATAATTTTTGAGAGTTTCTGAAAGGTGGTTCAGTGCTCAACCTAGAGTTTCAGCATTCAGACTTCCTGCTAAACGCAAACAGTGCGAAGTGTCTGTGTTGGCATGTACAAGGGAGCTAAAGAGTAGAAAAAAAGTTCTGGCTTGAACTATTTTGAAAATGGAAACATTTTTAGCCTGGTTGGCGCCTGCTACACAGTGAAATTGCAGCACTGCTAATTAATCATGTCTGATGCTACTTGAGGCCCTGCTTCCAGCTGCTGCTAACTGCACAGTTCCCCCTGCTTCCACAAAAACTTGCTATACTTGGTATTTGCTACTTTTGTGTGTTTGCCTGCTCCCACTTGTATTTGTCATCTTTCTCCTCTCCCCAGGGTAGAACAAATGTAGTTATGTGTTTATTCCAGAGCACGCTAGTGAAAAGAAATGCTTGTGTGCAGCTCTATGAACTGAGACCATCTAGCAGTCCTCTGCTGGGAGCAGGGGTTTGATGTTTGGAGCTGACTTTGATGTGAATGTGCATTTTGTCATCTTGATTTATTTTTATTTTTTCAGTTGGTCAGATGCAAATTTTTATTAATGAAGTTTCCTGAAGGCTTTATGCTGAAGGTTACTGAAGGCTGAATCAAGTCTGTGTACCTTAACTGACAGGAGAAATGAGATCTGCAGTGATACAGTAGGTGTCTTGAGCCATCAGAAAGGAGGAGACAAGGATTTCAAATGCTAGAAGAGTTATGGAGGAGGGGTCCAAGTTAAGGTGGTTGAGTCTGTGGTGTGAGCAGAAATGGTGACCCAGCATTTCAAGTATGATTTGAGAAGGAAATATGTTCATATGAGAAGCCTAGAGAGACAAATTTGTGATGAAAGTGTTTTGGACTGCACACGAGGAACATGAAGAAAAATTAAAGGGAATGAAAAACTGAAGTAAAAATGGGACAGCTTAGGGAGCCAAGTAGTACAAGAGAGTGGAGTGGTTATGAGGAGTTGTATGTCCAAACGGTCAAACTTATTGGTCATCTGGGGATAAACTGCTGGGAAGCCAGAGCTCAGTGAATGCCCCTGACTTGATGAGAAGGGAAAGGAGAGGTGGGAACAGGGCAGGGACAGCCTGCAGAGAGAAAATCGGCAGAGACTGAGCCTGCTGAGAAACACAGATACTGGGATGTGCTTACATCCAGAACCTGGTATGGAAAAGGTTGGAGATTCAACATTTCCGTCACATTTTTTAAGTAATGGGCTGCTGGTTTCCTTACACTTGGTTTGGGAAAGAACTTGCTTGCCTGTATGGACACGATTTTAATTGTGTATATTCAATATTCAGTACTCTATTTCAAGTGGTGTAATGGTGCTGAGATCACTCAAGTGTCTGATTTGTAATCCTAGTAGGGGATTACAAGTGCTACATACAAACAAGCTCCATCCTACAAACTTAAGGTATGACAGCAGGGCATATGACTTACTAGGAGTCGCTCCTGAACTGGGAATGTCTTGAGTGAACAATTGATTTGGAAGAAAGAGATGCTGTTTTACAGGGTTCCATCGAGAATATGCAGCCAGTCCACAAAGAAAGATTCAGCATTTTAAGTTTGAGCATGATTTCAGAGCAAGACACTCTGAACACTTGCCTTAATTCTGTTACTTCAATTCCTGGTCTGAATTGACTTGAGGAAGCTTTTTAGCTAATCAGCACAGAGGCATCCGAATGTATGGATTACATCAGGAAGGTACTGCTGTATTTTCAGTGGGGTCTTGGTTCTGGGAAAGGTGAAACTGACTTTTCCTTCACATTTTTACTTTACTGAGATGTCAAAATTTGACACCCACCCTCACAAACCCGAGTAAGTGAAAAGATCATTTTTGGTTTCAGTGATCAAACTTCTGATTCCAGCTGGCCTCAGTGGCTTTTGGTCACAATGCACACCTAAGAATATGGACAGTATCAGCCTTACGCAAAGGTGGCATTTTGTGCCTGCATCAAAACCATTATGTGATGGAAAGGACAACAAATATCTGGTTAACTTCATCAACTTAATGTTCTAAACATATGCAGGCTTAGCATTTAAAACTTTTAATGAAAATATTTTCATCTAAGTGCTTCATTTGGATAAAGGCAGAAATCTGATTTTAGTTTTCTTGTTAGTTTTTTGCACCTTATCTAAGTCACAGAGATCAGCTTTGTACAGACACAAAACTGAACCTGAGCATTTAGGTGGAACAATGTGTGTCCTCTGAGGCTCTATTTGCTGAGTGTATTTATAAGGTGAGCAATCCTAACAACAAGAAAGAGTAAAATCTGACACGGTACACAATAACCAGCACTGAAATCAGGTTGATAGTATGATAAAACCTTGAAGTACAGGATGAAAGTGTTAGGGAAAAGGGAAATGAAGGAAAAGCAAAACTTTTCAGAGGCAGTTTAAGGGTAGAGGGGGTAGTGATGATACCATTAATTAATTTTGTTTTTCAGTGTGGATAATTGCAGGATGTGTCATTTTGACCTTTCATGTTCTATGAAGCTTGCGAAAAGTGCCTCTGCCAGGAGGCTGTCAAAAAGTTGGATGCTGTTGTTGAATGGTGCAGCCTTCACCAGTGCTGAGCTCCCGTCAGCGTTCTGTGCAGTCTGGCGGGTGGTTAGTAGCTTGGAAAATCAGATTCATAGGCCTAAATAGGGATCTAGAAACTTCATTTTAGGTGCCTGTTTTTGAAAACTATACCCTATTTTTTTGTATATTTTATGTTGTTGCTGAATTAGTCTACTGAAAAGTTCTTGGACACAGATGCACGGGTTACTGAAATATAAGAAATCCAGAGAGATGATTTTCCCACCCAAATTTTATAAGACTACTTGGAGTTTACTGTTGGAAAACCAAATGTCTTCTGCCATTATGAGCAGAACACACGTATTTATAGGTCCCTGACCATTCAAACTGTTACGTATCTGACAAACCACCTGTGTGATGAGTAGGATTGCAGTTAGATCTCTCCTGTGCTTAACCTGAGGTCAGCACTGGATGCCCAACTGCAGATGAGCTACCGGGGTTGATTTTCTGTGTCTAAAAACAAGTGTAAAAGCAGGCACTGATATAGAGGAGGTACAGACTTTTATCTCCAAGTGTTTTTTGACCAGAAAATACAAATTCCTTGAAGTGAGCAAGTGCACAGCTTTTATTTACCTTGGTTCAGGCACAGAGTCTTGGCCTTGAATGTCAATTACGGCATCTGAAATGGCATAAAAAGCAGCTTGGTTGTAACTTGTGCCAGTGAGAGATTGAGCCAGGTGGAGATAAAGTGAAGGGCTTTGCCTTCAACAGCGGCTCAGGCCAAATAGAGCCAAGTGGCAGAGATAAAGGGAAAGAGCCTGTTTTTATGGTAGGCTGTGAAAGAAGAGGGGTTCAGGGAAGCTGCCTGCAGAGCTGGTGGTGCACCATCCCTCCCCAGGACTTCTGTTGACCAGCAGTCCCTCTTTTTAGGGAGAGACATTTTTAAGAATGCCTTCAAGGATTTACACAGTCTCTTTCCTATTCAGTCATAGAATCATGGAATATCTCATGTTGGAAGGGACCCGTAAGGATCATTGAGTCCAACTCTCAATACTTGGACATTCTTTGCCCACATTAAAACCTTGGTGCTCCATGCCTAGTGCCTAGGGCTTCGTGGCAGCTCTTGTAGCAAAGTCTGATTCTGCAGTCAGAGAACATCTGGGCTGGCAGGGGCCAGATCCATCTAGATCTATCTCCCTTTGAACCCTGCATTTTTGATTCTCCTTTTTTTGCTCGACTGCAGCATCTCCCTTGTGTTCATGCAGGTGTGTGTTTCCAGTAGTGTACCAGCAAGGTCTTAAAAGAAGCCGCTATAAGCAGATCAACTATGAACAGTGCATTAAAGGAAAGTTTAAGACCAAGAGCTAGTTATAGCCTTGTCTCTGCAGAGATTAGCTGTGGTCCAAGTAAAACCAGCACTCACGAGAAAAATATGAATATCACCAGGCAAGACCATCCAAAGCCCTTGAGTTTTGCTCTGCTGGGAATAGAGGTGAGTAGGTAGACATAAGTTGGGAGAACAACGTACAGAAAGTTGGGGTTATTTAGCTCAATATTATCATTGTTATCCTGGTGTATAGAAGCCTTAACCGCGCATAAAGCCAGTAAAGGAGTACTGGCTGAAATGTCCTGCAAGCGTAGCATTACAAGGGTTTCTCTGCTCCACAGCTGAACCATTAGATAGTGAGAGGCTGCTCCTTCATATTTTTCAGGCTCCTCAAGTCTTAGCAAGTTCCCTCTTTCCACTTCCACCTCTTCACACCATCTCTATGCGCTGCGCCAGGCTGTGTGGGAGCTGCGGGGACAGGAGAAGGTAGAGGGAAAAAGATGAGGGATTTGCAAAGGGTATTGGCAGCACGAAGCACAGTCCCAGAGTGCTTGTTTGGAAACGTAACGAGTGTCTGTTATTGCCAGAGACTGGTCAGGCTGGGCATTTTAGCTTGGCTGAACAAGGAAAGGTTCAGCCTTCATGGATGATGTAAAAAACCCAACCAAAATAAACTCAAAGCAAAAAATCAATCAGAAAACCCCAGAAATTTTAGGCCTGAATGGAAGAGCCCAGAGGGGACCCTGAACTAAAGGTAAGGACTAGGAGCAAGGCAGAGCTTGGAGAGAAGCCATTTTGCTCTACTTCAGCATCAACTGGGTGTTTATCTGTGGGGAGAGATTAGGACAATCAGAATTTGGGTAGAAGAAGAAGGTCTGGAGAGAGACGGGTTTGTGAGCCATCAGGATATGAGCTCAGCTGGTGTTTGCAAACAAGGTTGCCCAGCAGGAGACCAATGATGTGGCCCTGCGGTGCTACAGGAGGACCGTGTCTGATGTCCCTCAAGAGCTCTGCAGGAGTGACAGAGCTGCTGGGGCTGGTGGCAGCGGGTGGCTGTGCAGGGGACTGGGATGAGGACTCCAAGGAAGGACATATTGGCTCTGGCATGAAAAGCACAGAAGAGGATGAGAGGGTGTGAAGGTGATGGGCCTGAGTCACCAAGGTGAGCGAAGGAGTTAGAAGATGAAAAAACTGAAAAAAGTCAGCATCTGAGAGAGAGGAGGAGGAACGGGCTGTAGAATGGGGAGGGTGACATCATATTTTTGCCAATTTTCTTTTGCAGGAGCTGGTGTGATTCAGCACAGTGATACCCAGGGACAGGAGCACCTGAGCATTTGAAGAGGACGCAGCTGAGGCTGTGGGCGCCAGTCTCAGTTCAGGCAGATCCTGAAGGGTGTTTTCACAGGTTGAGAAATCAGGTTAAGCCTTAAAAAAAAGACCCACTTTCACAAGCTCCTAGAAGGTTTTTTACAAGTGAAGTTTAAGAAAGGTTGGGATAATATTCTGCTTACCAAAGATGCTACACTTTCTGTTACTGATTAAAAGAGTAATCTCGGTGATGGGGCCTCCCCAAGAGGATATTAACTGTGTTTGCAGCATTGCTGCACATTGCCCTAAGTGCTCTAGAAACTATGTTTAATGTTATATATCTATAGGTATCTCATTTGTTTAAGTATCTGAATATGTTCTGCTTCTTCCAAATCCCATCCCTCCTTGCTGTGCTGTTGACCTCAAAGAGCCTTCAGCAATCATCTCATCTGCTCATTTGAGTTTTTGTCTTGAACCACTTAGAACTGTCTTTGAAATATATATTTCTGCTCTCCCTCTAGAAAGACACAGCCACCAAGATGTCCCCTTCCACTCTCCTCTCCCTCTCATTGAAAAAGGGATTTTTTTCCCTCTTCAGTGTCTTTGTCTCAAAGTGACTGGAGGGGGCAGAGAAAGGTAACGCCAAACATGTGAACAAGTCTACGTCAGGCTTGTCCCTAAGCAGCTTCTGTGATGCCACAACCAAGCTGCTCTGTCAATAGCATTTATATTTATTTTCCTATACTGAAGGCCAAAGATTAATTTATCTGGATGTCCACTCCACCTTGCAACAAAGCCTGGTCTTATGCTCTGTAACATGTAGAGCTATTTTAATCTGGATTAATTTGATCTTGATCTTTAGTTAATATCCTTTTGATTTTTCCTCTAACTTGTTTTCCTGAATTTTACAAGTACAAAATCATAGGAGAAATGGTATCGAACTGCTGATGCACTTTGCTAATAAGCTGCTTCTGATTACAAGTATTTAAAGTTATCTCCTCTTCTCCAGATGCAAGAGAACAGGTGACCTCTAAACACCGGCAGACTTGCCAAAAAGTTGCAGAGCTCTTGCTGGAAATAAATGTTGTCAAAATGCGGATGCAGACCTCGATCCTGTGAGTCAAACCATTGTGCAAGTCCAGCTGAGCTCAGTGCAGCCCTATCAAGGCACAGATTTTCAGTCTTGTAGTTCCATCAAATGTGCAAGTTTTGACTTGAAGAAACTGCCAATAAACTAGGTAATTTACAAAAATATTTGGTGAGTGTCGTGGAGGGATTTATCTGCAAGTACAGTGGGTAGGTTTTTTCCTCAGCTGGGGTTAGAGACAGCATAGCCTGGCACTCAGCCTGAGGCTAGCAAAAGTGCTGCTGCTGCCCGTGCTTGCCTCCTGCCTCTATTCCCTCATGCCATTAGTCTTTTTTTTCACGTCATAAGTTATTGACCAGGGAAAACCCCTTATCGTGTGTTTGGATGGTGGTTGGTGAGTTGGAGCCTCCCATACAGGCATCTTTGAGGGAGCAGGGCAATGGGTATCTGTGCTTCCCATGGTGCAGCAAGAAAGGGATCAGTCTTGGGGGTGACCTCCAGCAGTTGGTGCGAATGTGGGTCAGCCCTGGTTTGGGGAGGTAGGACTGGAGGTGATGGGGCATAAAGACCTGTTTGGGATCCTTCTCTGGGGAGCTGTGAAAGGGCAGTTAGAAGATGAACAAGAAGGTGGGTTTTTAGCACCCAAGTGCTGTGGAAGGAAGCTCCTTGTCCCAAGGAATCTGACTACATGGACTGAGGGGATTTGAAGTGGTTGGACTTGTCCTTCAGCTCTTGGGTCCATGAGATACCAGTGAATTACCAGACTTGCAGGTGAGCTGTAGGCTCCGGGACAGTGTCACGTGCTTGCTGAGTGACCGGCCCTTCACAGACGTGTTGAGAATAACTCTTGTCCAAGGGCTTTACACAGAAAATATGTTGCTATAGGGCTGCACCATTTCTCCCCATAAGAGCCCATCTCTTCTCTCTGGCACTGATTTTATACTGATGTAGCTCCATGAGCAACATCAGCTGTGACCAGAGACAGATCCTTTTTCTCATTTGGGAAGAAAACAAGTCTTCTCCATTAGGAATGGCTCCACAGGGAAAAGATAGCAGTTTCCTGCCCAAATGCTCCCTTATCCTTTCAATGGAAAGATCTCATTGCTTTAAAAATGAGCAACTCTTCAGGAATCTACATTCATTTAAAAGATGTTAGATGAGGAAATCTCTGACATTGCCCCTAGAGCTGCAAAATTTAATAAATAATATGCAAGGCTGAATTCTTAATTTTTAGTATTTATCTTTTTAACACTGATTTTTGAAGGGTAAATCATCACCACATTATGTAAAAACTTCAGGGAAGAATGGAGGAAAAGTTCTGGCTGTGACAGGTCAACAGATAAGTGCTTGATTTGTGCCAGATGGTGGTGGTTGGCAGTGCCTAGTGGCCTCCAAGCCATCTCTCCTACCTGTATGAAAGGCTCGTTGGGTGGGTACGCTTGTGACCACCACCTCCAGCCATCCCCGTTGACCCTTCCTGGAGCATCCACCTTGGGTTCCAGCATCTACACGAGACATGCCCTCATCTCACAACTCTGCCCAAGTTCTGCTCTGTTGCTAATGTGCCTGCCTTATTTTTCTTCTATTTCCAGAAATCTCATGTCACGTGCATTTCCCCAAAACTCTCCCTGGGTGAGCGGAGCTGCTGGCCTCAGGTATTTCCCAGCGAGCGAGGTTTGAGCACCCAGCAATGTGTCATTAGGAATAAATGCCAGCAGAGGGCACGCCAAGATATGCAGACGGGAAAAAAATCAAATTCCATCCATTCGGTTTGTCTGAGGAGTCAGGCAAAACTCTGTTGGTTCATAATTCATGTGCCCGTAGGACATTGTAAGGGAATATAATTGGTCTGTCAGGGTAGTGGTGGTATTTTGCTTTGAAAAATGCGATCAACAAAATATCTTAAAACAACTACACATGTTGCATGAGTTTTAGATGTGCTGGTGGGAAGAAAAGAGCCTCCCTTCCCCTGGCTCACCTGGTCCTCTTCCAATAACCTTTCCTCCACAACAGTTAGAAAAAGGGAATAGTGTAAGCAGAGTTTTGCTGTTTTAAAGGCACAGAAGCTTTTTTGTTTTTTAATAATTGTTTCTCTCATTTTTATATCATTTTAATTAAATATAGTCTAGCTTCTGTTGCTCTTCAGGGCCAGATTTATACTATGTAGGTTTGTGGCATGAGGTATCTTCTGGTTTAATGTGCTGGTCTGGGTGGGATTGTGCATGTTGAATGCCCAAATGTGAATCTTCATGGAGAATAAAAGAATCTGTAGATGTCTGTCTAACAGTAAATGCAAGCAGCTAGCTAGCACTGGTACACAACTTGCCTCCAAAAGAAATATTAATGACATCTATTTATTCATTGGCTGTGATTTTAAACCATGCAATGGATGGTTCTGCTCAGAGGACCCTGTGGGAAGACATCGAGTCCAGGGAGTCCCATGCTCTCGGTGTCCATGAGTTGGGGGCTCTAGGCTGGTGCTTTCCTTGTGCTGCACCTCCACTGTTGCTGGTGGGACAAGGTGGTAGTGGGAAGAAGTGAGGATGGAACCAGGGGCTGGTGGGATGAGGTGCTAAGGTCACTCCATGGCCCAGCTCAACCTAGGTGCAAGGGAGCTGATGCTTGCTGTGGGCAGAGAGCAGAATGGAAAATCTTTAGCATGTAGAAAAGAAAAATCTAAGCTTGTTTTTTATATTTTTAAAGATATTAAATTCTTTTAGTTAATCAGACTACACCCTTAGTTTCTCACCAATCAGGAACACAAGTCTCTCCTCAGAGTCACTAAAATATGGTTTTATTTTGGCAGGTGGACCACCGAGGTTTGGTCCTTGTGTCAAGCTAACATTGGTCTGGAGCAGGCAATGCATTGCTCAGGGCTGTGCTGCAAACCTGAGGAAGGGTCATACTTGGAGCTCCCAGCTCAGACACTGCTCACCAATGCTCACCAGCAGCAGTGCCAGTCCTGCCTGGCAACGTGGCCTGGAACCCCTGCCTGAGAGCTGCTTGTTCCTTCTGGAAGCACACAGGCAGTGCCTGCAGCTGGGCTGAGATGTCAAGGTGCAGGGAGCCTTAAGCTGCCAGGGAGTGGCCAGGGGCAGTGCTCCCCTGCCTGGCAGGATGGGGCTCACTAAGGGGGTCCTGTTTATCATGGGGCTATGCTAAGGGCAGCCCTCTGTCTGGGGAGAGTCAGCCATATTAAAAATTCTAATTCCCTCAGGAGACACGTTTTGTGCAAACTCCCAGAGTAGTTAAGGTTCCTTACTGTGTAGAAATGTGTAGTGGTTCTCCCCAGACCTTGTCTTTCCGGCTCCAGGCAAAAAGCAGTTGGCTAAAACCATCCTGATTTGCATGGAAAGAGCCCCATTCAAAGAAACATTATCTGTACAAGCTCATAATGGTGTGAGGTGAGATCCCTCCACCAGGAAAGCCTGGTGTGCTCAGTTGGACACCTGGGGTCAGCTGGAGAGACCTGGGGACTCTTAACACCTCCAGTGAGTCCCTCTGCAGCTGGCATGGGCTTGAATCGAGCACTTTACTTCAGGAACCATTGCACTTATAAATATGCCAACAGGTAAAACAGCCTGCATGTAGTGTCTATCTAGGCATGACAGTTACACAAAGTATGCAGCAGCACCTGACTTCATTTTTTTCTTGTTTTTTTTTAAAAAAAAAAATTGTTGAGTGGGAGTTAATGGCTCAAGTCCATGGCTGAAAGCAGCTCCAAGGTGTTTGCTGTTACTCATTTAGGATTTATTTCAAGGATGGCATGAAGTCTTTCTCTATGCTGTCTTTTAAGTAATATTTCTTTGAGAAATACTCTGCCACCCAAAACTACATGTTGTGGTTGACCAACACAGTTTGCAGAGCCATCAAGTAATTCCTACCCCTGAAAAGTTGTGTTGCTTTGAAGTAAAGTGGTTTTTCAAAGTAACTAATCAGTCTTTGATTCTTTTAGCTAAACAGCAAAAAGATCCCCGAACAAAATGAGGAATTTGAAGTCAACCAAAACATCTTTTTATTTGTAAAAGCAATGTGTAGGTGGAAAGCATCATGGACTTTATGAGAAGATTTTCTTTAATACAGATACAGTAATATTTCCATACTGCCTTTGGTACCAAATCAATCTCCAACAAAAAAACCCCTTCTCCTCAATTAGAACAACAACAAAAAACCCTCAAAAAGCTTGTTTTGGTTGGCCAAAGCATGTATGAACTCTAACTAACAGAGAACTGGTAGAGCAATAAACAACATGTTTAGCACCTAAGGCACTGGTACCCTCCGCAGACTCTAAGAGTTCATTAAACCTTGCCCTGTAAACTTATGGACCAATTTTGTCTCATGCTGTCGGCCAAGTTCTTGCTCTGTAATTCCCTAAACAGGATAAACTCCTAAACATTCAGCCAGCAGCTAGAGGAGCAGCAGCTGAGCGTAACCAGCAGCCCTACCACCTTGCTCATTGCCATGCCTGCAGCTCGCTTCGATCCCTGCTCTGAACGCTCCTTACAATCAATGGAGTAATCAGGGAAACAGCCTCCCTTGCTGCCTGTGCCTTATTGCTGGGCCCTCGCTGCGTGCCCCAGTGCACCCCCGTGTCAGGTTGTCTCTGGTCTGGCACTGGGGACCTGGGACCTTGCCTGGGCTGACAGCACATGACGGTGAGAGGTTGTGATTGATGCTGAGCTAACAGAGTTCATCTCCTCCCTTCAGCCACCTCCAAAAAAGAGGCATTGTGATGGTGATAGGTATCCGTGTCCAGCTTACACTGAGCTTGTGTAGCTTGTGGAAGGTAAATGTCATAGGAAATAAATTCCCACATACGCTCTGTAGGTGTACATGCAAAGTTTTAATTTGGCATGTTGTTCCCAGTGAGTAAGGAGTAACTGCGAGGGTTTCATGAAACACTTGCAAAATCGCAGAGTTAATTTTAAAAGCCTCTCATATTTTATATCTCTTTCCATTATAGCAAAATATATATATTCAGCAAAATGGTGGTTCTGAAGTACAGGGAGCTATCATGGTTTCCTTAGCATAAGGGAGGGGGCTAAAAAACCAAAACATCTGCCCATAATTATTTCCTTTTTTCCACTCTTCATATACTTATTTTCTTCTCTGTGAGCTAGGTCTGTGTTTATCACAACTTAGTCCCAGGCTAAGTGGCAGCCAGTTTATGCTATTAACCTACACTATTGTATATTCTTTATAGATTACAGACCTCAGAATTGCTTTAGAATATTTGGAGTACAGTCATTAGGCCTATTTTGTGCTCCTCTAACTGGCAAATCATGCAAAACTCCTAGAAAGAGAAAAATGTAAGCTCATAAGCAGTCACTTGTAAACAGCTTTTCAGCCCTCAGAAATAGATGAGGCTGTGGCTGGTTCCCAGAGGGGATCTATGACCCTCTGTTGCCTTCCAGAATGATGCTTTCATTCCTGCCTGTCCTGGACACCGAGTGGACAGGGGTTTAAATGGTGACACAGCTGGTGCTAGAAATGCCTGTGCTGGGTGGGACCGAGCTGTTTTCCTGCTTTCAGGCAAAGGGGATGGGTAATACTTTGCACTGAGGATGAGCAAGATTTTGACCTTTTGTTTTATAAGGATGATGCTGTTTGAAGCCACCCAACTTTGCAGCTGGGTGTAGGGAAGTGGGAATCAGAGTGTGCTGGCAGGGCCTGGGGAGGGTGGCCAGAGGCACATGGTGCATGTCTTCCATTGGATGCCCATCTCTAAATGCTCATTTCTGAACATTAGTCTATTATGAAGAGTGGGTATAGCTCTTCTGTGCCCCCAGCTGTGTTTACAGACACAGTGATCCCAACCACTGGAGCCCAGTCTGGTGGCTGTGCAATAGATGGGCCGCCTCTTCCTGCACCATCAGGGTCTGGCTGCTCAGGGATGGCTTGGGTATGGCACCAAGGTAACTTTAATGGGGTGACTCTGAAAATGGCTAAGTTGTGAGAAAGAGCTATGAGATGTTGATCCATAAGTGATGCACCTGTTTGGGTCAGGAGTTGCATTAAGCTCAGGCTCTCACCCTTCATCCTTACCTGACCCGACCCAAAGACTTGTCTTCCTGGTTTGACAAAGGACCTGTCTCGTGACCACAGACTCGCCCAGCAATCATTGTTATGTGGCTGCCCCTGGTTTCCATCATCAGAGCTGTTTGACTCTCCTTGCTCAGGGATTCTGGGACTATGCCCTTATCAGTGGGATTGCTGCCTGCCATCCTCACCTTCAGCCTTGGTTCAGGGGTCACCTTCCCTTGTGTTTTAGCTGGTCTTAGTTGCTCCCCAAGAGTTTTGTTTCTTAGTTTTATTAAATCCCATTATTTTGCCACCAGGAGTCTATAAACCATTTCGTTTCATTGACCAGCATCCAAGCACCATTTTAACTACATGTTAAACAGGGTTGATCTTCTGAAATGGGGCCAAAACTATTGTAGGAGGATGGGGCTGAATTCAGGTGATTTGGGATTTGAACATTTCCTGTTGAAACCTACACCAGGTCCCAGCTAATTTCCGTAACAAAAGCTGTAACAGAATGTAGAAGTATGCATATTTAAGTCACTAGATGGGAATGAGACATTTGACTGTGTTCTGGATATTGTATGTTGTTCAGAACTTCACGGTAGTTACCTTTGTGCTGGCATGCATTTTCAGTATATTTCAAATAACTGGAATAATTATATATACAGTTCTAGTAAGTGGTTAATACAGATGATATGTTCCTACAGAGAAAGAATGATAACAGATTCAGTAATTATGGGGAATGGGAATTAAACTTGATGAACTGCATGGGCACAGCAGAATTGCACTCATGAATTTTGCTTTTGATTGATACCAAGAACACATAG
The DNA here is from genome assembly GCA_013398125.1 of Aegotheles bennettii. NCBI lineage: Eukaryota > Metazoa > Chordata > Aves > Caprimulgiformes > Aegothelidae > Aegotheles > Aegotheles bennettii. The sequence continues at coordinate 201,458 of VZRW01000029.1, forward strand.
TTGCTGGAGATGAATAATAACACTGAAATATGCACCATCCCAAGAAGGAGTTTAACTTTGTGTACGTGTGTGTCAAATCTAAGTTAAATGTTTGTCTTGAAGCATAGTATTATTAAAGAAATATAAACCTTGGCCTGCAGAGATCAAGTATGAATATCTAGTGTATTTTGAAAATGTGCAGCAATATTTTTATTTCACACTGGGCACCTGCTACAGCTAAATTAATGAGGCTTTTCAAAATGTTTCTCGGAAATGTTCTTTTCCCAATTTATGAGTTCCAAAACTTCTTGTGCAGCATCTCATATGATGTTAATGTGTGTCACTTTGTCATATCATGTCAATGATGACATGAAACCCTCTTGGAGCACAGAGCTAGATCATGATGAAGTTCATATTGTGGTATTCTCTTGTGTGTTGTCCAGGAGCCGGTGTAGGTCAATCACACCTCTGCCCAGCCCATGGCCATCACCCCAAGGTGACAGGCTTTGCTTGAACCTCCCTGTTCTGGATCTTCAGCGAGTGGTCGCACAGAGGAAAGGTACAGACCTCTGTTCCTGAAAGCAGTCTCTGAGCAGACAGATTGTCATCTGTTCTTAAATATTTCAGTTTCTGTGCATGCTTTGCTCCTGCCTTGCAGTAAGCTGTGCTGTACTCTTCTTTCTTGGCCCCTTGAAGCCCAAGCCTCCTTTTCCCATGTGGTCTGTGCCCAGCAATGCCAACTGGCAGATGGAGTGACTCGTTTGCCCAGTGCATGCTGGGGCTGATTTCTTACTGAGTCTTTCTTTACAAGCTCTTTTGGAGAAGTTGCTTCTGCTAATTAACCTTGTAGCGGGTCAGGCTCACTCTTGGCCCTTAATGATCAGTAGCATTTGATCAATTCTGTACTGATTAGTGTTGGTCATTTCTGGCTTAAAGAGAGTAACTCCTGACTGACTCACTAATGTTTTGGGCTGTAAATTCTCTTTTAGCACATTAGCACTGCTTCGTAGCGTGATATTTGATGGATGAATGTGTATGTTATCTATAGCCTATTTTCTCAAAGCTCAGCTCAGGAAAGCAGAGTACTCTACTCTCCCTGGGAATATTGCAGGGTACCTTCATTTTCAGTCATAACCACATTTAGACATAGTGCTGCTGTTTTAAATTGGGGTAATGAAATTTTGACAAGTGGTTTGGACAAACACAACACAAGCAATAACAGGGGCTTTAATAAAATGAAAGGATTTCCAGGGAATACCTTCATTTCTTCCCTCCTCCAATTTAATTCTTTCTGAGAATAATCAGACCATAACATAAGACTAAATTCAAGAGATGATGTTCAGCTGGAGAGGAAATAATGTCCATAAAATGTTTTCAAAGGTTGTTCATTTGTTTGAAATGAGTTCTGTGAGTTGGACTGATATGCTTTAAATGCTTTATAAGCAAAAATACTTTGCACTTGAAGTACCTTTTCATCTAGGGATCTCAAAGTGTTTTAAAGGAACAGAGAAGGATAAGTGTTGTTACTGCATGTTGCCAACTAACAGCAGACAGCTGAGTCTTTAAAGGCAGCTCCTCCAGACCCGATTCCAGTGCAGTGTGGGTTGAAGGGGTGGGTTTGGTACGTCCATCCCATGACCTGGTCTATGCACAGGATGGCCACATCTGCCCTCCACATCCTCCTCCTCTCTGCAGGCTTTCACTGCAGCTTGAATGTGTGATGTAGGAAAAGTACAAAGGTTTTGTTGTGCAGTTTTGGGCATTTGGCTGGAGAACCAGAGGTGGCATATAAGAATAATAATTGGTTTATTAAGGAGTTCTCAGTCAGAATTAACTTCAGTTCAGATGACCAAAGGAACCTTCATGCAGTTCCAGGGAAGCTCTAGATGCCCCCCTTCACCTCCCTGCATGGTGAATAAATAGCAAAAGTTCAGCATTACCAGAACCTCTCTTTCACCCAACTTCTGTTCTGAAGGCATGTGCTCCTCACTGGTCTTTGGTTCCCTTTGGAACCCTTGTGAGCTTCACAGGTGGTGGTGGTGGGTGTGTCTGCCTTACAGCTAATTTACTTGGTAGGATGGGTAACTCCTAAATCCCGTAGTCTGACACCCAGCAAACACTCTCCCAGAGCTCCACTGATAACAACGTGCCCCACTGAAACAGATTAAAAAAATCCAGCCTTCATCCCTCCAGCTGCTGTGAAAGCTTGAAACATGGCAAGGGAATGGTTGTTGGGGAGGATTCAGGGGCATTGAGCACCACCTTTTAATGTGGGAGATCATTGAGGTTGATTTCATACTTCTGGCCATGGGCTGACAGTGTGCTAATTCAGCCTAGCTGGTATGGCCTGTTTTGAGTCAGGTCCCAATGAAGGACATTTCACTTCCAGGTAAGTAAATTAATCCCTTTGCTGGAGTTCCCTGTAACCCATGAGTTCTCCTGGATACATAACTTTTAGACAGAGGCCTAACAAAAGTCGGTCTGGGGATGATGAGACTTCGTGCTTCATTAGTACCTTTTGTGTTTCAATGGACAGTGGGGCAATTAACACAAGGCTCATTACACAAGAATTTTTATCATTTGCTCTGCTTATTCATCATAGTATTTCCTCTGAGAATACCAGAGGCTGTGATTAAGCACAAGAATAATTCATGTAGTTTCTTCTTTGAGATTTCAATCACCGTTTTTGGGTCTAATTGTTTTACAGACTTCATTCCTGACGTACTTATGGCAGATATGTGCCTTGCACATAAACTGTGCTCTTCAGCTTCTGGTTGAGGTTATTTTCTGCTTGCACCACAGACCAGTAGCTCCACCTGAAAAAAACCTCAAATCAACAGCCTCAAGGTCTAGCAAGGTCTAATATATTATGAGAACCACAAACCCAGCCATGATAAACCCAAGGAGATACTTGCTTTTGTCCTGATCCATAAGATTAATGTGAAAACATTAATGAATTGCTTTATTGGTCCAACACCCCTCCAATTACCCCACTGATTGTTTTTGCCAGAACAGTGTAAGAACAAGACAAGCAGGCAGTGCTGTTTCTCAAGAATATTGTCCCAGACTCCAGCAGCAGGACCTTCCTGAGGCAGATATGATGTCTTCATATTTCATAGCTTGAGTTGGATTTTTATCATATTAATTTCACAGAATCACAGAATCACAGAATCTAAGGGGTTGGAAGGGACCTCGAAAGATCATCTAGTCCACCCCCCCTGCCAGAGCAGGGTCACCTACAGTACATCACACAGGAATGCATCCAGGCGGGTTTTGAATATCTCCAGTGAAGGAGACTCCACAACCTCTCTGGGCAGCCTGTTCCAGTGCTCTGTCACTCTCACAGTGAAAAAGTTTTTCCTGATATTTACATGGAACCTCCTATGCTCCAGTTTAAAACCATTGCCCCTTGTCCTATCATTAGTCATTACTGACAAAAGCTTGGCTCCATCATCCTGACACTCACCCTTTACATATTTGTAAACATGGATGAGGTCACCCCTCAGTCTCCTTTTCTCCAAGCTAAAGAGACCCAGCTCCCTCAGCCTTTCCTCATAAGGGAGATGTTCCACTCCCTTAATCATCTTAGTGGCTCTGCGCTGGACTCTCTCAAGCAGTTCCATGTCTTTTTTGAATTGTGGGGCCCAGAACTGGACACAATACTCCAGATGTGGTCTCACCAAGGCAGAATAGAGGGGGAGGAGTACCTCTCTCGACCTACTAACCACCCCCTTTCTAATGCACCCCAGGATGCCATTTGCCTTCTTGGCCACAAGGGCACATTGCTGGCTCATGGTCATCCTCCTGTCCACCAGGACCCCGAGGTCCCTTTCTCCTACACTGCTCTCCAGCAGGTCAGCCCCCAGCCTGTACTGGTGCATGGTGTTGTTCTTCCCCAGATGCAAAACTCTGCACTTGCCCTTGTTGAATTTCATTAAGTTTCTCCCCGCCCAACTCTCCAGCCTATCAAGGTCTCTTTGAATGGCAGCACAACCTTCTGGTGTGTCAGCCACTCCTCCCATATTGTTCATTATATGCATCATGAGAGGAATAATCCATAGTCCTTTGCAAGGACAGGAGAGGGATGCAGGAGGTTCAGTTCTAGAAGGAACAATATGATCTTCTTTCTACAGTCCCAACCTGCAGACTGGGAGATGTGTGGCCCATGTCCACCACTGTCCCTGTGTGGGATTGGTGTTGATCACTGCCCAGTCTGCCCTGGTGCTGCTGTTTTCCTTTCTCCCTGTCTTCCTCTCCCACCAGTTTCCATTAGCTTGACCTCAAAATCTCTCTGCAGAAGCCAGACTCGCTCTGGTGGAAATTTCAGACATGGACACATAGGTTCCTTTTGTCCAAAATGGGCCTAAGGACGACTCTGAGTACAACAAGGGGGGACACATCTAGAAGAGAAAAGGACATAAATAGCTTTAACTTTAGGCAAATAGCTCCTCTGGGCCTCTCTTTCCTGCATCTATAAAATCTTCCTCAGTATGATGTCAATGGATGCTGTTGGAAAACCTGTGTCAAATGTCCTACACTACACAGGACTACAACTCTGTAAAGGGTCTTTCTGAAAATCTGTAGAGAAAAATTGCATAGAAATGTTGTAATAGATAATTTTCTGTTGGAAAGTTGGCTTTTAAGTTATGGACACTGTAGGATTTTAAAATCCGAGGAGATAAAAAGACTTTTATTTCCAAGTGGCAGGATGATGTCAGGGACAAAATATCTTGTTTATTAAAAAATGGGCAATGAAACTTTGAGAGTTGTTTTCAAAATCATTGACCAAATATCAGTCTTAGGTTCCTAAGTCACTTAATCTTTACCTCTGATTCAAAGCGCTGGCAACAGTTATTGAGTAGCTGAAGGCTTGCACTGAAAAGATATGGGTAATTTCTGCCAAAATCCATGCAATTATTGAAGTTTTCAAACATTCAGAATAACTTAAATGAGTATCAGCTGAATATTTGCAAACTGAATATTTTAATTTTTAGAAAAGTGGAAATGCAGTTTGACCACTTGTTAATGAATATGTTAACAAATCGAGTTTCCCATTATTTGATTAGCACAGGCACTAATTATATTCTACCTATGAAGCTGATGCCAAGAAGAATGCTGAGCCCGGTCAGTTCAGACTTGGAAGAAGGTTTTCTTATTTTGCAAAGATTTTGTTTGCTTTTCCTGCTCAGCACCAAGCTGATAGAAAGGACTCTCAGTGAGAACAAATAATTGTGCTTAGAGCTTGACATACGGAGATGCAGATTCTGCAAAGATCCCAGCTGGTGGGAAAGACTAATGCCTGGAGAGGATCCAGCTCCCCAGTCTCATCCCTGCTGGTAGCAGCCACCTTCCTGCTCCAAACCTCCCTGCAGAGCTTTGTCTCAGCATCCTGCTTGGACAGAGTGAGCGGGTTCACCAAAAAGCCACCGACCCCACTCACTGCAATGACTAGCTATGGCTTGGCAGGGTGGGACCAGCAGTGCCCCAGGGGTGGACTTCATCTCCACTGCCCCACAGGAACAGGAGGAGGCTCCCAACGGAGATCCAGGACCTGACTTTGCATGTCCAACAGTCTGGGCAAGGTCCTAAAATTATGCCCTCTGCTGTAGGGGAGACCTCTGCTAGCATCCACCTGTGAGTTCTGCCCAGGGCCTAATGCTTGTGGTATGGACACTCCTACAAGCATTCAGACTCTGATGAACCAGTGGGTTATAATTTTGAAAATAGCTCTTTCAGTGTTTCCTGGTCGGTGCTGTTGAATTATTTTAGTCTGTGCTAACAGTATCGTATTGCTAGCAGGGGAAGCTCATTCCACCTAATTGTACTAAGCATGTGGTGATGGAGATGGGAACCTAATTATCTTCATCAAATTGATTTCATTTTGGTTACCACACAGCTATTAGAGGAATGACAATAAATTTTGGTCTCTTTGATCAGGACTGGAGTTTAACCAACATTTCTAAAGTCATTAATGTGTTACTCCTCCCCCAGGCTAATGATTTGATTACCATGTAGATGTACTGGAGCCAAACATTGCTATACGTTATGGGTGACAGATAGAAAGTTTCGAAAAAAATACACCTGCAGTGAAACATGGAGGGTGCCAGACAGGCACTGGCAGGCAGGGAGAGACATACACCTGGAAGCTTCATTGTGGATCAGTCCTGAGTACAGAAGTGTTGAGGAATATGCGAGAGCCAAGTCCAGCTCCTACCACCTTGGATGCTTCCCCACGGCGCACCTGCGTGAGGGTGACCAAAGTGCTGATCTGCTAGGGGGAAGAAACTGGGACATTTCTTGGTTAGCTTTTTTTCTTATTTATCTATAAATGTAGATTTATAATATCTATAAATAGATTTGTTCTTATATATCTATGAATAATTAAATAATTACACAGTGCTAAGAAATTCCATGGAATTTTATCTTTGTGGGTTTTTAGTCTTATTTTGTGATGTGCCAAAAATATGGGTTACATCAAGTGGTTCATCATGGTATATTATTTGTGCCTATTATAAAATACGTGTGTGTGCATGTGTATATACATGTTACTATCACACACCATAATACGATACAACATATTAATAGATTTTACATTTAAATATTCCATAGTGTATCTTAATGTGTTTTGTTTTAAACCTTTTCTGGCTAGCTGCCACCCTTTTTTTTTCTTTCGCAGATTGATTCATATTGAAAGGAAACATTTTGGTGCTGTAGCTCAGGTGACTTAGGATACCACTTCAAATGGTCCATGGTGATCTCACCACAGGCCAAGTCAGACACATGAGTTGCCTTCCTCACAGGTTTTTTCTGGGTTATGCTAAAAGTCCTGAAAGAACAGGATTCCCCAGGCAATTGATTCCTGAGGGCAATTAAAGAAATTATGGCATTCCCACTGCAGAGGAGCATCGCTCAGTGTCTCTGGCTCACTAGGGCAGAGCCTTCAGTCCCCAGGCTCCATGCTGGGGGGGCGGGGACAGTACAGGAAGGCTAATGGAGAAGCAAGGTGCTGCCCCAAAGGCTGCATGGCCTGGGAGAAGCAATTCTCACCTGTGGGACTTTACCATGGCAGTCTGTGCCTCAGTTTCTCATCAGTAATAGGGCAGCATAAAAACTATATGCTGAGACCCCACCTGCAGTACTGCATCCAGCTCTGGAGTCCTCAGCACAGGAAGGACATAGACCTGTTGGAATGAGTCCAGAGTAAGGCCACAAAAGTGATCAGAGGGCTGGAACACCTCTGTTATGAGGAAAGGCTGGGATAGTTGGGGTTGTTCAGCCTGGAGAAGAGAAGGCTTTGGGGAGACCTTATTGTGGCCTTTCAATATTTAAAACAGGGCTTACAAGAAAGATGAGGACAGACTTTTTAGCAGGACATATTGTGATAGGACATGGGGTAATGGTTTTAAACTAAAAGAGGGGAGGTTCAGAGTAGATATAAGGAAGACATTTCTTACAATGGGGGTGGTGAAACACTGGCGCAGGTTGCCCAGGGAGGTGGTAGATGCCCCATCCCTGGAAACAATTCAAGGTCAGGTTGGACGGGGCTCTGAGCAATCTGATCTAGTTGAAGATGTCCCTGCTTACTGCAGGGTGGTTGGACTAGATGGCCTTTAGAGGTCCCTTCCAACCCAAACCGTTCTGATTGATTTCAATGGTAGCAAAGTTATGTTAAGAATAAACTCCCTCATCAAACCTCTAAATATGTACAGAGAAGGCAGGATGTGGAGGCAGGGACAGGGAAAGGAAGGTGGTGGGGTCTGGAAAAAGGGGATCTCCCCTTTCTGGGGCAGCAAGTGTTGAGGTCAGCTGAGCCTGTATCATGTAGCTGTGCTCATAGGGAATGTATGCAAATGGAGATAGAGGAGATCAGCTTGATTTTTTTTTGATAGATTTGATTTGATAGATTTGATACTGATGACTTCAAGTGTGGGGGAAAAAAGGTTTTCTGTTTGCTAGTCTAGTCCTTACAGTGCACAGACATTTCTAAAGAGGCTTTGACAACACATTGGTGAAGGGTCTAGAGAACAAGACTTACAAGGAGCAGCTGAGAGAACTGGGGTTGTTTAATCTGCAGAAAAGGAAACTGAGGGAGACCTCATCACTCTCTACAAGTACCCGAAAGGAGGTTGTAGCAAGATGGGTATTGGTCTCTCCTCCCAAGAAACAAGTTATAGGACAAGAGGAAACAGCTTGAAATTGCACCAAGGGAAGTTTAGATTGGATATTAGGAAAAAATTCTTTGCTGAAAGGATTGTTGAGCACAGATACAGGCTGCCCACAGAGGTGGTTGAGTCACTGTCCCTGGAGGTATTTAAAAGATGTGTAGATGTGGTGCTTAGGGACGTGGTTTAGTGGGTCTTGGCAGTATTAAGTTTATGATTGGACTTGATTATCTTAAAGGTCTTTTCCAACCTAGTGATTCTATGATTCAATGATTCTACATTAGCATCTCTTATTCTGCAAATGGTGCTCTCATTGCACGAAGTATTTAGACATATAAAGAGGTTTTTTCCAAGGAAGGGAAATAATTGCACAAGGAGAGCAGTTCCTCCAGGAGGGAGCTCTGAGAAATAGAGACCTCACAAGTGAGCACATGTGTTTCTGCAGTGTTATTTGTAAACTCTTTTCAGTTTCAGTCCCTGTTCACAGGGAGGTGAGTGCTGATGTTCTGAGTGTAGTTGTGGGGGCATAAGAGGACCTGCGTTTGCAGCATCACTGTCACTGTGCAGAGCGGTCCCTTTGCCTGCCTTCCTTTTTGCCCCATGCACTGTGTCAGCACAGGTGCATGTGTGGTGCTGCGGTGAACCAGATCAAACACTTGGACTGACTCTGAAATAATATCCCCGGCTAAAAGAGAAAGAAAAGGTGACCAGGTTTTCAGCAGGATCAGCTTTCCTGCCTGGACTCCAGCACCAGAGTAGTGCAGAGAGAGGGACATAGCAGGGAACAACAGGGAGCAATGCTTTTCTCAGAGGCAGTCGTGGCTTAAACACAAGCAAAGCTACTGCTTAAACAACAGGACACGCAGCCCTCTACCCCCCATTTTCTGGTAGGGAAGGCACTGGCCAGCTGGTGGGCCACTGAGCACCAACGTCCTGGTTCAGCATGTGGGACAGAGTCCCTAAGCAAATATATATAAATACATATATATACACACACATGTGCATATATATACTAAAGCTACCAGTCCATGGGCTACAGGAGCTCCTTGGATACACTGAGGGAATATTTTCATTTGGAAAGCAAACCAAAGGCCATTCCTGGAGGGCTGGAGATGCTGGTTTGTTTGCTCACTTTTCCTGGGCAGCTCCTGCCACTTCGGCGATGCAGACTGCGGCTGTCAGTGCTTGAGGAGAAGGATGCAAAGGACTGAAGGGCTCTAGGCTGTTAATTTATTCTAATGAATATAAATTAATGCAGTTTTCTTTTCTCTGGCTCACAGATATTAAAGGCCAGTATGACTCATAAGCATGATCTATCTTATCATCGGTGGCAATAATGCATTAATCACCTGTGATGGAGGCTCCTGCAGCGCTGTTGCAGGTGGGGGGAGCAGACACACAGGTCTGGGTGAGGTTGAAGGACCACACGCAGCTCTCCAGCTGCTGCAGGCACAAAACAACAAGCACGGGGCAACCCAAGCAATTTCCACACCCAGCATGTCTGCGGCCACTTGTCCACATGTGGCTTAGGACATCTCTAGCATTAAAAAAGACAGCTTAGAGAGCCAAAAGACTATCAAAATTAGTCAGCCAGCAATAATAATAACAACAGCAGTGGAGTCAGGAGCTATTGTAAGCCTTCCTGTAAAGATGGAGAGAGCTGCTGCATTTAAGGTGTATTTTTAGTTTGGTTTACGGCTTCTCTGTGTGTTCTTTTACATTTATCTATATTAGCAGCAGGTACTCAGCAGTGCTAGCAGGGGAAACTCAAAAGTGCCTGACCTCAGTGGCACTGTGACACTGAAAACTGTTGGACTGGGACATGGTTGTGTAGCTTTCTGTCAGGGAAATTTGTAGTAAGAATCACCAAGGAGAAAGTTGCAGCAGCAGAAACTGAGCATGTTTATGGAAAAAAATATAAAAATCTACAACTCAAAACACCATTATGGACCTGGTCTTGGGACAGAGGTACTGAGCTGCTGTGATATGTGGGGCATCACGCTAACGTGTCCTTCCCATCTTCCCATGAAGGTCTGTCTAATCTTATCTGCAATGGCTGAATAGAGCTTTTTCCCCATGAAAACTGGAGGAAGGATGACAAAAGAGGAGAGAAATTAACAGCAGGGGTAAAGTATGGCACTCCCTGACCAATCCCATAAGCACTAAAATGCTTCACAAGTTTAATGTCATTTCACAGGGTAATCTTCAGCCAGCCTTGTCTAGAGACACTAGCAGCCTGCTTTGGTGCTCAGTGGTGCAAATCATTGAGTAGCACTGTGAAAGTACAAGGAGAGGGAATGATGAAGTGTTTTCATGTACCTTTCTCATGTGACCTTAACCTCCCAATTCCCTTCATAAACTGAGTTCTGCTCAGTTGCACTGGTCTGAGTCCCTTGAAGTCAATGGATTTGCATTAAGCTGGCAGAGTTTTACCTCAGTTGGACAAACCCATAGTACAGTGAGCCGAAATTATATTTTGGTACATTTCCCTGATGTTTTTGGGATAGAGTGCATGACCTCTTGAGTGAAAAGGGGGTTATTTTCAGAATGACTTAGTCTCCACTTTTGTCAAAATTCTTCAAGAGAGACCAGTAGGCAATGAGACAAAGAGATGGACAAATTAGCTATTTCTGATCTCTGCCTCACCCCTTAAGTAACCGAACAAGAAAATTAAAGAATATTTTAGGAAAGCCACACACAGAAAACAGAGATGACCTTGTACAACAAATGTTTCAAATAACAAGAAAAGTTCTTCAAATATATTTCCGCTTGTTAGAGGGTCAAGAGTTACTGGGTCAGATATGAAAAAAATAGTTCTGTGTAATGCTGAGCCACTACAAGGAAATTCCTAATGCAAATGCTCAGAAGGCGGTGATGGATGTTTTGGTTTTCCAGTGAGTACAGATGTGTCAGGGCTGGGAACCAAGTTTTGGCACAAAAAAAAGGTTCATAGGGAATTAGCTCTCTTATCTCTCAAGTTGAAACGTGAATCTTGTATCAACCCAACTGTGTTGCTTGTTGCTAGTAATGACCCTTTCAATGATTTATCCATCTTATTTGAGAAGGTGTGGTGAAGTTCTCGCTGACTGGAAGAGGGGAAACCTAACCCCCAATTTAAGAAGGGGGGAAAAAAGAACCAGGGAACTACAGGCCAGTCAGTCTCACCTCTGTGCCTGCTAAGATTATGGAGCTGATCGTCCTGGAAACTATGTTAAGGCACATGGAAAATAAGGAGGTGATTGATAACAACCAGCATGGCTTCATCAGAGGCAAATCACGCCTGTCAAATGTCATGGCTTTCTATGATGGGGTTACGGATTTGGTGGATAGCAGCTGGTGTCATCTACCTGGACCTGTGCAAAGCATTTGATACTGTCCCGCATGACATCCTTGTCTCTGAATTAGAGGAGAAGGACTTAGGGGTGTTGATTGGATACTGGAATGTTGGCCCAGGATACTGGGCTGTATCAAAAGAAACATGACCAGCAGGTCAAGGGAGCTGATTGTCCCCCTCTACTCCGCTCTTGTGAGACCCCACCTGGAGTCCTCTGTCCAGTTCTGGAGTCCCCAACATAAGAAAGACATGGAGCTGTTGGAGAGAGTTCAGAGGAGGGCTACAAAGATGGTCTGTGGGCTGAAGTCCCTCTCCTATGGAGACAGGCTGAGAGAGTTGGAGTTGTTCAACCTGGAGAAGAGAAGGCTCTGGGGAGACCTTAGAGCAGACTTCCAGTACCTGAAGGGGCTACAGGAAAGCTGGAGAGGGACTTTTTACAAGGCTACATGTAGTGATAGGACAAGGGGAATGGTTTCAAACTGAAAGAGGATAGATTTAGATTGGATATTAGGAAGAAATTCTTTCCTGTGAGGGTGGTGAGACACTGGCACAAGTTGCTCAGAGAAGCTGTGGCTGGCCCCTCCCTGACAGTGTTCAAGGCCAGGTTGGACGGGGCTTGGAGCAACCTGGTCTGGTGGGAGTCGTCCCTGCCCATGGCAGGGGGGTTGGAACTGGATGGTCTTTAAGGTCACTTCCAACCAAAACCATTCTGTGATTCTATTATTTCAAAGGTACCAAAGTTACATTAAGAATAAACTCCCTAAACAAACCTCTAAATATGTACAGTATATGTTAACTTAGTCAGTCACCAAAACTTATGACTGTAACGCCTTCTTTCCAGAATTTGAAAAAGTTCACACTTAGCTTTTAAAACAGATTGATCTGCTTCATACACATATGTACTGTATTCTTTTCTTACAGCCTAATATTATTAATACTCAAAAGCCAGCTTCCTGTGACAAGGAAGTGTCACTGGTTTTTAGAATGGGGAAACAGAAGGTCCTGTGGCTTGCAGACTCTTTGACTGGGAGTCACGTCCCCATGCACAGTCCTCTGAGTCCAGGGGTCCAGAATCCCTCTCCCATCAGTGGGGAGAGGCTGAGACCTTAAGAGGACAAGTTCTCCATGTCTCTTAGATACTGTGTTAAGTTGCATGGATCACCTTATGGAGTTACTTTTCTCTATCCAGGAAGCTTAGAAAATGGAACCATCTACCCTCTGGGTGGACAAAGTGGTTAAGATGAAGGTGGTCCTTGAACAATGAAGGTTTTTCTGTGTGTTGTGGACTCGTTGCCTGGAGGGCAGAAGCTCCCTCATCTGGGGGTCTTCATCTTTTCATCTCTTCACTTCAGAGGGTTTACCTAGACAAGAACTCAGGTCTGCTTCTTTCCTGGGTAAGTATACCAAAACCAGCTATGTTATCAAGTCTTTTTTGTTCTCTCTCATGCCAAAAGGTTATTAATTATAATAACAAATAATTTAGCTTCTATTTATAGTGTGAAACATGATACACATCCTCTCCATACCTTTCTTCTCAAGTGCCTGACTTTCTGGTGGTTACGATACTTGCCTGTCCCTTTAGACCGCAGCCTGAGGGGTTTATTGGTTGAGTCACTCAATGGAAAAGGGCCCTCCTGTTTTGCTGGGATGTGGTCTTGTGGAGGCTTTGAGAGGACCACAAGTAGGACATGTAGGTGTAGTTTGTGAATTGGGACAAGTCAGAGTATTGTGGGGATCAGCACCCGGCCACATACCAGGCAGCTGAGATGAGGCATGCACAGAAGATGTACAGGTTCTAGAGGATATTTAGTGCTGGAGGCTGAGTAGGACTTTGGTACCCAGCAACGTAGGGTTTAGGTGTTGACAATGACGGGTAGGTTCACAAGTCCTTTTTGAATATTACCTCATCTCCCATTTAGGAGCTCAAGTCCCACTGTCCTGTGTGATGGTCGTGATTTTAGGAACCTGTGGTGTCAAGGGCATGCTGGCACCTCTTGTTTTGATTGAAAATGCTTCCTTCTACCACTGAGACCAGGATGTGAACAAGCAATTTACTTTAGAATCCACAGTAAAAATGTACCTTATTATAGATTTAAGAGTTAACACTCATGAGTAAACAGCTAAATTTGCTTGTTAAAATAAAATGAAATAATAAAGGCAATCTGTAGCAAATAGTATGCTGTGGAAGCCAGGGCTTGGTGTAGTAAGTCTGGTAATGCTGGGAAGGAAGGGTACTGCAGCTAAACCACCTCCTTGGTGGGGGTGTGAAGTACAGCCTTTGTTAACACCCAAGGGTGACTTTGGGGTCCCAGGAGAAGGAGAGGTAGTCACCAGTTAGTCTATCGGAGGAACTGGTCAGACCCAACAATACATACCATTCTTCATATCTTTATTCTTCTTTGGGGAGGTTGTTTTTGGTAAAGTTGGGTGTAAAGAAGGAGCTGTCTCCTCTTGGCTTGGGTTGTTTCATGGCAGTGCAGGCTACAGAGGCATCTGTTCAGGGACAGAGGAGAATGAACGGGAACTTTTCCTCTCCACGGCAGAACAAGACTTTAATGGTCTAGTTGAAGTGATTCTGTATTGCAAAGGAAGTTGATAAAATAGAACATAAACTCCTCTAATAGAGGATTTAATTACTAGGAAAGCCAGACTGAATGGAGCATTTGAGCAGAACTATTTCATTGCTGAAAAGGCAATGATTATTAATCCCCTTTTTCTAAGGCCACATTATTTATTCAGGAAGCCCTGGAGTACTCAGAAACCACACATATCTATACATGTGCATGTGCTTGTATGTCTTTGGTTTTTGAGGGGTTATTTTTTGTGGGTTTTTTTAATTTTTTTAATCCAAGCAGTCACTACCCTTTTAAAAGTCTCAGATTTTCTGTGACTTCATCCAGATTTCCAGCTAAACTGGTGTATCCACATGATCAAGTTGAAACTAGCCAAAGTAATCAGGTCTCAGGGCTGAAAAGTAAGAACAACAGTAATGAATCAAAAGGCTTAAAAAGCTCTTAAGTTGCTATTTCGTTCTTCAACAGATGAGCATGACTATCAAGGTTTAACTGCAGCAGAAGGACTTATTTAATTCGTTTGAGAAACAGGCACTTCTCTGAAGCCCTCCATTAGTTGATGTATCACCTTGTTCATGTTTCATGTTGTTGCTTTTCCAGTACACAGCTGGGAAAGAAGTAACTGTGCCTGGTGGTGCTGGGGTGTATGCCTGTAAAGTTTTAAATGCAGTTCTGGTATTTAGCCTTTAAACTTATTGAGATTAAACACAGAATCCACCCATACAACTTACCCTAATGACTGCTTTGTAGTTCTTCTCGGCAGCCAAATTGTGTCATGGTGTCTGCCATGCCTGGGCAGTAGCAGCTACTTTTAGAGGAGAAAACAGGCTGGAGACCACCTGCTGTGAATTCAGCTGTGGCCAAACTGCCCAGGAGTGGGCTGAGGGGCCGCCAGGCTGCTGGGAAGCCTTGGTAGGAACCTCTTCATCTCCATCCTTTGCCCTTCATGGTCAAAGCTGTGCTTGGTCTCTGCATCTGCAGGAGCACTGGTCTCAGCACGTCCTTTCCAGAGAGCCCCTCTGTGAGGAATGCTGATGTTATGCATGGCTTCTGCCAAGTTAAGAATTTAGGTTTTTACATTTTTTGACATGAGGACGGATAGCAGTACAACCTGCCTTTCTACTGGTGTAACTTCTTTCCTTTCTGTTCAGGACATCACACCTTGAGTGCTGCATTTAGTTTTGGGCCCCTCACTTCAAAAAAGGCATGGAGGTGCTGGAGTGTGTCCAGAGAAAGGCAACAAATCTGGTGAAGGCACTAGAAAATATGTCTTACAGGGAACAACTGAGGGAGCTGGTGTTGTTCAGTCTGAAGAAGAGGAGGCTCAGGGGGGACCTCATCACTCTCTACAACTCCCTGAAAGGAGGTTGCAGTGAGGCAGGGGTCGGTCTCTTGTGCCGTGCCCATGGTGAAAGGACAAGAGGAAACGGCCTTGAATTGCAGCTGGGGAGATTCAGATTGGACACTAGGAAAAATTTTTTCACTGTAAGGGTGATTGGGTATTGGAATAGATTGCCCAGGGAGGTGGTGGAGTCACAGTCCCTGGAGGTGTTCAAGAGGCGTCTGGATGTGGTTCTGGGTGATGTGGATCAGTGGTGATGTAGGCAGGG
Source organism: Aegotheles bennettii (assembly GCA_013398125.1). Taxonomy (NCBI): domain Eukaryota; kingdom Metazoa; phylum Chordata; class Aves; order Caprimulgiformes; family Aegothelidae; genus Aegotheles; species Aegotheles bennettii. The sequence goes on from VZRW01000029.1 coordinate 217,116, forward strand.
GTTGGACTGGATGATCTTGAAGGTCTCTTCCAACCTCAATGATTCTATGATTCTGTGATTCTAGGACAGTGTTACATGACTGAGACCATTTTAACTGGTAGGGAAGTAACTGCTGTGTCCAAAGCTGTGGTGAGGGTGAGATTATGGGGTTTGCTTTACCTATATCCAGTAAAAGAAGTAAAATGGTGTGTGCAAATACACTTTGAGATTTACATATACTGAGAATCTGTTGCTTTTATTACTCAAGGCAAAAATCCACCTAGGGTGGTGGTATCAGGTCAGCTCATGGTGACTTTTTTCCACACAGACAACTTCACCCTGCAAATGGTTTCTTCTCTTCTGTCCTCCTCATCCCACCCAAATACATAATGGCATAGATCCAAGATAAGGAAATGAAACTACAGCAGAGTCTTAGCCTGAAAATACAGCTGTGCACAGAGCCTGCCCTGCTATGCTGGGGAATGAAACCCATGGGAGGGTCTGTGTGGGTTCAGCACTGACTTCTTCAACACGAGCAAGAAAAGAGCTGTGGGCCAGCTGGTGGGGCTCCCCGAGAGCTGTCAGGCTCCATTTCATCTTGGAACCAAATCTTCACAAGGAGGGGGAGAGGGAAATCTCTTTCTAGACAATTTTCACTGTTTCACAATTTACATTTTGACAGTGGGTGCTTCTGAAAGGCTTTGGTAACACCAGTGATCTCTATGATGACTGCCCAAGGGAAATCATCTCAAGGCACTAGGTGATGCTCATACAGTAATGCATGTTAAACCCTTGTGTGCCATTTGGGTTCTGTGTGACTTTAGTCTGCTGTAGCTGAAAACTGATAGTTTGAAGCAAGAATAAACCAATGAAGACGAAATCTGCAGAGATGCACTGACCTTTTGTTCATCACTCTAGCTTTCTTAAGCAGCTTTATACAGCACGCCCCATGCAGTGTCAGTTCGCAAAATCATATTTAATTTTTATTAAGATGGACCTTTGAGAGTAACCTGGAAGGATCAAATTAGAGATGGACCCACTTCACTCTTCTCCCAGGGTAAGGCTTTGTCGCTGTATGGCTTCTTCTACATGAACGGGCATATCCATATCTCAATGCAAGTGTGTGATTCCTACGATGCATCAAATTCAAACCGAGTAAGAACATATTGTCAGTAGATCTACAGTGTGTAAAAATACATACTAGCATTTTGGAGCACATTCAATTTGATTGCTAAGCCACAGTGAAAAATGGTCAACAAACAGTGAAAGAACAATTTTACTTGGCATTTTATTCACTTAACAGAAACATTCACTTATCAGGTATCACTGAAGTGCAATTTACAGATCTTAGCAGCAAATTCACATATGTAAATTCAGATTTAATTTCTTTTGTTGTCTTTTTTGTTTCTTCTTTTTTTTTACAAATATTACAAATGTACATCCATTAGTACAGTATTGCCATTCACTCATGCGTGTTATGTACAGAATCTTCACTAAAGAATTACTACTGAGCAAGTTTTCCTTTGCTTCAGGAAATGTTGCGTGTAGGTTGTGTGCTTCTGGGATGTGGTCCCATCACACTTTATCGCTGCATGTAATGAGAAGAAGTAGTCATTTAAGGTCATATTCAACCCTGGTGCAAGCAGGTGCAACTTCGTTGCCTTCAATGAGATCAGCTGATGACCACTTGCAGTGGGGACTTGGTTTGGTCCCCACTACTAAATTAATTCTAGCAGCTGAATCCAGAATTGCATTTACGTATTTCTTGCAACAAAGGATAATTTAATCTCACCACACTTTTCTTTTTGTCCTTAAAAATAATGGTGCTTTGTCATAGTAGCTGCAACACCAGTCTGTGGAACTACATGCATTAGTTGATGCATCAGCATGAGCTGGTGTCATGCCAGGGCTGGAGAAGGGTGGATGAGGGCAGGGAGATGTAAGGAGGAGCTGTTGAGGTCTCTTGTGTGCTAGATAAAGACTAACTTGGAGAGGAAAAGTAGAAGACACTGCTTCCCCCTGCCCTACGGGTCACTGCATGACAAACCTTGTCATCCTCTCTGGTTGCCCTGTGGTTTCTCTCCCTCAGTGGGGGCAGCTGGAGCCCCTGGGACCACCATTGCTGGCATCACTCACAGCTTCTCTCACACGTCCAGTCATGGGCCTGACCTCCACCTGCCTGCTGCCCCTCTGGGCACCTTTGCTGCCCAGAGCACACTGGAGGTCTGCACCAGTGACAGCCGTGTTAGAGGACAGGACTGTGTGAAAGTACTGGGAAGCTCCAGCAGGTATCAAAAATATTCAGAATGTCAATCAGAACAGCTGGCAAAGTGGTCAAAGTCATGATAAAGTGGTTACCACAAAATGCTTCCAGTATTGAAATGTCTCAGGTTTGGTGATTTTTTTTTTTTTTGATTTTTTATTTTTTTTTTAACTATTTCTACTCTAAGGATTTTTTAAAATATTTTTGGTAGTTAATATGGAATGTACTATTTTGCTGAAAAGATTTCTGGAAGGGGAGAGCTTTGTTTTATTCTAATTTAAAAATTCTAGTTTATCACAATTGTTTTTATACAAGACACTATAGATACATCTTGTAGTTTATAATCTAAAAATAAAATCTCATCAAAATACTGTAGCTATTCTATTGTGGGCATCAATAAACAATGTATTTACTGTATATGGCTCTCCAAACATGATAAACCCTATACAAAGAGCATCTATCTTTATTGATAGGAACAGTTTCCCGTGTAAAGGAAATTACATGGAAAAATATGAGCCTTGTGTTGTTGGAAAAGTAACTCAGCTTGACAGTTCTGAGAAAATACCAAGACAATTATCACAAATCAGTAGCAGCATGTTATATACAGATTTAAAGAGAATCACAGGAATAAAAAGAAAACAGTAGTTATATACCCGCAAATCCTGTCATTTAAAAACCCCGAAACTTAAAGGAATATACAGAGCATTTGAAGGTTGGTTCTGCAGTGGGACTATCAAAGCTCAGTTCTCCCATGACTGTATCGTTTGCATTCTGATGAAGTTTGGGGTGGTTCAAAGTTCCTCATCTTATATCAGACCCAGCCATAGTTATGAAGAAAATGTTTAACTGTTGGGTGCTACTTGTCTCCTAACTGAAAAACCCCACCCACTTTTCAGGCTGCAGATGAACATGAATAATAATAATAACAATACTTGGCATGCACACAGAGCTAGAATCTGAAAAATCTTACATTGAGTCAGACCTTATCCAAGCCTGTAGTTGCATCTTCTTCACTTATGCCAATTGGATTTTGGGGGGAGGTAAAACTCACTGCAAGAGTGACAGAATCTGGCTTACACAGTTGCACATGACCAGAGCACTCTGTTCCTGCCAAGTTCCTTAGACGTGAAGCAGGTAAGTATTATTATCCCCATTTGACAGATGGAGAAACCGAGGCAGGAAAGACCCAAGTATCAAATGTGCGCTCTAGTTTGGGATGTCTTAGTCATGGCTCCCCAACTCAATGGTTTTTCAGATGTACAGAGCGTCCCGAGCTCATACCCACTTAATCTAGACCTGTGGATCTTCACAAGCTTTGAAATCTGAGGCTCTGGGTCCTGGCTCTAGCCTGCCTGACTTTTGGCAGCTACCTGAAGCTCCAGAGCTAGGAGCATCATCACACCAGTATTCACCAGCAGACTCTGCAGACCTGTGCACCTTGGCAGGCAGCCCAGGCTGGAATTGCCCTCTGGAAGAGCGTCTGCATCCTGGCTGCTGTCTAAAGGCCACGTGTGACAAATCGGGCCTGGATAATTATAATTTGCAGTGTGCAAAACTTGTGGCCAGAACTGAAGGTTTTGTGGGAAGTGGTTTGCTCAAGGTGTCAGAGGGAATAAGTGTAAAAACCAAGGGAATCCTGATGCCTGGCTTTGTGCTCAGAGCCAGCAGTGGAAAACAGAATTTAAAAATGCTGTATATCTTTGAGGTCCAAATTCTTACTCACAGATGTAGGCAGCTAACAGGATGATTTTTGCATAGACGTTAGACACCTTTTTTGTGGATGATTATGGATGCTCTGAGACCTGCTGTCATGCCATGTGCCTGGGGTACCTCTGCCTTTGCTCACTATTTTCCATTATTCAGTGATGACTCTTGCACTGATTGTGTGAGGGAAAACAAAATCTGTTTTGGATCAGACAGGCAGCTTGCTAACACCTCAAATCAGTCATAACCAACAGCAAGAAACAATGAAAAGCAGAATCTCTGTGGGGGTGGCATTATAATTTGGGCAGGTACATTCTTGGGGAAGGATCATGAAAAAGCAGGTTTCTAAAGTCAAGTTCAGTGCATCAGACACGTTTCTATTTAAGTATTTCCAATACAGAATTAAAAGCAAATATTCCCATGGAGGTTGCTATAAAATCTCAAACTGCTTCGATTCTCTCAGCTCGTGCGTCCTGCCTAGCCTTCTCGCCAGCTGATTTGATCCGGTCATGTAGCAAAGGTGTCAGATGATTTATACAGTCAGTAGGAACTGATCTTGCTCTGGGGGTTTCTTCACCCAGGTGCCCAGACCGGCTTTCTGAAATGCTTTAAACAGCTGCTGCTTTACAGACTGGTACGTCTGAGCCACCAGCTTTGCCTCGCTGTACACTGATGGCATGTCTCCATGGCTTTGTATTCGTGTGCTCAGCTGCAGAACAAAAACCAGGGAAGGGGAAAAAATAAAATAATAATAATAAAAAATCAGCCGACGAGCCAAAAGAAACAGGAGGTTTCAGTAGTGGGATAATCTTCCTGTCTACATTTCATAAGCAATGAACAAATAAAAATCACTGTGCTTTGTGTGTTTGCTTTTGGTTTAACAACAAGAAAACAGGGAAGCAATAAATGCCTGTGACATGGTTTCAAGCCATTGCGACCAGGAATGGCATAAACAGCTTTGCTTTGGAGTGGGCATAGACAGTAGCAAAACTTGGTGTGTTTTACAAAGGCAAAAAACCTGCTTCTCGGTTAAGATGATTTCTAGGAAAAAAAAATCCTTTCTGGGGATGTTTAAAGAATGTGTTCAGTTTAGCCCAGGAAGTGGAGCAGCTCAGTGCTTCCAGGTAATGCCAAGAGACACAAGAAGGAGGGTCCCCTCCCACGCTCTCCCCTTTTCCCCTTTAATGTGTTGTCATAAGAGACACTGTGAAACCTGCCCAGGACCGGGCAGAAATCAGGGGTCAAGATTTGTGCTGGTGTGGGAAAACTGGGACACTGCAGCTGCCCACCAGGAGCTGCCTCAGGAGACAGCAACACATGTCCGTGTCCACTGCCCCTCATCACCCGGAGCACACAGGTGGAAGCCAGCACCCCTCGCTTTGCATAGGGGCTAAACAAACAGCCTCCTCTGACCTGCCCGAGTCCTAACAGTGCTGGACCAGCAGCGAGGCTTTGACATGATATGAAAGGAACCGAAGTCTGAAAAATGCCTCAGAGCAGGCAAACAGGTGAAAGTCCAACGCTTACAAGCCAGGGAAATAGTATCCTGTAGGAAAAAGGAACACAACCTTGGAAAGAACACTCTTTTCCTTCTCTCTAAACAGGAGTGATGCTGAAAGAAAGACTAAAGGAAAGGGCAAATGCACAGCCTGAAATGACCTGCTCCAGTGCGGGTGGTGCCAGACACCACAGGGTGTATTGGCCAGGTCGGCAAGGCAGGGCGATGCTGCCAGCCTGGGTGTCAATGGGCCACAAGATGTCCTGGCTGGTGGTGGCTCCTGTCCAGCTGCCCCTTTGTTACCCAGAGGTGGACACCAATGACATTATCCAATGCTTCACTTTGCCCAAAGCAAAGTGCTCTGCTCAATCCTGAGTTACCCCGTCCTGTTCACCACAACCCCATCGCCAGTGCCAGCCTCAGGCCTCACCATAGCCTGCCCCAGCCCCAGGGCTCAACTTGTCCCAGCTTTTGTTTCCATGGGAATCCCTCTGTTCTGGGGGCAGCGGGAGTGCTTCTCACCCATGACATCTGCTGTGTGAGAAACTGGCTGGGATCTGTGCCACTGAACTGTGACTGAGCCCTGTGTACAAAGCCCAGGCTGGTCCCTTCTGCTCCCCCCAGGCTCAGGGTCCCTGCTAGGACAGGTCACGCCACTGCCTGGGGTGGCACGAATCCCACCAGCCTTCTTCTCTGAGGTCTCCTGCAGAGCAAAACAACCCTTTTGAGCTTGTCCTCATACCTCCGCAACCTGTCTGTCCCTTTGCCTTCCTGAATGACTTCATTGGTGGAAATGGCTCCAGACTTCCCTGCCATCACTCTTCCTTGTTCTTTTCCACTTGTTTCCCAATAGTAAAAAGGTTTTGGTACTTCATAAAATAATCTTTTCTTGTCCTCATCTTCTCCCACTCTACATGGATTGCAGGACAGTTCTTGACAAGCCTCCTTACAGCAAACTATTATTTTAGCAGTGAAAGTAGGTGGGCTGATACTTTGAATTTTCTCTGCTGGGGTCAGGCACACCACCTTAGTATCTGTGCCCTTCTCTTCTCCAGAACCTCCTTGAAGGGTCAGGCAAGAGGAGAAATGATGACTCCAAAACCAGGAATAAAGAGAAGAAAATTTCCTTATTCCACATGAAGCTTCTTCCTATGTCCTATGTCTCTAGGTTCTACCCTAGAGTTTTTGGGCATCTGTGTGTCCTGCCACTGTCTCCTGTCTGTAGGAAGAGAAGTGATGTGCAAGGGCAGGTTGACTTTGGTGCCATATCAAATAAGGGGAGTCCATGGCTATCTTCCCTAGAAAAAGCAGGGCTGTCAAGTGGTGGTGACCATTTTAGTTAAGTACAACCTGTAGTTTTAATGCCATTATATTGTACTACTCTGAGTCTAATGAAATCAGAGAGCCTTCAGCACCTGGGCACTTACCCTGTGAGGAGCACCTGTATTGTTGTATGGATTTATCAGTACATCTGGGAGAGTGGGGATGAGGAGGGGAGTGGGCAATCCACAGCACCTGCTTTGGTCAGCTAACTTGGGTGAAATAGGGAGTGGTTTATGTTGGGAATCTGTGGAACAATGAAGTGAGGTAGATGCCTCCAAAGTAATGAGAAATATTTCCTTTGGGCCTTTAAGACTTAGTGAGATGAATACTCCCCTTACAGTCAAAGGGATACTTGGGATGAGATGCATAAAAATTACCCAGTTGTGCTTTTATGGACACTTAACACTCTCTTGACTTTTGACTGCTCATCTGATCATTACTCTATCACCAAGGACAGCCAGGACAACCACCTCCACTCCAAACCTGCCTGGGTTTCTGCTGTTGGCTTTCTCTGGACTCTCAGCTCCCATAGCTGACTCTGCAGCCTCTTGCCCCCTGATCCTCTCCCAGGCCCTACCAGGAGGGACCCAGGACATTTGTGGAGGCTGCAGCTTCATCATGAGATTGCTAAAACAGGGTTGACTCTGAGGCAAGGACTAGCCCACATTGGGGTGGCAGCAGTGTCCTGTCAGTGCATGAGACCTACCTTGCCATGAAGCTTTGCCCATCGGGTGAAGAACATGTGCTTGCAGAGCCGTGAGGGACTCCCACAGGTCTTCTTCCCTGTTGTGGCATTGATGACCTCCAGGTCAGTGTTGCCCACAATCCAGTTCACACTGAAGCCAGGAGATTTTCCGGGCTGTCGAGCGTCAGCGTGGCTAACCCCTGGCAGGAGAGAAGGCCACCAGTAACACCCACTGCTCAAAACCTTCAGAGGCTGCTAATATGTGGTGGGTCATTGTGACACATCAGATCTCCTTGAGCAAACACACTGACATTGTGCACTGCACATGCTGTTGTCACCATCAGTTAAATGTTACCAGTCCAAGTATCTTAGAGAGACAGAACTTAGCAAATTCTATACATCTGTTTCCACCTTGCAGACAAGCATTTTGTTGGCCTAAGGAAAGTCATTAGATTGTAGCACGTAGTACTGGCAGCAGTGCTATGGTTGCTGAGTGAAAGCTTTCAGAAAGGCTTTAACAGGATCACTGGTCTTTAAAAGGAACTAAGCAGCAAAGTGCTTTAGCCAGGAGTTCCTCAAGGTGAGCTTTCCATGGTCCAGCATATTTATCTGCTGTTAACTGCTGGGGCCCGTGCTGTGACAGGAACTACGGATTGTAGGGGGTACAAATGGGGGATAAGAAAATACAAAACATACATATCATCATCGCAGGGAGTTAATTAGATCCAAGTTAATAATGATCTTGTAGACATCACAGTTACACAGAAAACTCTTGCTCCTCACTTTGCGTCTGCCTGCAAGATTCCTACTCTGTATGGGTGCAACAATCTCTTCGAGAGCTACTTAGTGTCTTAATGGCTGTATTCTGGACATCTTTAAGTGGAATGTGCCTTATTTAATTTTAGACAGGTACAATGAAGATGTTTTCAGTAACCTGGTGTGACTGCACGACATTTGTGTCATTCACCTTTTCAGTTTTGGACATATGAATCACATACTGGAGTCCACTGCCTACATGGAAAGGCATGGACCTGTTGGAGAGGGTCCAGAGAAGGGCCACAGAAATGATCAGAGGGATGGAACACCTCTCCTATGAAGAAAGGCTGGGAGAGTTGGGGTTGTTCATCCTGGAGAAGAGAAGGCTCTGGGGAGACCTTATCACGGCCTTTCAATACTTAAACCAGGCCTATAAGAAAGATGAGGACAAGCATTTTAGCAGGATATGTTGTGATAGGACATGGGGTAATGGTTTCAAACTAAAAAAGGGTAGATTCAGATGAGCTATAAGGAAGACATTTCTTACAATGAGGGTGGTGAAACACTGGCACAGGTTGCCCAGAGAGGTGGTAGATGCCCCATTCCTGGAAACATTCAAGGTCAGGTTGGACGGGGCTCTGAGCAACCTGATCTAGTTGAGGATGTCCCTGTTCGCTGCAGGGGGTTGACTAGGTGACCTTTAGAGGTCCCTTCCAACCCAAACTATGATAACTTCCAACCCATTCTATGATTCTATGGATGAGATCTCCCTTGGCTCTAAATAGGCTCAGGGCTTCAAGGTCAGGTGTGGGTGTGTACACAGGAGTTATTTTTAATCAAGTAAATTCCTGTGTCTTTCTAACCGTTTAGTGTAGTTCAACCTTTCCATGCCTCCTGTTGCTTTTTCATTTCTTGTACCTGAAACCAGGGAAGGATTAGTCTTTGAAAGGAAATAAGAGGAATAAAGAAAGTGATTGGTTTATTTTCCAGCACAGGATAAATGCAACCAAGTGAGTTCTGCCTTGCCCTGCTCATTAGTGCTTTTGGGAGCAAAGAATCAACACCGGGAGCTTCCAAGGCTGGAAAAGACAGAGTGACCTGAAGCAGTTTGAATATTTTGGAGAATGTGGGCATTGGATGGTGTGTCTGGAGCCAACTGTTGAGTCCCTCTCTACTAATTTGCTGTGTGGGCCACTAGCCTGCAAACTTGGACAACAAAAGCCACTCTGGTGAGCAGGCAGGTGGGGACTGTGCTGGTGGGCAGGGGCTGCCTGGCATGGCTGCCCCAGCACAGGCCAGTGCCAGGGCTGGTTCTCTGTTTCCAAACAGCAGCTCCTGCCAGACCCCCTGCCTGTAGCAGCAACAGCAACAGCTCATGGTTTGCACAGCTTGATGGGGACCTGCTTTCATTGCTTCTGGGTGGACATTGGAATAGATTGCCCAGGGAGGTGGTAGTCACCGTCCCTGGAGGTGTTCAAGAGGCGTCTGGATGTGGCACTGGGTGATATGGCTAAGTGATGGTGCAGGGAGGGGATTGGACTGGATGATCTTGAAGGTCTCTTCCAACCTTAAAGATTCTATGATTCTATGATGGCCACAGAGAAAGGTCCTTTGCATTTTCTGCTGAGGGGTTTCAAAGAACTTTTGCAGAGAGAGAAGTACTGATACGGGCTCTTCAGCAATGAGAAGATTAAAGAAGACAGATCAAAGACTATCTTTTCCAAAGCACCCCTTCTCACATACCATAAACATTTGCTGATCTAATGCAGAACAGGAGAAGATGGGAGTTATTGGGAACTCAGCATCCATCATTACATTTAAACATGCTGAGCTTGGTAAACCCCTGAATGAGACCAGGGAAAGGTGGAGGGCTGTGCAGGGTCAGCCGTGGTGGAGATGCTGCCTCTGCAGGCAGCTCCTGCCTGGGGCCTCTCAGCACCACAGGAAACAATGTTGGTGAGGGACATCCTCCCTCTGCTCCTTCCAGTGGGGTCTGCTCTGCCAGGGGAGGGAGCCACAAAGAGCCAGATGGGACTGAGCACATGCAGAGAGAGAAAGATGGCCACTGAAGGGGAAAAATCATACAGCACAACCACTTTGTATCGTGGCAAAGCTGGAATTGCAGAAAGCACCTCAGTCACTGGGACTGAACTCACTGCCGTGTGTAGAAGAGAATTATAGCTAAATCGTAACTTCACCCACCATTTGTAAACACATTCATGTTGTATTAATGCCTCTTTCAATTTTTCCCCCCTCATGAGATAACAGATCAGTCTGCATCTGAAACTCCAGTTCACCTAGGCAACAGGATATAAACTGAGAGCTTGAGAATCAGATAGCTCTCTGGTGCTATTCATGCGTCTTTATAAAGAACAAGATGCAAACAGATCAAAATCAGCTGTTTGACACTATGCACAACTCTCTGTCGAGATAGGACCCAGAAGCTTAGAGGATTTGAGTGCCAAAAACCATGATAGCAAACACCCTGCCGTGCAAAGTTGCCATGGCCACTAAATAAATAAAAATGCTGTGAAAACACTGACCAGAGGAAAAGAAGTAAAGGGTGTAGGAAGGACAGAGCAAGCTGTGGGTGACCATCAGATGGGGGCTGTACATCCCTGCCTGGCCTGGGATCTCCCTCTGCTATCAGTGGACTACTGCGAGAGCCAGAAGCTTGTCCCAGTGCCTGGAAAACCCTTCATGCTGGTCTAGCTTTTGTGCTTTTTCTTTCCATATATCATATATAAGTACAGGTATTCAGCTAAGTAGAAGATATTTTCACATAATTTTTTGAATGCAAGGGAAGAGACTTTAAAGAAAAAACCACGAGACTCATGACAGATGCAAATATAGAGCTTAAATATATTCTCTGATTGTCGTTTTTGATCCTTTTTAACACTCTCTTCATGTTTTTCTTTTGACAAATAATTATTCTGATTTTATTTGAAAGGTAACACCCAAATAATCTAGATCACTTTCTCTCCCTTATGTAAAACATCCTCCTTAAAACCAACAGAACAAAGAGTACAATAGGAGACCATAGAAAATAGGAAGAAAAGTCTTTGTACAGATAATATGAACTCGAGTATTGTGGGATATGAACTGAAATCTGTCCTCATTCTCCTCTCTCTCCTAGCAAAAACCTCACGCCTCTTCATGATACCCTGGCATCAATTTTAAGAGAACACAAAGTAAAAATGACACAGGACTTTTCCTTCTTCTAAAAAATAAACCCAAGAATAATCCCAGTGAATGAGTGGATTTCCATCTCGCTGGGACTGGTTTAAGTGGAAAACCTCATTGATTATTTTTCTGTGAGGCCAAGGAGTTACTTCAGGATATCTCATCACACGCCACGACTCTCCTCTCCATTGAAATGTTTGTACCACTATGATCACGTGACAAAATAATTGGCATCCTTATAATTGAAGGACTCCTGCAATTTGAAATCCCCAGCTAGCCTGATCTCTGAGACAAGTGTAGGAGGTGGAGTTGCCTGGCTGAGATTGCTAAGGTTTGGTCTCTAATGCATTCAGCATGGCTTTTGCTAGGTGCCCATCTCCTTAGTCATGAGATACACTGTTGGCACATTTTTCCAGGTAAGAGAAATTCAGCATAGGCCTCAGCAATGTAAGTTCTAAGCAGTGTTGTCTCTCTGCGATTTGTGGGGGAGGTAAGATTACAAATAATGGCTTTACAGACCAAAACAATGTAGACAGAGAGAGACAGATTCCTCCCACTGCTTCTCCTGGGCTGAAGAAAACCCACAAACAGAACCGAAAGCAAAGTAAAAGCTTTTCCAAACAGAAGTCTCCAGGAAGGAGGAAGCCAGCCATGAAACGTGCTGATATTTAAAGTGACACAAGGGCTCCTCTGATGCATTTCTAACTCCCTTGAAATCTCTTGGACATAACTACACACTTGGGCCAAGTATGAGCCATTACTTTTACTGTGCAAGGCCAAGCAATAGCTGTTCTGTGGTTAAATCTGTTATTAAACCACTTACTGTGTTTTCAGCCCTGTGTTAAACAGTTCAAGCGGGTTTCCCTGTACATCCTGCAGACAGTGAAAGTGGGTGTGATTTTGATCTTAATGTATGGGTGGACGTACAATGACTTAGGGCAGACAAAGGATAAGATCAGCTTCCCCAGTGAGAGATGCAGGGGATTCTGGCAGACAGAGGTGTGTTGCCAAAATAACAACCAGGCTTGGGAAATGGGGACATTTTTTCTGAGCAGCTGTGAGTACTTTCCTCCCTCCCACGATGTGGAGTGGGCTGTGTCATGTCCATGCTGGACCAGGGCAGGAAGGACAGGAGGGGACATGGGGCAGAGGAGGAGTGTGGACCACAGTTTCCTGCATACTTGCATTCACAGTCTTTGGCTAGATGCACTGAAGAGTTAAAAATGGAGCTAAGCTGTTTAAATAAGGATAAGCCTTTTGACCTACTCACCTCATGTATATGCATATTACACTTGCCAGATGTACTAAACCACACAGAACCTGAGAATTTCCCCAGTGGCTAAAGTATCACTTCTGCCTCTGCCAAACTAATTTTGTCACAAGGACACATTAAAAAAAAAAAAGCAGCTAAAAAAAAATATCCCCCCAAACCCCTCGAAATAGATAAGGGATAAAACAGTACTCTCCTGACTGAGGAACCTAGAAGACTTTGAAAGGCAATGGTGTATTCCACTACAGCATCCTGACCTCCCAGCTCTGTAACCCTGACATCTTGCTGTCTTGGGAATCCTCGTGAAGAACAATTTTCAGTCTAAGAGTAAACAGGTCTAATCCTGCGCAGAACTGGTGGCTCTAAGCATTCACATGTCCCATGAGGATCTGAAGGCATTGAAGACTTTGTGGGATTTTGCTGGGATGAGGCCGGACAGCTGCTGCCTGTTAGGGAAGTGGGAGTCAGGGGATGAAGAAGAAAGGACCAGAGACCTGGGGTAGGGACAAGGGCTGGGAAGGAGAAATGGTAGCAGTAAGACTAGCCCAGAAGATAGCTGGAAACCATGGAGATGCTCACACTACAGGCAGTGGCCTCATCAGGCAGTGGCAATGTTTCCCTGAGGTCTGCTGAACAGGCAGGGTCTCCTGCATGAATGAACAGCCCTTTTCTTATGGTTGTCTGCTCCAAACACGATGTCTAGCAATTGGTGGAGGAGCAGGGGCTCTGAAAAAGGGGCATGGGTGGTGGGGCTATGGACATGGTGCCAGAGATGTGAGGGCTGGTTCTCCTGACTCCGCACATTTGTGTCTTCACTGGGTGAGGGAGAGGGGGACAGGAGAGAGGTAAACCTAAAATTTACTGAAAACTTCCTCCCTGGTTTTTAGAAATCTTTTACTTAGCCATACAATTTTTTCCATTTTGAGCATTCTTTGTACAGTGTTTGTTCTCCTGGTAAGCGTCTATCCACTACTGGTGCTTTTTGTGGTCACTGCATATGAAAAAGGAATGGTATTTAAATGCATTGATTTCTTCATTCTACAAATTCATACTCTGCAGGAAAAAAGGAAAGCATGGGCTAATGGTTAACTTACGAACAAGCAAACTTTCCTGTTGGTGACCAGCACAATTAGAGATGGGAGAGGGGATCATTTGTCTTGCAGGCAGGTGTTTGCTTACCACTGAGAAGCAGCTGATTGCGCCGGTACGAAGCTGGCAGCTGACCAACGTCTTCTATTCTATGGCTCATTACCCGGGAAAGGTGACCAGTGTGACAGAGGCTTCCCACAATGATGCTGTGCAAGTACATGGGTTCAATGAAGGAGCTGAGGAGAGCACCTTGGAGCCCAAGGATGTTCCATCTGGAAAAGAAATTCAGCAGCAATAAAACACACGGGTGGAGGAATGGCTCCAAGAGAGCTGCCCAGGGAAAATCAGCAAAGGCCAGCACATGGGTTGGAGGGATGAGGAATGAAACCATTCCTGCCCCTGTCCTGTGATGCCTGAGGCACTGCACTGTTGGGCTATTATACACGTGTGGACCCATTCCCCCTCTACAATGGTTTTAGAATACAAAAGTAATGCCATCGACTTCAGGGATGTATTTCTGACTTGTGTTATTGCAAATAGAGGCCTCTTGTTGAGTGCTATTCTTTATAAATAATTTTGTGTTTGATGAAAGTTCATTTAGCACATCTTTAGTGGAATTTTAATTTTTTTCTGCATCTATAATTTTACACTTGCTATGGTAGAGCTAAAATGAGTGCTTTTGTTATTCTACCTTTGTTTCCCATTTGTCACACATTAGTAGCATCCCCAAGTCATACAGCCAAGACAACCTGTAACTTAGGTGGCCAAAATTCCCAGAGAACTGCTGTGAATAATTATCAGAAGCCTCACAGGCTGACATTTCCTTGCACAAATGACCATACAGATATGAAGACATCCATAAGAATCAAATCCTGTTCCTGAAGAGGAAAAAAACAGAGTTACACCTTTAGGCAATTTATTTGTAACCAATAGTTTCACCTGCTCTAAAGTGTTCACTGATGGGTATGTCTCACCCTGTTGTTGTCTTAAAGGTGCCACAGAGTGACAGTGGAAACCTTGGGGCCTCCAGTCTGTTAATGACTCTGTGTTCCATACTACTGCTGTTGGATTAGTTGCAGAACTGTCGTGTGTTTTAATAGCCTATGAATTTTTACATCAAGCTAGGCACAAATCCGACAGGATGCTCACTAAATACTTCAGGGGAGAGGTGATTGTTTAAAAACTGGAAAATTTGAAAAGGAGAAAGAAGTCATGATGCAGCTATCTTCTTGGCAAACCTATTTAGCTCAGCCCATCTAACAAGAAGTTAGCCCACCACACAAACATTAACATGCTCTTTTACATTTGGATAATATTTTTATAGAAGTCAAATGCTGTCAATCTGTTTGAATAGGTTTGAGTTCAGGAGTTCAAACTGAAAACGCTTCAGAAAATGTCGTTTTGGAGAGCTATTTTGGCTCATTAAAAACCAAAACCCCAGCAACATTTGGATCTCCGTAGCTGGCTGAAGGAAAAGGTAAGAGATGCCTGCTATTTAAGGCAACATCCAGTGGCTGTCATGCTAAATAACGTGTTTAAAGCACAATCTCCATCAGCAGCAAGCATTATGTAGCTAATTTCTTACATCATTGTTCTTTTCATTAATTAACATTTCTCAACCGTTAGTGCAATTATTGCAGTGCCTCCGTGCTGTATGTCTCTTTTCATGATTAATAAGGAGTCATTATATTTCCCTTTCCTGAAGCAGTCAATTAACATGGAATACTTTCCATTAATTACTGAATGTTTAAAACCAGCATGCTGTACCTGGAGAGCAATCTGCTCTAGGAACCTGTGACACCGATTGCTTTAAAAAGTTCTCTTTAAATTTTATTCCAAAAACACAAGCAATTTAGCTGGCTATATTAATTTGCCTCCGAAGCAGGGCTGTGAATGAGAAACATCTTTTAATCTCATGCAAGAAAAGGCAGCCATCTGGCTGCTGAGGATTTCAGAGTCAGACTCTTCCCGTCTCCCTCTGTAAATGCAGGTCATTAAAGTAATGTGTTCATCTACATAAAACTCAAATGGAATATAAAAGGTAATATTTATATACAAACAATTTAGTCCCACAATTTAAACAGTCATTGGTTTTATGAAACATTTACTTTAGTCAATCAGATTTGCATAACTTCATCTGGGGAAAGAAGAGTGTGGTCATTCCTGCGAATAACATCACTTTTAAAGGAAAAAACTAGCTGTCTCTTTGAGTAAATATCTCATCATGATGCAAAATTAATAATGCAAGCTTAAGAAAGATTTGAGTTCCGTTAACAGTACTATGCCTCTGACCAGCTTCTAAGGCAAGTAAAAAAATTAGACAGTGACATCTTTGTCCAGATGGAAACTTGTAAGATATCAGTGTTGTTTTCAACATTTGACATTTCCTTAAAAAAAAAACCAACTGCATATTTGATTGAAGGAGAGAAAAAAGCAGATAAACAGAAAAACAACATATGTTCAACAATATTCGAATTTTAGCAATATGCACACCACAAGAAAATATCTGAGCTTTATTTACCAAAATAAAGGATTGTGTTCAAATCATAAATTTCAAAGTAATAATGATTCTTTAATTTTTTTTGCAAGGAACCTGTCTTTTCTTTAGAGATATTTCTCTGCATAATTCTGAACATATTCATCCTAGCATAAAAAGGGATTCAAATGTCAATGGAATTACATTATTGAAAATCATAGTATAAGCAAGATCAGATCATGCCCCATGTATTAAAAGCATTTCATACACATTAATTAATTCTCACAATGCTGCTGTGAGGTAAACCCCCATTTTTATACACTTGAAGGAACCAAGGCAAAAAGGCAGTATGATTTCTTGATCTGCTGCATTATTTGGAGGCAGAGATAGAGCCTATGGCTTCTGAATATGATAGTTGTTCCTTAAAGCAACCTTGTTTTCCCATTCCAAAAGAAGACCCAGACAGGTGTGAGGGACAATGAAACTTCGTATCAGCCATGGTGGGTTTTGACTTCAAGGTATAAGTAGATACAAGACAAATTGGATGGAGGGGGCAGACCAAAAACAAAACAAAAAAAAATGGAGAAGAAACATAACAAAGACTACAGGGTATGAGAGCAAGCCATGCCTGATGGGTAGGAGGTGGTGTAAAAAGAGACTGTCCCAGACCCAGACAGCATCCTATGGTAGGAAGGACAGAGAAGTCAGAAAATGTGCTGATACTGAGATGGCAATATTCAGTGGGGACTGCTTCTGAGGTCTTCTTGAGCAATGCCAAGGCTGGTGTCCACCGTGGTGGTGAAACGGGATGAGGGTGGTGGCACTGCTGCCTGTATGCTGGCTACTTCCTCAGTCAACAGAGTAAAACCCATTCAGAGAAGATGGATGAAAAAGCAAAGAAGCTTTGCTTTCAAGTCTAGCCCAGATTCTGCAAAGTGTTTGGACATTTGTCTTGTTCTGGAAAGCAGCTCCGAGTATGTGCATGAGTCCCACTAAGTCAGGACAAGTCCTAGGAAGAGGGCGAGCTGGCCAAAATGAGACCCTTGCACTGCCACCCTTGTCCTTCAGAGCACAGTAAAAGTACATTAAGGATGGGGGAAATCTTCACCTACTCATTCTGCTTCTGCTTTGTGGATAAAAAGACCTACTTTGGAGGGCAGGCAGTTCAGCGTTCTGCATAAACAATAGACTTAACTGACAAATATTTGGGGGAAGGTCTTTTATCCTGTGTATTGCTCAATCCCTTGACACATGGCTAATGTATTAACTCAGTCCTTTGATATCTGAACATCTATGGGATTATTTGTAGGTAGACAATAGGGAAAGTTCTGTCTGAGCAACAGTGAAATTCAATAAGGGTGCTCATTTTTTAAGGAGCTATTTCTCCGTAGCCTATTTTAGGTCCACAGAAGTAGTTGTGTTTCCATCTGTAACAAACTGCTCTCTTCAAATGTAGCTTTTCAAAATAAAATTATTATTCAGAGCAGTGCAGTGTTACATTTTGGGTCCTCAATATATCAAAGTGACTTTTCTTGCTATGAGGAAATATGCTGGATCATTCTGAATTTTCCTAATTGTACAAGATCTTAAGGGCTGTTTTCAAGGGCACACATTTTTCTAATAATTTCTGTGCTGTGTGCTTTGTAATAACCCTTCCAATAAAGTGAAAATCAACCCACTGCTCCCTTAGTCACAGATCTTATTTAAAAAACCCAAAATCTTCAGGAAGCAGGATCAATACACCAAATGCCTACCCTTTTCACTTAAATTTGGGAGCTTTTGATGCTTTAAATGGAAGAAAAGTCTACCCCTCTTTTTGTTCAAACAGCAGATATTACTTCACTGTTTACAAAGACAAAATCCCACGTCTGGTTTTCAATATAGATAATCCTTGAATAAATATATTTTTGCCTGTTTGTCAATCATGGAAAGGCCAGCGACAAGCTGGGAGGCATCCCAGAGCAGTCAGCCTTCCTTTAATTAGATGCCGTGCTCCCCCAACACCGACTGCGGGGTGGGCTGGGGGTGGGACCCCGCCGAGCCCTCACACAGCTCCCATGCTCCTGGCAGCCTGGGACCACCAGCGAGGTGTGTGGGAAAATGTGTCCCCAAGTCATAACCTCACGGTAGCCTCCACATTTCCATGCTGTAGCATTATCTCACCACGCCAGCTGGCTGCGGCTCCTCCTGGGGACCAACTGAAAATATGGATGATAAAAACACTGTGGAAGGGGCTTGGGGGCAAACCCGTGGGGGACCAAAGGTCTGCAGCCTCATGTGGGTCTGCACATGGCTCCTCACCCACTGCTGAGACGTGGTGTGACACCCCAAGCCCCTTTGCTGAGTATTTCCAGCATCGGCTTGCGCATAGAATTACTCAAAGCCAAATGCTGACACGCTCCTGCCTTTGAAACCGTTAGAAACTGAGATGTGGAGAAATTCGCATGATATTTCAAAACATCTCGGGGAACCATGTCCACCTGCCATTAAAGCTTGGTGAGACTGAAGTGTCTCCTCGGGACCTTCGGAAACCTTGCCCATTAAATCGCACTGCTGATGAATTTCAAAGCTTATTTTGTTAAGGCCTTTTATAAAAGACATATTTTTTTTTGGTCATTATTAAGAGCTTTAAGTCTTACCCACTTGGCGTGTTGTTAACCTCCTGTACCACAGTTTCTATTACCAATATTTCCAGCTATGCTTCACACAATATAAATTGTTATTCACGGTAGCCGGTGCTCAGCAGAACACCTGTGGTGTTCCTATTTATACAACCATTTAGCTATTATTGGTTTGAAAACCAGAACTAGTGCATTAGTTTTTGATCTGTATTTTAACAGTAGGTGGTTTATATATGTTTTCTGGAACATACTTTGTGGTGAAAGATTGAAATTGAAATCGCAGTCACACAGAAAGGGGTTAAGAGAGAAAATTACAAATCAGGTGCACAAATCATCTCTAATTGAAGATCTGGCTGTGTTAATTGATTTTCATTTACATTAATATGCAGCCTTTGAAGCAGCTTTTCTTAAGAGTTACCTTGTCAGGCTCAGTCTTCTGTTAACAATGGCTCTGGTCGACAGACTAACACTAAAATAGATCTAAGAATGCCAATTTCTAACACTGACTTTTAGTCTTGCATTTTTATATGCTACATTTAAATACAGCTTAATGTGCTCAGATCATCTTGTAAAATGCTACTTCAGACTCCTACTGCTAAATCCTGAAACAGTGCCTTAAAATTACATTGCCTTGCAAATACCGTGAACATATTCTCAATAAAGATTCAATAAAGATTCCTTCCTATTCTCTAGACCATGGGCCCAAATAATCCACAAACCATGGGACAAGAGTAGACTGGCAATGCTGTAATGCAAAGTTTGGAAGTCCTTTGTTATCGCATGTGTCAATTTACAGGTGAGGTATAATTTAGATGTCCAAGATCTTATTTAAGCTCTGGGCTTAATATTCCTGTTTTTTGAAGTATGAGGAAGTGGTGGCAAGAAAATACTTTTAAAGGTGACCTTTTGAGAAGTGGTAGTAAGAGAACAATTTCAAGATCAGAGCTTAGAAAATAAACACTGAATTCTGGCTTTCATTAGATGTATAAAGATAGTGTTTGTAAGGGTTGTTCCCTCCAAATCTTGCACCCTGCAAAGTATGTTCCCCAAGTCTCCACCCTGCAAGAGGAACTGCAGATGTCCACAAGAGAACAAGTGCCATGGCTCATGCTTACAAGTATGTCTATATACTATTAGTGTGTATAGATGTAAGTTTGATGCATAGAAAGTTGACATCTGTCCAGAGTAAATACATCAGCTGGGTATCCAGTGAGCGTGAACATGCTCTGCCTTGGCCATAGCATAAGGTCTCCAGTCCCCTTGCTAAGGTCTATCACAGAAGAGGGTCTTGGGAAAAGCAGTGCACTGCAGAACTCAGTCTCTAATGGCACACCCAGATAAGAACTGATTTTTAAAATAAACCTTAGTATTGGGTGTTTGGATCAAGATCCTCACTTTGCATGTGCATGGTAGCGGAGGTGATGTGGTGCATCGGACCTGGGAAGGCCTGTTGATGCTATGGGTCTGCTGTGTTGCGGAGTGCTGTGGTGGCCTCCTTCACATGCTCCCAGCGCTATTGCACTTCTCTGCCAACCCATGGGTAATCACAATCATTAAACCTTTCTGTGCAGCTATTCAGGGGAGAACGTCCTGCTACTTTGGATTGGCTGACGCTGGAAGAAATAATTTCTCCCGTTTCTCTGCATGGAAGAAGAAGGGTTCCAGGGGCTAGTGATGAGATGTATAAACTCAATGAGCTCCAAGCATAGAACAGGAAACTTTATACAGAAGGGAGGTAAGTGTTGTCAAATTGTGGGCATGGTGTGCCTAGGGAATGAGCCATGGTGAAAGGAGACTGGCCTGAAGCCCACGAGTCAGAGGACAAAGCGTATGGAAGGCGATTTCTGTATCCTGTGGCAGACTCTGAATTTCCCCTACAAATCTATCCAGAGAGGTGAGAGACTTGAGTAAGAAAGTAATTTCCTATTTTGTCCAGTCTTTTGTATTTATTTTGCTGTAGGAATAAGTAAAGACATTTGGAAATCCTTATTTTATACATGCATGCATTTGATTGTGTGAACTCTCTCTCACCTGCAGATTTGGCATACTCATGCAAACTTTGTGTGCTGTGGAAAGCCAGCAGTGTTGTGCAGGGGAGAGGAGAGGCTCAGCACTGGTCTGGCTTTGCGCAGTTGGAGACCATGTCACCAAAGGGGACATAGAGACCCAGTGTCCCTGAGGGCTCAGGGCACCAAGGGGATGCTGCAAATCCCACCCCTGCAGCTGGTAGGAACCTGAGCACCTCTTAGTCCTCACTGGTCTGAAAATTTCTGAGGGTCTGAGACAGAATTCAGTGCTGAACATTCCTAAGGTTTGCTTATTTAGATCCTCAAAGAGAAAATGAACTCTAGAGTTATCCTTGTTTTCTACCCAAATGTGTATGCTCGTGTGTGTGTGCACAGCTCTGTGTGTATGCGTCTACATACGTCAATTGTCCTTCAAATGTTTATCTGCTCCCAAAAAGCAACTGCAGGGAGTTCTACCAGCAGCAGCAGCACTAACCTTGCACTGACACACGGTCTTAGTTTGGGAAAGATGAGAAGAGGTTTAATTTGGTCCACTATATGAATGTGTTTGCTGTTACAAAAAGCCTAAATTCTCCTAGTGCTGTGATGTCGGTGCCAACATAAAGGTCTTAATGTAGGTTATACTTCACATCAAGAAAGTGTTAAATAACACAATTTTTTCTGCAAACAGCTGATGATTTTCAAAATTGTTTTGCTCATGATATTGCTGCTTTTTCACAACTTTATACAGTGTACATTACAGAGGAAAATGGAGGTCAAAATCTCAGGTGTTTTAGTGTAACTAATGAACTTTGGGTCTAAAGAATGTGATTTAATACTAAAATCTATGGCACTGAGAGGCTGAACTCACTTCAGCTGCACTGTGAGACTCACGGAAATTGTGAGAGTAAAAGCCAACATGCTCTTAGGGTGGGTTATTTGGGGATTCACAGAGCCCAGACTTTAAATTTGTACATATAAATGCATAGGTTTTTAAAGCCAGAAGGAACCACCAAGATCTAGTCTGACCTCCTTTATAATGCAGTCACAGAATGTCACCTTATAATTCCCTGCCTGAGCCAAATAACATGCGTATTCATGCTAGAAGTGTTTGTGCTTTAATTCAGTAAGGGAATAGGTATGATACCAGGCTGTTTATCCTGCAATCTCAACACAGCCACAGAGCCCAAATAATGCATACCAAGCATCAAATTCTCTCAAACTTGTGGTGATAGTAATAAAAATTGCTAAATGCCTTTGAATAACAAATAAATCTGATTAAACCACTCTCTGCTTATGGCTATCCTGTGAGCAAGAAAGAACATAAATTGTTAGATACATGATTTGTAGAATATTATTCATTTTCCTGAGAAGCTCAGTTCTTGGGTCTTTGATATTCTGATAGCAATGTTCTTTGCAAATAATGCAAAATTATATATATTTTAGCAGCTACTGGCTAGGTTCTCAAGAGAAAACATTCTCTAATAGCCCAGTGCTCCTGAGGGGCTTTTACAAGCAATAACATCCAAAGCATACACGCCAAATTTCTGTCAAATCTCGGTTATACAAACATGAATTTCAATTTTGGAGCTCTTTTTTCCTCATTGCGAGACAAGCCCAGGCAATGTGCAAGCAGACTCCTGCATCCTGCAGACATTTGAAGAGTCAACTGTCTACGTGGTAGAGCAAATATTTGGAGTCTGAAGTGTGGCACAGAAACCGTCTGCTGATCTTCTCAGTGGAGGCAGGGGCAGGGCCCTCATGCAGCAGTCTCCTCATCCACTGAACTCCTTTCCTGCCTGTACTTGCTATGGCCAAAGGCAAAGAAGGCAGAAAACAGCCCCATATGTGCTGAAACAAAGGTCAGGTGAAGAAACCTCACCTACAGGTGAGGATAATAAGGATAAAAATTGACCATAGATCATATTTAGTGTGGTAAACTAAGATTTGGGATAAAGTTTATTGAAGATGCCATATCCAAAACTCTTCTTACCAATCTTTTTCAAGCTCTACATAAAATCTATAGCAGCTAAAAATCTCTAGCATTGTTGTCACTGGCCAGCCCTGAGGGTATTGTTTATTTTCTGCCATGCAAGAGATTTTTTTTAATGTTTCCTGCATTATTGGTGCTTTGTTTTCGCTAGCACAGTGATTCCCAAACTACAACTTGTGAACCCAACTGAAGTCATGTAACAAATATGTGTAATTAAGAGCCTGGTGGAAATAAAACTGCAGAACCAGGTCTCACAATGTGATCGCAAGAGAGAAAGGAAGGAAAGAAAGCATGACCTTCAAGTGCAGCCAGGGTTGGGAACATTTCTAGATAGCCTTGGGCACTCTCTCCAGAAGCTTTTAGACCCTTCACTGTGGTACATGCCATGGCAATGCCCCCAGCACTCTTTGGACTCCATTCGCCTTTCTCCGTTTCCTTTGTGAAAGGATTTTATTTTATTTTATTTTATTTTATTTTATTTCTTTATTTTATTTTTTAATTTTTTTTTTTTACATTCAGTTACATACTTGCTACTAATTAACTTTTTTTTCTGCTCAAAATCCCTGTTTGGGTTCCTCATCTGGCTTCCATCACTTCTAGTTACTGGACCTGCCCACACCGGACCCACAAATAACCTTTTCTATGATCATTTCCCATCTCCATCCTTCCCCTTTATTAGGAACAATCATTTCCTCTTCCTTGAAATTCTAACCCATCATCGATTTCTGAATCTCAATGCTTGCTTGATATTTTCTCTACATCTGCTAATTCAGCAGGTATTCTACCAATTTTCCCTGTATCAGAGCTCTTAACCTGACTAAGGAGCCCAAGGTGCTTGGAAGTGTTGTGTTTTGTGGTGGGACAGAGGGGAGTTTCCCTGTGCCAGCTGCCAGCAGACCTGCGGTTAGGAAATTTGTCAAGAAGGCCAACTGGCTAACTGGGCTGGGGGCTACTGAGCTACCCTGTTAACTAGGAAAACCATAAACAAAAGTACTGAAACTCTAGGGCTTTTGGAAATCATAGCTGACTGCTGATTTGGGCACAGGCTTGGGCTGCTCTCACCACAGCAACACTTTAGTTGAACCCATCATTGCATGCATGGCTGTTTACCCTGCAAAACATCTTGCAGATTTTCTCAGTGCAGTGCAACGTGCAAATATCCAAACTTCTGAAGCATTTGTAGTGCCACAACACTGCCACTGTTCCTACAAATGTTGCTTTTTCCAACCCTTTTCTCAGCCTCAGAGCTTTTCACTGTCCCTGTTGCATGTAAACATTTGCTGTTCGAAGCAGGGAATAATGAATTTTTATGTCTAGGAAAACCCTATGTCTATTTGAATTACAGTGCAAATAAAAAATAAAAGTGGCAATAATTCATATGAAATTGCAAAAAGAATATCAAAGATAAGAGCTGCACATTTTTTTTTATCCTGGAGAAACATTGTGGTAGATTCTTTCGTTCTTCACAGACTTGAATGCTCTTTAGATCTGTGGCAACAAGGAAAGGTTTCACTGGAAGTGCTTAGCAGATGTGCTTGGAGAAAACCCAACTTCTGAGGCTGTGCATTACATTCAACATCCCCATCGATAGCAAATGTAATACTGTTTGCAAAGCCGATGTTTAATTCACTGGCTCATGACATTTAAAACCACAGAGAGTGCAATATTTCCACCCTCAAACTGAAATTTGTTTAGTTTTTTGAGTCTGTAAGAGCGAATTTGGAAAACCCAACTGCATCTAAAAAGAGTGCAGGAGATCCACCGAATACAGTTTTTCTGTTCTCTCTTTATGAATAAATGAAAACATTATAGCAGAACTTGCTCTTTATCCTTCATGCAAACACAGGCAGTTGTGATGATTACACTTAGCAGAAGGCTGGATTTTGTGAGTCTCTCAGTATTTCTGGCTGTATGTATGGCTGGTTCAGCCATACATTTTTCTGCCAAAATGTCAGGCTTTGCTAAGCCTACAGACTAATTTAACTTCAGTAGGTCATCTGGTTAAAGCTGAGAGCAGAATTTATGCATATGTATTAAACAAAAACTTTCTGCTTTTTTTAAAGTTTATGTTTATATTGACCTTTGATAATTGGGCCAAATTCTCATCTCCTGTAATTTAACTGAGTTCTTGGGCATGATATTCAACAGAGAATTTGATCATTACACTTACATCTTTATAGTTGTAATGTATTTCACATGTAGAGCTGCATCTATAGCTAATGCACATAATATATAAATATAATTATGAGCATAAGTATACATGCATGTATAGATATATACTAATAGTATAGTAAGTATGCATCCAAACTCACACACTTTCTTTTTTGAGTTTGTGGTAGCCATCATTTGCTATTAGTTAATGCTGTAAGCTGAGAATGGGGAATGTGTTTACATTATGAAATATTTATTAAATGG
Source organism: Aegotheles bennettii (assembly GCA_013398125.1). Classification (NCBI taxonomy): domain Eukaryota; kingdom Metazoa; phylum Chordata; class Aves; order Caprimulgiformes; family Aegothelidae; genus Aegotheles; species Aegotheles bennettii. Next base: position 242,377 of record VZRW01000029.1, read on the forward strand.
CAAATATTCTACATAAACATATGTTTTATTTACAGGACAGAGCAGAAAGCCACAGAGGGGGCTGTGACATGAGAGTTTTGCTATGACTTTCAAAATAGTAGAAATATTCCCAGCAGCTTTTAGGGCATTTTATCCAATAGTGTGCAGATGAGCTGTGTTTATCTGCATGATGGTTGGTTTGCAAGTTTTGGGGTAAATGATCCAATAAGAGCAGAGTGAGTGTATTTTATTTGCACTCTGAAATTCTATTGGCAAAAATACTGCAAAGACAGTTTATATTTTTGTCACACTGTAAAAACCAACTAACGACTCATGGAGAATTTGGGAAAATGTCCTATTTACATTGCATCCTATTTATATGGTCTGTTTTTGCATACAAAGGAGGTCTTTGTTTCCACGGGGTTTGTCAGCACCTTCTAGTTATTCCCTACCAGTAGCCATCATCCTCTGTGGCATCAAACTTCATTTCCACATGCAAAGAGTTTTTTGATGTATATACATCAGGTACCTGGCGATTTTGTCTGTACAGGACATGGTGATGAGCTGCTCTCCCAGCAACACGCCGTCCCACGTCTGAGCTGCGTTGTGACACCGGACGGGTATGGTTCCTTCTCCAGACTCAATCTTCGTTCGGAGGTGCCCACGGTATTTTCTCACTATGTGCTTGCTGCTGTTCACTGGGCAAAATAAACACATGGATGGAGATAATTAAGTTTTTAGAAAGAAACTGAGGGTCTGTGTTGATGCCATAGCTTGCATTTGCAGAACCAGCTGTGGAGATCCTTTAAACTGGATGCAAAATTAGATGAGATTACAGCCCAAGCAAGCAGCACGATAGCGAAAAGTATAGGGTCCCTAGCATGGTTGTCTTTTCACATCAAAACTTTCACACAGCACACACTTAACTCATGTTCCCATTCCCTTCCATATTTAAGAAGAACAGTGGTGCTCTGTACAATTTCTTGTTTTTAACCCTTGGTTATAGGATTGAGCTGTGTCAGGGAAATATTTAGAAAGCCTTGGTTCAATGAGTGTGATCAAAGACTCACCTGCCCGACACAATCAGTCCAATACTCTATTGTGATACTCAGTGGCACTTTCTGAATAATTTCAGAACTGAGGTTCTGGTTTATTATGATGGAATTTCACTGTAAATTATCAAAAGCTGAAGTTTTAAACTCTGGATCAAAAGCAAATCAAAACCTTGCTTGCTTAAATTCCTTCTATAGTCTGCCTAAAGTGAGGTACCCTCCAGCCTTGTGTCATACAGCTCTTTCTTATGCAATTGCCATATGTCATTTCAGTGATATATATTTAAGTGCAAGGCAGCTGCTTGTGGGGTGGTGCAGGGCAAGCAGGTAATGCACTTGTCCTGCCCTGCAGTGAACTTCACTGAGCCCTGCAGATACACAGCAAGTGCAAAAGATAATGACTTCTCCAAAGTACTTCACCTTCCTTCTTATGAAAAGAGAAAACCTGAAGTTCATTATCAAAGTCACTCTTCTCTGGGTCCTCTGGGTCTGCTCACTGCCTTAGACTTAGAGGATTTCACTGGAGAACTTCTCCATGAAGCAGACATTTCAGTTTCCCTCTAGCTCAAAGGAAAATAACAAAAAATGGTATCTGATGGCCTTTGCTTTCAAGGAAAAGGAGAGCTGCTTCTACAGACATGAGACTTTTGCCCATATTCCCAACTGTCCTGTGTATTTTTCCATGGCCTGTCCCTCAGCTGGATCAGAAGGCTTCTGCTTGTAAAGGAGATGCTCCTTAGCAGGCTATGGGGCTGCCTGGGTTGCTGGCACTGAACACGGGGATGTCACAGGAATGTCACAGGTTGCAGGGCTGATCAAACCTCTGGCCGTGAGTAGCTGGCTCTGTGCATGCTCCCCAGCCACTCACTCTCTCCTTCTGTCATATTTTACCATGTTTGTTTTGTGTGACCGTTGTCTGTGCTGTGAGCTCTGGTGGAAGCAATTGATTGACTTTGGCTGCTGCCAATGGATGGTTTACAAAAGGCAAATGGGGAAATAAATCGCTTTGGCCCACTGGGATTAGCAGAGGCAGTGAACACGTGTAGAACAGCAGAGTCAGCTGTGACCTGCTGGCAGATGGGCGGCTGAGCCCCCTGTGGTGATTGCATCTTGGCTTCCATCCTGCTTTTTTAAAATTTAAGATGGGGATGTGTGTGCTAGCAGCGGGCTGGGCTAGGTATCAATTGGATATGGTTGGAATCAATTCACATCCAAAACCAGCCTCCATCATATCCAAAATGTTTGCAAATACTGTAAGGTTTGTTTGTGTTGTTTCAGGAACTGAATTTGGGGGAGAGCCATTACTGCACCATCATCCCCATCAGCAGCTGTGTCCCAGTGCAGGGGCTTGGGGGCCCTTGTGCCCAGCTGTCACAGAGGACCTGACAAACTGAGACAATGCAGTAACCATCAGATTTGGAGTATTATGGTTTCTCAAACTTCAGTTCTGAGGGAAACTGGGAAGAGCCAATGGACAAGTAAAAATTCAATAAGCAAAAGTATCAAAGTCTCAGAAATGTCTCAGATCCTTCTCCCCTCAAATTGCTGGGCTGTGCCAACACTGTTGGGAAACCATTTTCATGGCCATGAGTGCTGATCCTTTGTACATCCCTCTTGTCTGGGATGCCTCCTGCGGTATTATTCAGAGGATGCTCTTTGGATAGGATTAGCCATCTGGGAACTGGTCCATATTTTTCTTGGGACTCCATGGGGAGACTTGTTTTTTAAAAAACTTCAAACAGTAGCAAACAGTACATTTTATTGCTAAACTACAGAATTGTGGGGAAGGTACCATGAAATTTGGACAACAAAAGGAGAAAGTGATCACTTCTGCTTAGCAAACACATCTAGCTGAGCAACAGTGAGAAATATATAGCAAAATCACATTGCCTTAGTCTGCACACACCGAGAACGGATGGCATGGCAGAGCTAGCCCTCTGCCAGGGAAGCAATGAAGAGTGACTCAAGAGGCTATTGCTGTTTCGGCTGGTAGAAAGTTTGACTTTAAGCAATCAGTTCTATTTTCCTAAGCTTTCCCGCAGGTATAATGAAGATAATGATGCTTACTTCTTCTGCAAATTCATTTAAAGGTACTGCTCAAAAACTCTTTATGAAAAACAGATACTATCCTTTCAGCAAAGATCTACCACAGGAGTCCACCTGCTGGAAATCCCCCAGGACAAAATGAATTTTTAGTGTTTCTTTCTCCATCTTTTTTTTAGAAGAATATTTTCCTTTGCTATACTTTTCTCTCCCCACTTCCCATCTCTACATTCCTCTCTCTTTCTCAGTTTCCACTCTGACCTTCCCTGTAGGTACATTTTTCTCCTAAATGACTCTTTTTCAGGCAGTTCACCATTATGATATGCCTACATTTTGCATATGTGCAGGAGGACATGAATCTGCTAGTACCAAAAACTGAATAATAAAGAGCCTCCTTCCATTTAGGAAGTGTGTGAAAGTGCACAGATCATCTTAGTTCCCAAACGCTCCTATTAACTCAACCCACGTGCCAAACTCTGCTCCCTGTAATGCGCACTCTGCCCAGGGTGCAGCCAAGCAGACGGCAATACCTGATAGGATTCAGGCAGCTGTGGCCAGTGTACGCTCACCCTGGGATACACTTCCACAGCACTGATAAGGGATTCTAGCTCCTCAACTGCTATTAAATTCAATGGGTAGGGTGTGACTAAAACCCTGTGCTGTACTGCCTGTTTCAGGCCGGTCACATTGCTGGGCTGGCTGATGTAAATGCTCCAAAAGGTGATCTGTCACGTTTATATAAAATACTAATAACCCAAAGCTCTGAATGCTTTCAGATTACCGATGATTAAATAAAGCCACATCTGCAATTAGAACGCACTTCGTTCTTTTTTAGCATGTCATTAAGTAGTGCAGGAAGATATAAATATTGAACAAAGGCTCTGTTTGTTTTGCACTGAAGCTGCAGACAGACTCTACCACATAAGCTGCTTGCCAGCAGTAAAAAATGCAGTCCACTTGCTGGCACAGCCTGCTCCGGATCATTTTAAAGCAGTCTCAAAAATATATTTATTTATGCAACTTAAAGTCACGAACTACAGCCTACTGCTGTTCTGCTGTTCAGTATGATCAAAGCATCAGTGACTAGCAGCATTTCTGATCTTTGCTGTGCTGGTTCTCCAACTGCTTAATCTCAACTAATTGCAGGGGAGAAGGTGTCTGAGGATGCCACTTCAACCAGAACAAAATGTCAATTCATACTGGAATTGAAAAGGACAAATTTCAAAATCATTTGGAGTGGATTTATGATGTGTGCTACACTCAGATGTGGAAATTACTCCTGACAGTTCCAAAGATAAAAAGGTGCCGGATTATTAATTATTGGATTAGAAATTTACACAGGTGCCTTGTATTAAAAATCAGTGAAGCCCACTGATTTCAAGGCTCACCTCTTATTTTCATATTTTCTCCTGGACCAGTTCTGTCTCAAAATGGTAATGAAAAAAGTCACTCCATATTTATTATTTAGTTGAAGAGTGAAGAGGAAATGGGCGATGATTAAATAGAATCACACGAGTAAGGCTGTGTCTGAAATTTTGCATGACTGCCTCAGAGGTTCATTTTCTATTTCCCTGCTTCAGTGGAGGCTGTTCTCTCCTCATGAAGGAAGAAATAAAACAGCCGATCTTGCATTTTTTCAGTGCTGGACCCTCCATTCATCAGCATGGTTTATAAAGCTTCCTTAGAGTGGTTTGAAACAAAGGCGTGGAAAGAGAAGTGTTAACATCTGGCTGCCTTTGTATTTTGATGGTTATTAGAGATGCACTTTTCTCAAGCAGATGCTGAATGTTACTCTTTCTGGAAGTGTTGAAGTAAGCAATACAGTATCAGTCTTTCTGGAAGTGTTGAAGTGAGCATCACAGCATGCTGAAGGTTTGGATGTGTCTCCTTTTTTTGGGTAACGTGGCTGGTCAGATAAATCTCTGTTTCTTCGTGCTTTAGTGACCAGCAGACACAGAGAGGCTAAAATGCATTGGGTCAAAAGTAAGAAACTCTAGGGATATTCTGAAAGAAGACTGGGTTTAGGGAAAAAGAATATGGTAGGATTCATCACACTGAGGGCTAGGCAGGTAAAAGCAGTGGTCTTGACAGAGGGTCTACAGAGCTGCCTCTGCAGTGAGTGCAGGGATGTATCCTTCCCAGAAGAGAAGCACCTGCTTTGTTTGGGTGAAAAGTATGTCAAGATGAATCCCTTAAAGTCGATATATACCTTTAAAATGTAGGCCAGGAGACCTATTGCATCTGAATGCAGCTCCAGGGGAGTTCTTCTGCTCACTCCCAGAGCCACATAGTACCTATCATGTTATGGCAGAGTTCAGTCTGGATCTGGGGTATGGACCTTATCATTAAGCCATGCATACAAATATAAATACTGAATACATACTTTTTCTGCGAATGTTACAAAATCTTGGACACCTGTAATGTGTGGAACTGAATTTAACAGTTGAAATTGCACTTCTTTACCTTTTCTTTCAATATGTGATGCTTAATCCATAAGAAGAGTCAGTGATGGGAAAAACTTGAAGTTTGGATTCAAAAGAACAGAAAGGAAACAACTGTATTATTTGTCCTTATCTGTTTTAAGTACTTATTAATTAAATTATGAATTTTGGTTTGAGCTGTGTTGTTAGAGATAGTAACTGTAGGAAGAGTGTAAGAATGGTCCCCTATCATACTAAAGTTCATCACTGGGTATTTTAATGAAAACTCTTCATTTTGGTCCATCAAAATGCCTTCATATACGATCACTGAGGGGTGAAGTTTCATCTATTCAGGTGACATAGCATTTTACAAAGACTTTTTATTATTTTTGTAGAATAATACAAAACACGTTGAATGCTCATCCTAGGGAGAGGTGCTAGAACACCTTTACGAAACAAACTGCTAGAATCTAGAAGGGCACTCTAACATATCTAACCCATTTTGCCATTGGGCTGACTTCTAAGTAAGCCCTGCTCTCTCATCAAGCTTGAGACAAAAAAACCCAAAATCATTATCTGAGAAATACATAAAAATATGTACCCTAGAAACTTGTTTTCTCTAATGTTTGTCTTTGAGAAGCTGCCTGGGATCAAAATGTGAGTAGCTGGTTAAAATTATCTTTAAAACAATTTGTTGGCAAGAAAGTCATGCACTGTTTCCTCTGAGAGTTATAATTAACAGTTACAGGCAAAGATGAATGAGCAGCAGTGGGTCAGGCATGGAGATCCTGGATGCCACCTACAAACCCAGGCTGCAGACTCCAGCCTGCTCTGCAGTAGAAGTGCATTAGTATGTTGAAGCCAGAAGCACAAGATTTATCAGTGGAATTAAGATTCTGTGCATGTGGCAATCAAGGAAAGTACAACTCAAACACTTCAAGATTATTATATTTAATTACTAATTGCTCCTCTCATCTAAAATCAGATGTGCAACACCGTTGCTTTGGAAGTGCAGATGCCCCCACAGAGCAAATCTGGAGACCTGGCAAAGGGCTGTGTTGGCACTGCAAACACCGTGGCGGGGAAACTTCTGCCTCTGAAGGCTTCATGAGCCTCGTCACTAGCCACAGAGGCACATTAGCTGGTCCCCAACAGCAATCGTCTCATCTTTGACAGTGTGGGGACCTGCTGCTGGTGCCCAAGTCAACAGCCAAGCAAAGCCAGGGCAATGGCTGGAGCCTTCGTGTGGAGACTGAGATGCCCCATCAGTCAGAGGCTGGTGGGAACCAGCTGTTCACCTATGTCCTAAGCTATACTTCTGTGTATTTTCTCCTATTTTTTTAAAAACGAAAAAGGTTTTCTCTTAAAGGTAGGTTTTATCTTTTAAATATACTTTGTGTGAAAAATTGTCAACATCACTGGAATTGCCCATTTGGTGACAATTTTCTCCCCTGCCATGTTTTAATCAAAAAGTTTACACAAACATAAAGGGAATGCATTATTCATCATAGCCCTCTTTCTTTTATAAGCAAAACGTGCTGCTATTCATGTGGCTTTGGGATTTGTGTTGTGGTTTGGAAATTGAAATCTTCAAGAATGATTTAAGAGAAATGTTGTGAAATAAGTCAGCAAAATATGAAAACAGAAAATTAACCCCATGAGACAGAAACAGCAGAAATCTATCAATAATATGGACAGATATTCAGCCGTTCTATGGTTGGTATAAGTCCAGAGAGGCTGTGGTTACTGCTCTACCACCAGACATACCCTAGTTCAACTTCAGCTTCTGGAGCTGTAGATGGAAATTACTGAGTAAAGTCCTATGGTCTCTGGCTGAAGAAATTCAGTCAAGATCATCAGGAAATGGTCCCCATAGGCCTTAAAAATCTAAGGACTGTAATTACTAAATTATTCTGAATAATGATATAATAGCGCTTAGAATATACAGTGCTTTTCATTTTAGTTGCCTACTCTGAGCAGTAATTACCCTTCCTCAAAGCTGTGACAACTGGGTACATTTTATTGCCATTTTATAGGTATGGAAATAGAAATGACCAGAGTGAGGTGAGTTCTTCAATGCTAGCTAGAGAAGTACCAGCATAGTCATGGTTAGGATGAAACTGTCACTCTTACACAGCTGTCTTCAGATTTCCCTCTTCATGAGACTCTAAGAAACTCCCCCGCAGTCTGAGGACTTTCAGAAGTCACACAGAGATCTTAACTGGACACGGCATTGCCTGACAAGCTTTATAAAGCTCAGCTTATGAGCTTTACCTGTGACCCCCACTCTAATTTGACCAAATTAGATCCGAGTTTTTGTCCATAGGGATTTTTCCCAACTAGGGTTTGATCTGTTCCACCCAAAAATATGTGACATAATTAGGTGCATAAGTCTAGCGATGTATTGGATGTTGGGGATGGAACTGGGACAGCTGTGTCCTGGAGCATGCGGTCTCCTCATCTCTGCTGCAGAGGACCTTGGAGAACCTCAGACATCATTATTTCTCCAATTATTCCTTGGGCTGGACAAATCTGGGGACAAACAGCTTTTCTTTGTGAAATTTTCTACTATTATTCTGAAATCTTTTCAGCCATGGCCTTTTGCTGATTAATGTCACCTTTTTATCACATCTGAACATTGCGTCCAAATGCAGTGTTTTACAAAGCGGCGAAAGCCATAACAAAGCAGAATCAATAAATACAGTGCAGTTCCCTTTGGCAATTCAAGCATTCTGTTAAAATTAGGATCTGATTATAGCTGTGGAAACCTGTTTTCCTGAATCCTAACAAACACATTTTGCTTTACATGAAAGCTTTTCAAAGCTGTGGCCAATGCTGGCTTTGAGCAACCCCTAGTTTTCAGCATATTCTTTCTCTTTTCCCAGATAGACACACACTACGCTAACACATCTTTCTGAAAAATCTTATTTTCCACTTTAAACTCCCCCTGAGACAACAAAACCCAAAAAAAGCAAAAGCAGCCAAGAATATCACAGGAGAAGGAATTGGGACATTTTCAATGCATTACCAAAGCCAAAGAGTTTTCTCATGATGTACCAGTTCTGACAAAGTTTACAACAGAGACTGAAGAAAGGGAGCTGTCTAGCTCAGCTGGCACTGAATTCACCGTAGGCCTGCTACAGGTAAGTTTTTCTTTGAGTCTAAGTGGCCTTGAATGGAAAAGCTCATCCTGAACTTGGCATGGAGGGAAATGAAATAAGGGTTTTTCTACCACTTGTTACTGTGCTGCTGACCAGGAGACATGAAAAATTACAGGATGCGATCCCAGTTTCACACAATTATTTTATTTAAAAAATTTGCCTGACAGGTTTTGATTTCTTTTCAGCCAGTCAGTCAGTACTTTGAGACCTGGAAGTTCCATGAAGTGGTTATTCACTAGTCAGCTTTAGCAAAACTCCACTAAAAACCTAACTACCCAGCCTGGTGGAGATTAATGACAAAATATGAAGCAATAACAAACTTTCATAGGTTGATTAATTGGCACTGAAAGACTTCCAATGTAGCAAAACAAGAGCCTCCTTCAGAGGTGCATTCTGCTTCTTTCTGGATCAATACCAACAATAAAACCATGAGTGCTTTCACAGCTCTTTGAATCCTGGAGAACACTGGAGGACTGTCAGGTTTAGGGGCTAGAGCTGACCTTTGGATTGGCAAAAGATTTAGCAATGAAGGCTGTGTAGGGCATCAGACCTCTCCTTTGTATTGCCAAAAGCAATGGGATTTCCAGCAGTCAGAACACATGGATCATGTATCTGCAGACCCTCTGGCACTGCTGCTGTCTGAGCAATGGGTCCATCTGAGCATGGAGGTGCAACAGCTACTGCTTCTGTAGTTTTTCCCTCAGGCAGCATCAGAAGGGCTGCAGAGTTCACAGCAAAGGGCTTGGGCCAGTCCCCATCTCTACTTGTTCTGATTCCCTTGACATGCATCTTTCCTCACTCCTCTATTCCCTCCCTCCCCTGCAGTCCTGGATGAGCAGAGAGAGGAGATGTTGGGGGAGGAAAAACTTCTTGCAGCACTGGATGCTTGAAACCAGTGCCTGCAGGTTGTGTGTGGGTGTTGTGCATTGGAAGGAGAGAGGTTCCACTCATTCCAAAGCTTTCCACAGTCCCCTCACCCCTCACAGGCCTTACATTGCTGTCTTTTGCCCACTTCTCCATCAAAGCTGAACATTGCAGAGCCCCTCCCCTCCAACCTTTCCCATTCTCACTGTGACCCTCCTGTCCCAGGGTCCCTCTGATCCCTCTCAGCCACACTTCCTTCTCCTGAAATCCCTTTGCTCACCTTCCCCAGAAGAAGAGGGCTCCCCCACAGTCCCAGAATAAATTTAAGTTGGATGTTGGAAAGAAATCTCTGAACTGGCTACACGCAGCACCACCTCCACACTCGGGAAGCCCCAGGGTCCCTCTGAACCCTCTCAGCCACACTTCCTTCTCCTGAAATCCCTTTGCTCACCTTCCCCAGAAGAAGAGGGCTCCCCCACAGTCCCAGAATAAATTTAAGTTGGATGTTGGAAAGAAATCTCTGAACTGGCTACACGCAGCACCACCTCCACACTCGGGAAGCGCAGAGCTAAATCAGCTCACTGCTCAGACCTGCAGTGATCAGGGGACAGACGACCGCTACACCTGGGCTGGCCTCTGCTGTCATCTTTGCCCATTTTGGCCAGGTGCACGCTTCACCTCTGCTCCCAGCCATGGGTGATGTGTGCAAGTGATGGAGAGCACTAACCAGAGGGGACAGTGCTACCAAGTTAGCCTGAGTGAAAGCAGCTGCGCTCTGAAGCAGCATTTCAGCAGCCTGGGAGGCTTGAGTAAGAAAACAGGGCAATTGCATACAAAACTGGTGACTGCTAACAGACCTGAGCCGGGACATAAGCTCCTTCACAGACCAGCTTCTAATAAACTGTAGAAAGTCTTTGCATTTCCTCTGTATTTACTTGGGTAAGTTGAGGCGGTGTCAGTGGTACTTGCAGGAAGGGACCATCGCTTCAACAGGACAACCTGGAAAAGAGTGCTGTGTTCACATCCCAAACCCAGTCTAAGTCTTAAACCCAATCTAGTCTTAATCAAGTGAAAGGACAATTTCTTCTCACCTTCTTTAATAACCAGTTCCCTAGCCCCTGAAGTAATCCAGCAGCCTCGTACTGTGTCTGCAATTTCTGCAGCATCCTTTACATGACAAAGCAATCTGGGCTGACCACAATAATTCATCCAGTGCTAGGATTATTTCTCCCGAGGCAGTGTTCAGTGTTACAGCCTACAGTGTTTTGTGCTTTTTTTTCTTTCGTGTTACTTCTGGGCATGGTTCTCTATGATAATTTCGTTCTGAGGTCCCCCAAAGTATTGTTCTGCTCAGTCATATGAAAAATAGGAAAATAATGTACCTTCATCCCACTTTCACAGATAGGCCATTCATCAGCATAAAATCAACTTCACAACCTAGGAGGAAGCTGTTCCATGCACTGAATAGCTACGAATTTCCAACATGGTCTCTCAAGCCACAGCAGGCCAGCAGCCACAACAGAGAGAGCGATGTGATGCCTGGAAACAGCTGTACAACAGAAACAAGTAAGTGTTCAAGCCCAGGGCATGACCTAGAGTTGTTACTCTCTATTTTTGCAACAAGGGCAGTATATCAATTTGTTAGGACCTGCATTTTCTTGTAGTTACAGGTATCTAATTTCTTTTCAGATCACTGAGTTATTTAGATGGTTCTTGAAATGTTTTCCATCCCTTATCATCTTCTTTCTGGATGATGAGGTAAAATCCCACTCCTTATCATCTTCTTTCGCAAGAACGAAAATTGTTCATTTCAACAAAAGATGGAAATGGCAGATGGAACTGCCTTTTCTTTCCCTTGCCTGACCAGTAATGTTCACCAAATTATGCATTTTGGAGGAAATTTAGCCCAGCTGGTGCCATAAGCATCCTCAACCTGATACCTGCCTGCAGGACCCTGAATGCAAAGCTCTGTGGTTGAGATCATTGTGTCCATGTCTTGGAGATGGACAGACTCGCTAGACGGCTTTTGTTTGAATCTGACCTTCTTCAGCCACTCTGCTCAGGATATGACTCCAGGAACTCTGATCTGGGGATCATGTACTGATGCAATCTGGGTCAGCCCCATCTGAACAGAGTGCTGAGTCTCTGGTGTGAGCAGGGCAGCCCTTCATAGGAGTCTCAGATTTGAGGGTTAACAAAGAACATTTTGTCTGAGAATGGGATGTAAAATCCAGCAGCCAGAGTCACAAGCAGGAAAAGCACAGGTTTGCACAGTCAAAGCACGCTTGAAGTAGAGAGCACAAACTTTTTCTGGGTACTCTTCAGTTCCCCAACTCCTCTGAAAACTGCAGTGCACATCTTCTCCCCATCACATCACCTACCAAGGCAATGATCCACCTCACATGGCTGCAAGTGGATCCTGTTTAGATGAGAGCTCTGTCAAATGTGTGTGCATGAGAGCTCCAGCACAGCTGTAGGTTAATAGACAAGCAGGAGGAAGACCCCATGTGGAGCAGACGCAATGGTGTGTTTCAGACCTAAAGGGAGCATGGGATAAAACAGGAGCTGGGCTATCAAGGAATCAATGGTACAAGGCAATACAGCATGTTAGCAAGAGATAGAAAAGCAGCCCAAGGGAGAAGAATAGAGACGAACCCTGGGGCAGATTTTGTTTGTCTCTGGCAATTCATGGAGTAAAAAAGAGAGAGTGCATCTCTAGAAGTGGATGATGAGGTAAAATCCTGCCAGGGAAGGAGGAGTGGGGAAGTGGAGGATTTATTAGCTCAATTTTTTAAGCAATTCATTTTGCTTTTCAAGAGGCTCTTAAAAAAAAAGCCAGTGAGTCAAGAAGCCCTAAATTAGCTAGGAAGGCACTCTAGCAAATCAAGGGTTTGATTATTCTGTGGTTTGCCCTAGATTCAGGAGAAAGTGTAAAATATGCAACTAATATTACAGGGCCAGCTGCCCCATGGCTGCAGTTCCACCTCATGAGCTGGAGTGTGTGTGCCTTAAGGCAAAACACAAAATCATGGAATAGTTTGAGTTGGAAGGGACCTCTAAAGATCACCTCATCCAACAACCCTGCAGTGAACAGGGACATCTTCAACTAGATCAGGTTGCTCAGAGCCCCATCCAATCTGACCTTGAATGTTTCCAGGGATGGGGCATCTACCACCTCCCTGAGCAACCTGTGTCAGTGTTTCACCACCCTCATTGTAAGAAATGTCTTCCTCATACCTCGTCTGAATCTACCCTTTTTTAGTTTGAAACCATTACCCCATGTCCTATCACAACATGTCCTGCTAAAAAGCTCGTCCTCATCTTTCTTATAGGCCTGGTTTCAGTATTGAAAGGCTGTGATAAGGTCTCCCCAGAGCCTTCTCTTCTCCAGGATGAACAACTTCAACTCTCCCAGCCTTTCTTCATAGGAGAGGTGTTCCACCCCTCTGATCACTTTTGTGGCCTTACTCTGGACCCACTCCAACAGCTCCATTTCTTCCCTGTGCTGAGGGCTCCAGAGCTGGATGCAACACTCCAGTTGGGATCTCACCAGAGCGCAGTAGAACATCAGCCCACTTGAAACCTCCAGGCAACCCACATTAACTTGGTGCTGTGATACTGCCCTCAGGAGAAGTCAGAAACCCAGACATACCTCGCTCAGGTGTACAAAAAGGGAGAAGGTACCAGAAAAGATATCCCAGATTCCCTGACCTACAGCACTGAACTGAAGTAGGGACAGAAGCTGAATGTGTGAAGGAGCAATTAGAGAGTGGTGAGGACACTGGGAACATGCTGCCTCTTCACTATATTGCTGTGCTACAGCCTTGTGGGTGACCTTGGAAAATGACAAAGAAGAAAGAGTCTTGAGACTGACTGGATGCAACTGTCAGGGCAAACCCATGAAAACTCTCACAACTGTCTGAAACTCCTCTGGCATTTCCTAGCCTCCTTTTCCTGCAACACCACTGATCCTGGCTGGTCTCTTCTCTTGCTGTCACCCACTCCTGCACCTCTCCCCTCAGCCTCCTCCCCTACTCTCTTGGATTATACCTGCCTCTCCCAAAGCTTCAACTTCACTTGAACTCCTCCATAAGCTTTTCCTATAGACACCAAAAAAGAGCTAGGAAACCCCTTCATGCTCAGAGGAGACCTGGCCCAGCTGGATTTTGCCTTGTTTTTAGAATTGCCTAAGGATGTGTCAACAAACAAGTCAGCTCACCTCTGATCCAAGAAAGGCATCATTGCAAATCAAAGCGAGATTTTTATCCTTTTGTCCCTAATCTCTTACTTTCCTGTCTGAACCTGGCATGGGTGTGGGCTCCCTGGACCTCTCCTCTGCATTGCAGCTGTTCACATTAGCTGTAGTAAGGTCAGATTTTTACACATACCACTAATTTGGTACCTTGCACGACCCAGTAAGATGTAAACTGGGTTTCAAGTGCATGCCAGCTTATCTCCTCCCTTACCAGAACAAAGCTCATAAGAAGTAAATGTGAGGCCTCCCTGAGGGTGCTGGGAAGACACGGTGGATAATAGGAAATTTTTTGGAAGGAGATTTGAGAAGTAGGTTTTACTCACTCCCTGTATTGATAAAGGCTTATCATATTCCTTTGCATAACCAGAAACCACATGGCGAGACACCGTTTTTAAATGTTAATGCATCTTTAGAGAATAATCAGTATCATTTGATGGCTTGTGCTAGCTCTAGGAGAGGCTTCTTTGTTGTTTAAGAAATGAAACAGCATTCATCTGGAGTTTCTTGTCATTATTGGATGAAAGAAAGGTTATTTCTTTAGCAAAAAAAAAAAAAAAGAGATCTGAATGATAAACATTATAAAATACTTATCTTCCCAGATGTCTCAGGGATAATGTGAGCTAAAAGGAAGTGCTTATCTCACTGAAGGACAGCTTTTGGCAACATGGCTTTTTATACAGTGCTGAATTATTTTAAGAGCACGATACAAAGTCAGAGGAATCTGCTTAAAAGAGTGAAATACAAACCAGAAGTAATGCCCCTTCAAATCATGCTGCTGAATCACTGTGTGACCTTGGGTAAGCCACACAGCCCTTTTTGCCTCAGCTTCTGCATTGGGACAGTAAAAGGTGTAAAAGTATTTTTGTGACCGCCTAAAAGCTTACTGTATGAGTGTCAGGTGTTGCATGATTATGTATTTTTAAACACAGCTTCCTGTAGGTACTGTTACCTAAAGAAGCATTCCCTCATTAGCTGGCAGATTCACGTGCTTTTTGAAGCAACCCATGAGCCAGGTACAGTTCACCTCCAGGGCTGGGGTCAGCTGCATGTCAATAGGCAGCGCTGGCTGTCAGCTGCCCAAAGTGTCCGCTTCCTCATGTGTGAAAGAGCAGAATCCATCCTGGGTGGCCTTCAGTTGTGCTTGAGAATGGACCACATTTTAAAAATAATTACAGATTTTGGTTCTTCCATTTCTGATGTCAAGTAATGGATGCCCTAGGAAGCCTGCCTTCTGGAAAACATGAGGGTCTTTAACCAAATATAAGGCCTTTTTAGGAATCCCTTGATAAACACATAAAGTGGGAGGTCAAAAATCACTATTTGTTTTTGATATTCATAGGCACATCCTTTTTTTATTTTTAATTTTGCTTTTAAGATGATGCTACGACTCCTCATTTTGTTACCTCATCAGGAATTTGTCAATCAGCTGTTAGCCTTTGCTTGCTTTTCTTCATTTTATAAACCCTGCTGACAGAATGTAGAAATCATGTCAGGTAAGGAAGCGTATTTCCTTCCTGAATAGGTGCATTCTGCTTTCTCACCCCAGCAAGCTGCTGTTTCACACATGACAAAAAGATTCCAGTCTGGGGAGAATAATACCTAATAGTTAATAAATAACTTGTACAAATAAGAACCAGGAGTGAAACTACAGTCTGATGGATTTGCCTGTGAGGAAGTTAGGTCATTGTGTGACCTTGGATGATTAATTTTACATTCCTGTGACTATGCTTCCTCCTCTATCCATTCTTCTGTCTTGCCTGCTTCACATTCAAGGTAGTTGGGGCAAGGACTATTTCTCATTATTTGTACATTTAGCAGTCAGCACTATGGGTATTACAGCACTGTAAAATGCATGTATGAGAAGCAATACCCAAGGGCAGAGATAAGAGTGCACCTTCTGTATCGTGCATTGATCGTGGAGTGACAGACGTGTGATAACAAGCCACAGACCTCTTGAGTCCCCTGTCCCTTGTTGGCAGCATTCCCTGTGACTAGGCAGGGGCAAAGCTGGGGCAGTGGGTACACAACAAGTTTATGCCTCTGCTATGGCAGGACAATGACAAGGATGTGTGTGTTTGGAGGGGGACACACAAGATGAGAGTACTGGGTCATGTGGTGGAGACGGGATGTCTCTTCATGGACAAGCTCCGCAGGTTTCTCAGTGACGTTTACATTGACTCAAAACCTGATTTATTTATCTTACTTGCAGGATCATGTCTAGAGGAGAAATCCTTGGAAAACCAAGTTTCTACTTAAATGCCATAGATATGAGCCCAGGGATTCCAAAGCTGGTGTGGTGGACTCCATCTGCCATGCAGTGGCCATGTAGCTGATCTGACACAGGCAGGATGGCCTGACAAGAATTCTTTGCAGAAGGGTTCTGACATTATTCTCTGCAAGGGCAGGTGGTATTTGGAGAGAGTTTGACCTTCAATCAACATTACAGATGCACTGTATCATATCGTATCATATCATATCATATCATATCATATCATATCAATCATATCATATCATATCACATCATATCATTGCTTTACCTCAGGCTTCAGCTGCTGCAACCTGGACAGCTCAGCTTTGGTGTAAATGTAGCCCTTCAACACATATGTACTGCCTAAACCTTGAGAAAAGTCCGTGCATAGCCAGCTGGAGACCTGATCCTCTGGTTGAGCCCATGGCTGTGGCTCCAAGTATCTCTTAGATTATGAGGACCTTTCCCAAAGCATTTATTTACTGTTAGGGTGCATCTCCTGCTAGGCTGTTGGGGACATATTCCCTAGCAGTGCCACTGAGCCTCAGGCATGCAGAGCAGTCTCCCACAGCCGTGCCCAGCTCTGATTTTCCCTGCACACCTTCCCTCAGTACGTGGGAGCAAGCACCAGCCGCACAGGCACACACACACCCCAGACAGCCCACAGTGTTTTTGCTCTTCAGTGAGACCTATTTTCTGCAAGCAAACAAAGAAAAAAGGACTGAGCTTCAAAAAAAAAAAAAAAGAAAAAAGAAAAAAAGAAAAATAGTGAAGGAAAATAAACAGGCAAAGGGGAAAAAGGAGAGGGAAGGTATTTTTTTTCTTACAGTCAGTTGTGATTTCGTAGGGGGAGTTGAGGCGCGCGTCTCCGCAGGGTGAAGTGCTCACATACAGATGGAACAGGATGTTCTCCCGCAGCCTGTAGCCTCCCTCTTTTAATCGCACGAAGATTGATCGCTCCCAGTCTTCTCGCCGTTTGCTATGATCACAAAAGAGGTTCCAGGTCATTTGTTACATGCCAAATCAGAAACATTTCTGCTCTCTCTCTCTCTGTTTTTCTCCCTCTGTTTGTTTGGTTTTATTAGCACCTGGCATCATATATTTCGCCTAGTGACAACAAGAGAAAAACAATAAGCTTCTGCAAGTGAACAAACGTGTGAAGAGGGTCAAAACTGTCAAAATGCTTCTGGCTTGCTTACCTAGAATATATCCTAATGATAAAAAGCATGGATTTTTGCAGAGTAACTCTCCTTCCTCACATGCACAGATGCATAAACACATAGATTTTAAAGAGATTCTGGGGCATGAAGAAAGGAAAAGTTCTCTTAGGCTCTCATATGAACAAACCAGCTCTGCTCTTCACAGTGACTCGGCTCGTCTTTACATCCTATTAACATCACTGCAACTGAGATGTGTGTTTATGTGCTCCACTGAAAAAGGCCTCTAATGAAGCACCCAGATTTTACGACCCCTGCCAACCCTCCCTGCTCCCCAGGTGTTGTGTTTCTTCCCCATCAACCAGAGCCACCTATGAGCACTTTATCTAAACCAGCAACATCTTCTTGGTCACTTGGCATTTTTGGAAACAAGAAACCATCCTGAAAAGTGAGGACAAAACTCGTGTGGGCTTTTCTCAGCTGAGTTGAAAAAGATATGTATTCAGATGAAGCTTTTATCTTTGCAGTGGTTCAGCAGCTAGATGGGGACACAGCGCACATATTCCATTAGCAACAGCTGCCCGGGGGGCCAAATGCTCCCAGTCCTGCAGTTTGCAGCAATAGCTCGCATTAAGGCTATGTGCTGTGTGGCTCCTCAGATGATTTACATTTGGGAAGACATGGGTGATTTCTCTGACAGACAGCTGCCTCTAATATGTACATTTGGGTGACGGTTGTGATTATAATTTTGAAGGTGAAAATATGATTAGTGAAATTATGATGAGACTCCGTTTCCTCTGATGCCCTGGTCCTTCCCTTAAAAACTCAAGGGTATTTTTGCAGGAGTATCTCTGAACAGAATGACACTTGCAGGTAATGATTTTCCTGGGAGGTTCTCAATAAGCCAGAATCCTACTCATTTAATTCACCATAGGACAGTCCATTAACCAAGGTGATTTCTGCTGGTTTCTCTGCCTCCCGTTAGTGTAAAGAGGGGTGCTTTCTACTCAGCCTCAGAGCAAGTCCTTGGCTTTAATCCAAGCTGCTTCTGCTTGTTTTCTCCTGATGCAGCCTCTGTGCTATTGAAGCTGTTTGGCTGTCACTCTTCCATGGTTTGGGTGTTTTGTCATTTTTTGATGCCGGGATGCGTTTGCTGTCAGGAGGAATTTACAGGCACATTAGCTCGCCTGTCAGGGGCAGGGAGCCACACTGGCTGCCAGGCTGGGGCTGCCACATGCAGCTGCTTCATTTTCTGCTGGCTGTGCCGGAATTTCCCAACCCCACTAATTATATTATCGCCCTGATACAAGCCTCTGAAATAATAAAATACCTGTAAAGTCCTGCTGCTTGGACTTCAGAGCAAAAGCAGTTAATTTTAAATAATTCACTGTAAAATCAGCTGGGAGGATACAAGGCTGTGCAGTCCTAACACCTGCTATTATCATGTTAAACTTCACCAGAGTGGGGGGCAGCATGCAGTACTTAGAAACAGTTGCTATGTAGAGTTGGAGCAGTCATTCTTTGGACTAGATTTCAGGAGTTCACAGTAATCAGCACCCATCCTGTTTTTACTGGTTATTGTTTTTCGCTGATTAACCCTGCTGTCTTCCCTCTCCCTGAGTATCAAGAAGGGTCTGTGGCTAGTGTGGCTGATAGGTTGAGTGATGGGCATCTGCTCTAAAAATAGATGTCAGGGCTGGAGTTTAAGGCAACTTGGCTCTTCCTCCAGGAGGCTGAGATCCCCTGTATCACATATGGTCCTGACCTCCTTATGGGATAGTTTTCTGGGGGCTGAACTCAAACATGAGATTAATCCCTGCATAGTGGCTGAATAGTTTAATAATGAAACTCTGAGAGTATTGTTATAAAAGACTTTGAGATGAAATACTGTTTACTGTGGCTCAGCAGTCTTGTGCATGGGATGCCTGGGGGATTTGAAAGACCAGGGGGACCCAGGGGCCCTGTAAAAATGGTCCAGGTGGAGAATGAGATGCACTTCTGCAAAGTCACTTCTCCCCCAGCACCAGTACACTTCTGCCTTCCCTCTGGGATAGTTGTTTGGAGCTGTGAGAGGGAGAATGAATTTGTAGTAGCAGTCCTTTGCAACGCCACTTTACACAGCCATACACACCCATACAAAGCAATGAAGACAGAAGCCCACAGTGAGTCTACAGATGTCATTCATTCAGGGGGTGGCAATAAAGTGTCATTTCCACACGCTGGCAGTGGCTAAAAGAGCAGGATTTGTTCCTACACCTTTGCCTGGTATGGCTCTCGATGGGAGAGTTAGGATTTGAGACTGATTAAAGAGCAACATTTAAGAATGTGCTAAATTCTAATCTTGTGTTTAAGTTCATTATTTAGCATAACACATGCGTATGTTCTGAGCTGACTTCCAGAAGATTTAAGCATGTAGTTATGGTTTAAGATATGCACAGTGTTTCATTGAAACAAGTTGTTGCTGTCCAAAAGAGAAGCAGGGGAGCTGTTTTTAGCATGTAAACTCATGTATGGGAAATATCTAGTACTACATGCTATGGCACTGTATCCTAGAGAAACTACCAGCAGGCTCAAAAAGGAAGGAGCTGTGTCCATTAAGAGGCTAGTAGGACAAAATAAGAAATACTAGATGCATAATAAACCGAAAGAATCTTAACTACTGGATGAAGACTATTCCTTTTTCTTTATGTATAAAACAAACAGTTGTTTGCATCTGACTCACTGGAAGAACTTAGCTTCTGGTAAAATCATCCCTTCGGCACCTGCAGGGCCACTACAGCAAGACTGCTACAGTACTGGTTTATTTTAAGAATAGGCTATTAGTTTTTATTTTTCTTTAAAAAAGAGGAGTTAGATTTTCTTTTCTTCCCTATTGGCCAGTTGGTATAAATAATCCCACTGAAATCCATGTGAATTTTACTGCCATCATTGCAAGAGATTCAGACTATGGTATTTGTGTACTTTTTGATGGTGATTTTTAGAAAAAGCTTCTCAAAAGGTCCTTTTTGTCCTTCTTTTGTACATCAGAAAATTTATGTCTTACTTTTCATCTTTTTTGTGAAAGTCTCGAGAACTGAAGGATTATGGTTGTCATAAAAATGAAACCTGGGAGGGGTAAGGGTTTTAATCAGACTGGTTGGAAGCTGTCAGGTTTTAGTTGTGCTTTTAGCTTTTATTTAACTCAAGCTCTAGACAATGAATTGTTGAAAGAAAGTTTCCTTTTGAAGTATTTGTCACTCATATTTCTTAGCGAGGATAAAGTCCCCATTCTGGAACTCTCTTTCCCAAGAAAAGTCAGCAAAGCCACACCTTTAACATTTAGCAATATGAAGAGAAGGGAAAAAAAATATAATTTACATAATGCTGCAACTTTGGCCAGTGGATAGAACTGTTCTACAATTGAAATATCTGAAGCAGTTACCCTATGCTCTCTTTACAGAAATAGAAAAAATGTTGCCCCAGTACACAGCAATTCATCTCACCTAGACCCACTCCAGACATGACCATCTTGCTCCAGTGGTGATAAAAGAGCCTTGGAGATCTAGTTCACACTCAACCAACTAACTTTCAGACATCTCAAGTAAGGTGTCAAGGATTAAATTCAACTAAATTAATGCACCTCTCCTGGCCACCGATTCTCTATCCTGGCCCTAGCTTTCTCCATCCTCCCTGTCCCTTCTCTTTGAAGCCTTCATGCTACACTCAGGCAAGTACGTGTTTTGCTTTCACTGAGGTCAATGGCAGCATTTATAACTTCTGGAGAAATGGTTCCCTTTCAAGGACAGTATCGTATGGAAAAACAAGTCTTGTGTTGGAAATTCCTGAAGTTTGAAATCCATCGGCGGAGATCAATTTGAGCTGGTGGACTGGGTGGGAGAGAGATTTGTGGAAAATAGGGAGTACTCTTCACAGGACAAACTTGCCTGTTCCACAGGGAAGGATGGAAAACTTTTAAACTCTTTGAGGCAAGAACTATGCTTTCATTCTTTTCTGGGGTTAGGGAGCCATTTTTGGTCTCAGTTCCTATACGACTATGTACAACAGGTTCCTTGTCTGGGAGAGGACTTTAATTTGGGCTAGGTTAATGCAAATGCATAACAATGCAGAAGCCACATTTGTGTTTCGCCCAAGCCTGAGGAGCTGGTGTGCAGGGGGTCTGAGTTAAAATGTCTGTCCTAAAACCTCTGTCCTTTTAGCTATGTGGTAGCACCATGTGATTTCTCTGCCAGTGGGAGTTTTTCTAGAGAAAAAGGGGTAAATGTGACTTCAATGTACAGAATATATAGAAAACATGTTTTTCATTTAATTTTGAACACCCCCATTTTCTTGCTATATGACAATGATGACATAAAACTGAGTGTAGCAATAAATACTAGAATTGAGGAATGTATTATAACATACAGATTTGCTTTCCTACGGGCTTTAAGAAAGCAAAATCTGATTTGACAATATCTCCAGCTCTGTCTTTCAAAGGTGCTTAGCCTTGACAATTTTGGTTGAGATTATTAACATGTGTGCTGGTCAGGGAAGCAGTGGTGTCTGCTCTTGGCTGAACAGAGAGTGATTTGAAGTTATTGTGAACAGAGTTTGTGCTGCACTGAGGATTCTCTACAAAAGACTGTTAACATTGATCCAAATAAAATAATAATATGACTGAACATGTTAGGGAGGTGGATCAATACAATAGTTTAAGATACAGTGGTAGCACTTGTTTCCCAAGAGACCGTAGCACAAAGCAAATACCATGGCTGCTACACTGCTGAAAACATAATAATTTAATGTAAACTTGAAAGCAATTCAGATTGAAATAGAGAGAATATTGTTTTCGATTAAGCCCTTCTAGGCTCTTGTCCCCCTTTGTTAGCCAAGCTCATCTAGTCAGTATATTCTCCTGCCTTCAACCCTAGCCTAAAGTGAAAATAACAATTATTCCTATTACCATTGTTTAGGTGCAACAGTACCAGAGGTGCTGAAAAGAACACACAATCCTGCTCAGGTTAATCCTTGTGTCTGCGACCTGACACAAAACCTTCTGAAGTCAAAGGGAATTTTTACACTAAAGTTAATGGCCTCCAGATAAAGCTACATGGAAATTCAAGTAAGAATGAAGGGCAGAAGAATGATCTACAGATAAGGGTCTTTTTTGTTTATTTTCTTGCTTCATTACTTGGTTCCTTCCATATAATAAATGCCACCTCAGCTTCACTGCTGCTTGGTTTTCATAGGATCATCATTCAGGCTGGACAGGACCTCAGATCTCTAGCCCAACCTTTGGCTCAGAGTAGTTTGCCAGGTTGCTCAAGGTTTTATCCACTCATGTTTTGAAAACCTCCAAGACAGGAGGCAGACTGCACAACCCTGCTGGGTGACCTGTTCTACTGCTTGCCTATTTCCATGGGGACAGTTAGTCCTAATATTCAGGCTGAGCTTCTCTTGTTTCAGTGTGTGGCTGTTGTCTGTCATCTTCTTCACACTCCATTGTATTGTTGACATATGTTCTGCTGGGTCTGCCACCCCATCTCCAAGCTGACCAGGCCCAACTCCCTCAGCCTCTCCACACGGGCCAGGTGCTCTGGCCCCTGAGCATCTGAGTGGCCTCTGCTGAACCTGCTTCAGACGATCAATGTCCTTCCTGTATTGGTGGACCCAAAACTGCACATGGTATTGTAGATGCGGTTTAATGAGTGCTGAGTAGTGAGGGTTGAACACATCCCTTGACTGACTGTTTACACAGCCTGGGATCTTGTTGACTCTCTTTGCTGCCAGGCACACTACTGTCTCATGTTCAGCTTGCTGTTTGCCTACAAACCCTGTCACTTCTCAGCAGAGCTGCTCCCCAGCCAGGAAGGCTCCTGTCTGTGTTGTTGCAGGTCATTCTTTCCTCCTTGGTGTGAGACTTTCCATTTCTTCTTGTTGAGTTTTCTGTCTAAGCTACTCCTGGCCCAGTCCTCCAGCCTGTCTGGATGGCAGCCCAGCCCTCAAGCATATTGACTGGTCCTCCCCACAATTTGGTGTCCTCTGCAAAGCTTATTAGCAAGCAATGCATAGACTTTTCCAGATTGTTGATAGTCGTGATTAGTGAGGTCCCAGGATAGACCTCTGTGGTACCCAACTTGTTACCAGCTTCCAGGCAGTGTATGACCCATTAACCATTTAAATGGTAACAAGGTGGGTTTGGCTGAAGACAGGAACAATAATTTCTCTGCAATGACTCTACATGCTATAACATTTTAAAACATCATAAAGGTGTGAGTGATAGCATCTTGCATTTTGGCACAAAGTTTACTGTACTTTTAACACTCATTGGCTCTCTAGTGAGTCAATGAAGGCATTAATGATCAATAAATCACTTCCTAGAGATATTTCAGTAGCAGCAAGCAAGACAGGAAAATGGCTGCAGTGAGCAAAATTATCCCCTTCCAGTCTCTGGTCAGTGAATGATGCTAATAAGCCTGCACGTAAAGATTTGTACAAAATCATCAGGCTTCATAAAACCCAACTTTATGAGTCATATCTAATAGCTACTGGAAGAAAATCAGCTGAAGTAAAGGAGCTCATGATTCAACACTCTAGACTACCTAACTCTCTCATTTTTTTCTCTGTGGTGTATTGGTCCTTCATCAGCCAAAGACTCAGAAACAACAACATAAAGAAACGAATAGTTCAAATGTCTGGAGGATGGATCTGTTCCACTGAAGGCTGTATAACATTCCCCAAGCATCAAGAGAATTCAGTTACCTTAAGTGTAGCTCCAGCTGTGAGTAGAGGAAGTGAACAAATGCCCTTCTTGCCACAATTTCTGCATGGCAGTCATTGACCGCAAGCCCTTGATCATTAATGTATTCCCCATTTATACATTTGGTACCCGATGACAGCACAATAACCTGAGCTTGCCTGATGTCCAAACCTGTAGGAAGAAAAACAAAAGGGTTGTGAAATTGCTGGGGGTGTGTATGATAGCATAGTTGTTAAAAGATCTCACAGCCCATGCTTTGATGTGGCAGCCCAGACAGCCCTAATGGGGTGCTTGCAAAGGTGATGATACAGCCTTTGCAATATGCAGGAATCTCACATCTCTGTGTTATTAGAATAATAAGAACTCTATTTCAGTCTTGCTGTTAATTCCAAGATAAAAGCTTGCCATGAAGTTTGCTTGTTAAATCAATAACTACATCATAGGAGAGCACATGCTGAAGGGAGGTAATAAAGATCTCCTGCAGTGCTGATAAATGGCCAGGTTTTTGTGAACTGTTGAAGACATTTTCTGATGGGAACATACACTCCCTGTAACGTTAGGTTTCATTGCTGTTGCACTGTAAGTACTAAATAAAATGAAAGTAACACTTCTGGAGCTGCTTTTTAAAAATCTCAGAGAACAAACAGATCTGACTTTCAGTCCCGTTTCCTTTTCATTTTTACAAGAGCAGCTACACATGTGCCTTTTCCACTGTGGTCCCAGGGATGGCGCATTTGTCACTGAGACCAGCTTTGTTCCTTCATTGCCTCTCTGGGTAATTGTGATGGCAACTGAAAGACATGCCTTTCTTGGTCCAGACAGACACTTACTAGGATTAAATCCTGATTTCTTTAGAGTCAGTTGTAAAATGCTTACAGACTTCAACAGGACCTGGGTTTCACTCTAAAATGTAGCTTATTCATCCCTGTGGATGATTTCAAAGAAGAGTTAAGAATGAACTGAGCCCAAACTGAAATTGTCTATTGAACAGCACATTCCAGGATGCATCTCTGAATACCAAAAGATAAGGGAGCAGCTCTTGGAAACAAGGACTTCTCTGGCTGTTGGAGGCTTCCTCTAGGTGTGACAAAGTTGTCTAAGTGTTGGACTGTGTTTGACAACTGTACACAACAACTGCGTGTAGGCAAACACATGTACAGTATAGCAAGGCAGGCTGCTGGAATTGGCAGGGCTGTGCCCATGTAATGTCAGCTGAGATGTCCTTGGTATCCTGCCTAACCTCTGGCTGCTGCTCCAGGGAAGTGGGGGAGTCAAGGAGGTTCTGTGCCCTCCCCATGCATCTCACATGGAAATCCATGAAGTGATTCGGTGGAAATGGATGCTCATATTTAAACAACTGTATCAAGACCTCAAAGTCTGATGAGTCAGTGACTAAGATAGGCCTGAGGCTGCAAGTACCCATAGGGAGAATGGAAAAAGATCTCTCCATGGGCCATGACGATGCTGTTTCTATGATGCTACTTTATCTGTAGAAATGCTTTAGGAATTATTTTAGAGTCAGCAATATTATTTTTTTCTTATGAGGAAGCCTATTGAGTGGCAGAAAAACCAAAAAATTGCTGAGATTTTTTCAGTTGGAAGCACTGTGCTTTGGGCCATGTTCTCTCATAAGATCCACTGGTGTGATATAAAGAAACTGCTGAATGGAGAAGGAAACTAAATTTTGAGCACAAAGGACTGGTGCTGCCAGTGATGTCCCAATTAGTAAACAGGAACAATAACACTTCATAATCTACACACAGCAGCGGGACAAGTGGTGGATGACATGCTGTTGTCATGCTTAATGTATACAATAGGAAATTATACCAAAATTATCTCATGCCTATATCTGTAAGATAGCTACATCAGTAGTCCAAAAAGTTTAGTAGTATTGTGGCATTGCAGCACTGTGACATTTGTAGGAGAGGTTTAAGTATTGTCAAAAATTCAGTTAATCTCACCTGAACCCCTGGTTTTGACAGTCTCATACAGAAGTTCTTATAGGTACTACTGACAAAGTAACTTGCCTGTGTCCGAACTTTAATCTCTGTTTGTTACTATAAAGGTAGCCCTTGAAAAGTGTTTGGGAGTGTTTATGAAAAAGAAAAAAAAAGAAGAGCTGGCAATCTAGAGAGCTCAAGAAGTGAAGATGGGAGCACATGGGAGAAGGCAGTGGGAAAATGCCATTACAGAGCATTTGTGTTTATCCAGCTTTATTACTAGATAAAATGTTGAGGTGGACAAATGGCTCCTTCCCTACGAAAAAAGGTGTTCATACTCTATACGTTAGAATTGCTTTGATGTCACTTTGCTTTAGGGTCACTGCTTTAATGAGAAAGATAATAGGTGTCTTAGAACAGACACATGTCCAACTAGTTGACTGTGTCTTTCACACGGACTAACTCCAAACATTTCACGAGGCACTGCCTGCAACACAGGTGTCTTAGTCCCACTCAGTATCTCAAAAAGTTGCGTATACTTTCCTGAACAGTATATAGTATTTTCCTTGCTTGGAAGGTCTCTGATAAGAATCAGGTATTTTTTTGTTCTATTTTGTTTATTTACCAATGTAGATAGAGTCTTTCTTTCCTCAGCACAGCAAAAGTACACCAGGAGGCACTTCCCTTGTTCAGAATCCCATGAACCTCTCTGCCTGCACCTGAGGACCTCCATCAATACCACTTCTCAGGGCAGTAAGACCGACTGCTTCCTTTTCCTTACACTGGCATACCACTAGTGTGCTTTCCCACCTCCTTCACCTCGCAGTCAAAGCATCAGGCTCTGCAAACACAGAGCAAACCATCTGGGAAAGCCAGTCTGCTCTCCTCTCTGGGAGCTATACCTTACTCACTCCTCCCAATCAAGTCCAGTGCATGGTGTGATGCCTTTTATTACTTTAAACATTCTATCCATATATAAGCTTAACTCTTTCTCTCTTCTAGTATGAGTGTAGGACGATGAATGCACTCAGGATATTGTATGAGGTCTGGATTTGACCAATGAAACACAAAGTCACCCAACACCTACCTATTAACGCAGCAATAATATGAGTCCCTCTGATTCTGTGTGCTATCTCAATGTCCTCCTGCACAGCAATAGCAAGTGTGCTTAGGGTGTTCATTTTTGGGTGAATTGACTCCATATGTTGGCTTTCAGGTATATGGGGTCCCAGCAGGTAGTCACATGTGAACACAGCCTGTGGTATCTGTCAGTCCTGGCAAGGTGCATGTGTTTGCAGAACTTCACTTAGATGTTGCCTGGGGTGGCAGGCAATGGTTTCCAAGAATTTGCAGAGCAAACATTAAAAATCTACATGTGTTTTCCATTTGCAATGACAGAAAATAATCCGTGTTCTTCCATGCTCAAAAATACCCAAGAGTTATGTCTTACTGCTATGGCACTCAGAACCACAGGTGTACATGACTTATGCATTAGCTCTGAAATATTTACACCTCACCGGGGAGCCAAATGGGGAAAGTGATCTGTGACCAATGTAGCACCATTCAGTGCTGCATGTTGAGGGCACCTAGCATGACAAGAAATACTTCCAAAAATCAGACAGTTGCCCGATGTGCTCAAGAGCATATATGGTAGCAGACTGTCCTCTTGCATGCCTTGTTTTGTATATACCTAGAGTTGGAGGTTTATCCCCTGTTAAATACTTGGTATTACTGCCAGTGAACATAGGAGGAATTTGTCTCTGAGAATAAGACATGTGATGCCTAGTTGATGAAGGCAAATTTAGCATTGACTGATCACATTGGCATTTTAGGCAGCATTTCCAACTCTTGAGCCTAGATGCTTGCTGCAGTGATTCAGAATTAATAGGCACTTCTGTACATTTGTCTATTTTGCATAAAACCAGTCATTACTAACTCTTGTTATTAATGTTTACTTCCTATTTTATTTTGCCTGCAGAATACTTCACATTTCTCAAGTGATTTCTATTTACAAATGTCAAGCTACCTCCTAAACACTGATTAATTTAACCTCAGACATGTGGCAGATCTACACTGAGCACATCATCCAGTTGTGCCTAGGAAAGCGATAGCATTCAGTGTGCCAAAATCCTCAGCTAGCGCTAACCTGGCACCACCAGCCATATGCCACCTTCCCTGCTTAGGGGTGTACAGCAGGGTGTGATCCTAGATGAGGATTGCTCTTGGCAAGATCCATGTTCTTACCGAGGGAGGTCAATCTCAGATGGGAGACCCAGGGATCTAACTGTGCTCAGGTCATTTGACAAACAAGAAGAAATGGGCTACATTATTAGGACGTTAACTCCTGACCCAGCGATTGTCAGAGTTCATGAGGCATTTCTTTTCCTCGCTGCCTCCTTCGAGGTAATGTTTGAGGAGACATTAGGTTAAAAGTAACTAGTGAACGATTTATAACAGGTACCTGCATTAGGTTTCTATTATTTGCCTAAAGACTCCTAATAGTTTTCAATTTGAAAAGGAAATGGAGCAGGGGAAAGGAAACCGGGGAGCTGTGTCAGCATACTGGCTGGGTTCTGGCTAACGCTGTGTTGATGGGGACAGACGAGAGAGAGGGAAGGGAATTCACCATGTTTTATTTTCAAAAATTCTGTCAATTAATTAGTTGCATTGTAGAACAAAAATGTACCCATAAATGACACACCGTCTTTGATCACAGATTCAGTCTAATGATCTGATCAGTCTAATGAGTCTTTCTGGTGCTCTGATAAAAGCCTGAGCCCCTCTTCAGGGTCCAGTCAGCAGGGTCTCCTCTCACAGCCAGGCATGGGGGACCTCGACCCCGCCAATGTTCATTTTTTGTGTGCCGGTGATAGTTCAGACTTTTGCATCATAGCTGAGCCTTGAAAAGCAAATGGGTTATATTATAAGCCATTTTCAGTTTGCTGACACCAGCAGTGGGGTTCATTTCAGCTATTCTGGATAACTAGAGTTCAGACGTCTGCAGCTGAGCTAATTGCTATAGGCTCTATTTACAGTCAAAGGAGAGGAACTTTCCTGGGAAGTGATTCGTCTGGCCTTTGTTAGATATTTGTTTATGGACAGTCTGCATTACACCTCAGTATTGTCAGCTTCTCTTCATGAACTCTGAAGACCTGTAGACAGCTAGCAGAAGTATAGCTTGCTACACCACAGATAGACGTTTGTGGTAAGATTTCTCCTATTACACATAATCAAATACCAGGTGAGAATCAAAACTCAAATTGAAAGATGGCAAGCAGAGCAATTCAAGCGCCTTTAAAATTTTTTTTCCTGATATTTAAACTTTTTGAGGTATTTTTTTCAGTTTTTTCCCCACAACAATTAAGGATAATTGTTTGTATTAAGTTTAATGTATTCATGGATGGTCATATTGCCTTGGGCTGGGCTATTACACACATAAAGCAAACAATGTTGTCTTCCCTATATGATCTCCCAAAACACCAGTCCTGCAGCCACAGGGCTTGCAATAGAAATGATTCAGAAAGATGCTGACAGTAGACACAGTAAACAAGAAAAAATAGAAAGGTTTACTCAGCAAATAAGTTGGATAAGGAGAACTGGCTGACATCTTACAGACTACAGTTATGAGTTGTGCTTTTAAGTCAGTCATGGCCATAAACACAAACTGTCTATACCCATCTGCTGCGAGACGCAGCTCTACCAGTAAAACCAAAGAGCTTTGGCTAGTCTAATCAATGTTTCCTCTGACTTTAATAGAGTTACTCTCACTTCTAGTGTGCTGTGATCATTAAGACCTTCCATAACACAGAATTTGTAGCCCTGCATATTTATGTGTTGGAAAAGGAAAATAAAAATCACTAGGTAATCGTGAGAAGTGTTGTCTGTTACCTGCAATCAGAAAACTGAAGCACACTGGCTGTGTATCAGAGAACTGCAAAATTTGGAGGGCTTAATTCACATCGAACAGGATGGAGTTTGCAACTGCTAATGCCAGCACACAACTGGGATCACACTTCGGCTTCTCAGCAGCTGGTGCAACATGTAGAGAAACACCAGTCAGTATGCAAGCATCTATTTCGCTGCATGTTTTAGACCCTGCTAGCGGTAGTGAAATCTATCTTCTTTTTCAGTGTGACACCATGAAGACAACTGACTGCTTGAAATATATTCATTTTAAATTAGAAAAAATAATCAGAAAAATCAGGTTTGATTAATTAAAAAAAAAAAGTCCTTTTATTGGGTTGGAGACAACTGACACAAAATCCTATGCGGTAAAAAGGAAAGCCAGAAATAATGATAGTGTAACATCAGCCCTTGTGAATAATTCATGGGGTACAATTTCACCTTATTTTAAATGGTGCTGCTTCTCTCTCTGATAAGCAATAATTTTATGCTCTTTCTTTACCTTTTTCAACAAATCAGTCAAAAGGATTGTCTATTGTTATCTGCAAAAAAGTGTATTTGGAATAATTTTCAAGGCAGCTTAATAGAGCTCTGATCACAGAGGAGGATTTTTTTTTTAATACTCTCTACTTGTAGCTGAATAAGTTCAGGTTTCCATTTCAGGTTTGTTTAGGGAAGGAAAATTTCTTGATGCTACATAGCACTGACAAGTCCTGCATTATTTTCTGTTATCTTCTTCCCTGGCAGCTCTAGCACATCCTTAGAATGGCTTTAATTTTGTAATAAGAGATAGTCAAGACATGAAAGGGGAATGGTGCTGGAGAAGCTGCCTGCAGGGACATGCTGTGGGCACAGTCCTGCACCCTACTGTCCCAAGGCAAGTCTCCGAGCCCATGCAGTCTTTCAGGGGACTGCACTGCCAGGCTGCACTTGCCACCCTGGGAGCAGCAACGTATCACATAAAATACTTCTGCAAAAGAGGTGAAGAACTCTTCTCCTGACCTCCTCCCTGAAAAAAAGCAGGAAAAGGACGCATTTCTCTGAAAAGGAGTTGAAAACATCGTCCCTGTTTGTTAATGCTTGCACAAGGTAGGTCTATGGTTACAAGTCAGGGGTGTGTTTACCCAGGTCCATCTGTCCGTTTGCCCTGCAACTTGGCAATGCACTTACAACCCCATCTTTCCTGAGGCTACAAGAGGAGTGAAATCTAGATGCACGTGCAAAGAGGGAGCTGAGGGTTGAGGGACCAGGGTGTGTGACACAGTGTACCCCTCTCTTCAATTGCAGAATGAGCACTCCTGACATAAAAAGCTCTGCTGTCCCCCACTCTGCCTGGACAGCAAAACCACACTCACAACTCCCCAGAAAATGACTATGTAGCCATAAGAGAAGAACTGCGTACATCAGGTATGATTAACAGTATGCATACAGCCAATAACAGTATGCATTTATCTGCCGGCCATAAAGACTCTGCTGCAGCTCATTTTTTTCTCTGCATTTTCTGCTGTACTGTTGCTGATGATTGTGATTATTTTAGTGACAAATGGGAGCCCAGGACTTCAGTGAGCACCTTGGCTGTATCGCATAGCTGACAACTGGATGTCCTGAGGAGCAGCTCTGAGGTGGGCGAGAGTGGCTGATGTGAGGAAGTAGCAGAAGTCTGAACAAAAGGCAAATATATAGCTAGCAAATATTAGGAATAAAGAAGTTGCTAGCAGTGAGGCTAAAGATACTTAGGGGTTTAAGTGGAATGTAGTCTTTGAAATGCTGGAGTTGCACAGCGATTTCTTTTCCTAATGTCAAACTGTGGGTTGTGTGAAAGTGAATATAATGTATTTCTATGGAAAAGAGAGGGCATAGAGGGAGCCTCTGAGCACCTTGTATTTTCTTCTTTTATTTATTTGTTGGGTAATCCTCTTCAGACTGTTCTGCCTAGGGAAGGCTATTCTCTGCAGTGCTCTTCATCTTCATCAGTGAATGAGCAGGGGCAGAGGTGCTGTCCTCTCTACCCTGATCTCTGACCCCTCTGTGCAGGGTATTGTCTGAGAGCGACCGCGACTCTCCTTTCATAGCCAGGCACAGTAGACTCCCACCAGTACCACGGGGTGTTTCTTTGTGAACAAATTCCAAATCCAGTTCCTCCAGGAGAAAAACCTCTTTCTGACACAAGCCAGTTTTGAACTGCTCAACCACATGAAAGAGGACTCTTGCCTCTTATGTGACTCATTTTGCAACACATTTCTATGCAGGTCTTTCCAGTAAGTCTCATTCACAGGGAGGGTTTCCCAGCACACAAAAGAATGGAGAGGAGGTTGCCAAAGTGGACGTGAAGTGGAAAACTGATGGGGCTGGGGAAACGCTGAGGGCTGCAGAGGAGAGTGACCCAGCAGGAAAGAGTACACAGATTAAATATGTAAACCTTTGGTAAGTGACACCTGTGAAAGTGGTATGAGTGCCTCCAAGTATCTGAATGGTACAAACCACAAGGAGAGAGGTGGGTACTAAATTTAGAGCAGTAGAACTGAGGACTTTGGGTGAAATCATGCAAAATAAAAGCCAAGTTGTATAACTGGTGAGAATTATTAAGAATGAAATCCGTTAGACTAGAATGGTTTCCCAAGGTAGTGTTGAAAACCCCATTGCTAATTGATTCATTTAAATTTAGTCTGGAAAAAGCACTCGGGAATGTGCCATGGGGAACAATCTTGCGCTTTCAGGGAAATGGACTGGATGACTTAGTGGTCTTTCCCAGTTCTAATTTCTATGGTCCATTTTTTTCCTCCCCTTAGCAAGCAGAAAGGATGACATAACACCAGCTTTGCTTCTGAGGAGTGTGGAAGGAGACAGTGCTGCGCTTGCAAGTGCCAGTGCCTTTTGCCTTCCCTTCCCTTCCTTTCCTCAGTATAGATTTGGAAATCTGGATGTGGAGGAGGGACAGTCACTCCAGGCCTCCACATACTTCATTATCATGGCAAAACCGCAAGATTTTTTTTTTTTTTTTAATCTAAATTGATAGCGGCAGAATCAATGTTATTTGAGGGTCCTTTCCTTTTATGTGAGCTTGAATACTGTTTCTCCTCAAGAACAGAGCTGTGTAGGGGCTTACAGATAATTCCTAATTTTAAAACAGGCCTGGACTACAATTTCCCCGCCAGGTCCTGAAGCAAATATCTGTTTTTTGTTGTTTTTTTTTTCTAATAAATGCTGTGCCACAGGTTTCTGAGCATTAAGTAAATTGGCAGTCTTACATGCCAGTGAGATCCTAAATAGCAGTGAGAAAGGATGAAACCCTGAATGTGGATTTTAGCAGGTAAGCACAGGAAGAATCTATTCACTTTTTTTTTTTCTTAGGTATACTTACATGTAAAATTCCTAGGCATTTTACTAGGTCAGTAAAGTAAACCCAGCAGTTGATCTCACTAAGCTGTTATTCAGCCAATAAACTGTTTTCAGAGTGAGATGCACTGTCTGTATTGAGAGTGGGATAATTTCCAGTTTGACTTATCACAGAGCAGAATGAAAGCCTGAACTTCTCAGCTCCTTGCTTCATACACTTAGGGATGGAAGCAGAAGTGCCTATTTTTCATTTCCAAGTTTTATGTTAATTATTATATCCATCCTTGTGTCTGACGCACTTATAGAATCACAGAATCATAGAACATGTTGAGTTGGAAGGGACCCTCCAGGATCATTGAGCCCAGCTCCTGTCCCTGTGCAGGACACCCCAGAGTCACACCACATGCCTGAGAGCATCATCCAAACACTGCTTGAACTCAGGCTTGGTGCTGTGACTATTGCCCTGGGGAGCCTGTGCCAGTGCTCAGTCACCCTCTGGGTGAAAAACCTTTTCCTGACATCCAGCCTAAACCTCCCCTGATTCAGCTCCCTGCCGTTACCCCGAGTCCTGTCCCTGGTCCCAGGAGTGCAGAGATCGGTACCTGCCCCTTCTCTTCTCCTCGTCACCCCTCAGCCTCCTCTTCTCCAGGCTGAACAATCCAAGTGACCTCAGCCTCTCCTCATAGGTCATCCCTTCTAGGCCCTTCACCATCCTCGTGTCCTCCTCTGGACGTGCTCCATCAGTTTGAGGTCCTTTTTGAACTGCGGAGCCCAGAAGTGCACACAGTCCTGTAGGTGAGGCCACACCAGTGCAGAGTAGAGCTGGACAATTCCCTCCCTTGACCGGCTGGCCACACTGTGTTTGATGCACCCCAGGACACGGTTGGCCCTCCCGGCTGCCAGGGCACACTGCTGGCTCATATTCAGCTTGCCATCAACCAGGACCCTCAGCTGAAAATGGAGGCTCAGTCCTGTCCCTGGCTGGGTCATTCTCCCATGGGAGTGTCTAAAACTGCTGATATGAGAAGGGTGTTTTCTTGTTCTTGCTGAACCTGTGCTACCAAACAGCTAAGAGGACAGAGTGAGGTTAGACAGTAACAGCAAGGAGGGGCTGTGCAATGTGCTGATTGGGGTGCTCACCTTCAGAAGTGAAGCCCTGGTTCTGTACTTACTCCCAGCTGGTGCATGCATTTTATCTAATTTCTGGTTTATGTAAAATATATAACCCATACAGGAGAGATGACCTTGAAACTATTTTTCCCAACTCCATGCAAGCACAGTGGGCTACGGGTCTGTGTCCCATCTCAAATTTTGTTTCTAAGTAATGTATCTTGAACTACTTTCTGTTCCACAGCACTGATTTGACAGAAGAGATGCAGAAACATCCAGAGTCACTCTTGTAGGGGGAGTGGCATGCCTAACTCCATGTGTTTATAGAAGTGATGAACCTGTTGGAGTCACAAATTTAACTGCAAAATACTGCCCCTTGATTGGGAATTTGGAAGCCTAAATCATCTGGGCTGCAGGGATCCTTGTCTGTCCATTATAGGTCCATATCAAAAAATCCAGGAACAGAATTGCAGCTGTGTATAAAGGATGCTCTTACGGAGTTCAAAGTTATCTGAAGAATATTGGTTTAAGGTTTATAACCAGAGGAAAACAGAATTCTGAGAAAGAGTGACATATATGGTTTCTAACTACATATCTGTCTACCTATTTTAAAATATTTTGAGAAAACCTGTTATCTGGTGGTGATGTGTCAACCTGAGCACATGTAAGAAATGGAAAATGTTTCCACAAATGTCTAATGACTTTGAGCTGCCTCCTTAAGAGCATCAGGCAACAGAAACTGAAGAGACCTCATGAGATTTTCAAAAGTGTGTCAGCAGTTTGGGCACCCAATTTCCATCCTGGGAATCGAAATCTCATTGAAACCCTGAGCCTCACTGGAGCCAAGCTTTTAGCATCCATCTAACTATGCAAATGAGACCCGAGAGCCTAAATTACTCCTGTGAGTCCCTTCTTAAAGGGATCTTCCCTGGGCACTACTCTGTAAATTATTCACAGTTCCTCTAGCTGGTTTGGCTACTTGAATCCCACCTGGGATGGAGCAGATTCGTACTCTACACAGGGTCTGAATTTTGTGATGTATTCATACTACTCTACAACTTCCCTATTTAAACTGAGGATCAGAAATCAATTGGCCATCAATATTCCTAATTGTACTTAGTTGTCAGGCTTTATGAGTCTTAATATGACTGTAAAGATCCATGGAGACATATTGTCAACTTTACTTTTTTTCTGTTATCCCACTTAGCAATTATTAAGATCTGTTCCATGAGATACAGATGATAATTTCCTATCTTTTATCACAGCATGATATTGCTATTTAGGGCTTTTTTGTCCAGTTCATCTTTATTTCATACAAGATAACCGACAAGACCTCCTAGTTTGCTTTTAACATCAAAATGATTGTCAGCCTAAAAAAAAAAGATAGAAGAAAAGAGAAAATTAAAGTGAGAGATCAACTCACAACCTTTTTCTATTAATGCCACGCTCCTGTGAAAAGGACTGAACTTTCTTAATGCTTCGTCTTTAACAGAAAGCATGACAAAAAGTTCCTATCAGTATTTAAACTGCTAAGATTTGTCAAACACAAATGGGAAAATAGTGTTTAAATAGCAGTCTCATTTTGTCCGTAATTATTATAGGAGGGTTTTTTTGCAAAAAGTACCTCAGCAATAATAGATCATCTCTGCACTGAGTGACAGGAATTCTTTACTGCATCCAGTGATTTTGGTAAAGCACAAATGCATGCCCATATCTGTTCAGAGCTTGTGAAGGCAAACCGTCCGTGGTGTAAATAAACAGTGTGAATGCTGCCTGCCTTTAGATTGCAGCCCTTGGTGTGCAGCCCCCAGCTCCACCTCCCACTCTGTGCTTCCCTGGGCTGGGCCTTCCTGTCTCTCAGCTCTGGGGGACAGGCAGCACTTTCCATGCTCTCTCCTCGATGACCCATGCACTGGTAAATCTCGCTGTCCTGCCTGATGACCCGTGGTGGGACCATGCTCTTTGCTGAGCCCTGCAAGAGCTGCTTCTTGCCAGCGGTTCCTTGGCCTCCTGTCATCCAATAATCTGTGACTTGGTGCATCAGGGATAGAGGTACGTGAGAGTGCATTCGATGTCCTGTGTTAGAAAATACTAGCTTGCTTGCCCTTCATTTTTTCCTACTGTATCAACTGGTCTAATAAAAATAATGATCATAATAAAAATTATTTCTCCCTGCAAACTTCTCAATAAAAAGGTACAGCAGAGCAGTGGGTCAGAATAAGATGTCCAAATTGCACTCAACAGACAATCACATGGGTAGAGGGGGAGCTGGTAAGTTACTTTAATTTGTTAAAGCAAGAAACATTATGTCCAGCTATTGTTGCACACCCTGAAACGAAATATTGGTTGATCCTGGCCAACAGCCAAACACCCACCCAGCCGCTTGTCCACTCCCCTCTCCTGTGGGACTGGGAGAAAATAGAAGGGAGGTAAGAAGATTCGTGGATTGAGATAAGGATAGTTCATGGTTGCTTGGAAAGACAAATGCTATAAGCCCAAATGTCTCCCTCTTGTCTTTATTTCCCCAAAATTTACTGCTGAGCACAATGTTTTATGGTATATTCACTTCATCAGCTGGCAACAGCTGTCCTGGCTATGTCCCCTCCCAGGCTCTTGCCCACACCCAGCCTACTCACTGGAGAGAAAATCATGACATTTTGCAAGCACTGCTCAGCAATAGCAAAACCGCTGGCATTATCAACAGCATTTTAGCCACAAATACAAAACACCGTGAGGAAAGTTAAGTCCATGCATCACATGCCTGGATATGTGTGTTCTGAGGTGACTGTTTGTGTTTGACATGATGCTATCTGGACTCTCTCTTCCACAGGTGAACTGATGTTCTTAATTAACCATATGTAAACCTATCATATCTTCAGAGAAGTCAGGAGAACTACTGTGGATAGTTAGTATGCAGTAAAATTGAGGTCCCCATATTAATACTATGCTACAATAGCAGGTATATTTATTGTGCTACTTGAAGATATCCTGTGGGAATATGACTTGCTTTACATGGAAGATTTGAATGCAATCTCTTGTTAAACAGTTTTTCCTAGGGTCAATCAAACATTTTTTAATAGAATAATAATTTCTGAGTGTGTTTCAACAAAATTGGAATGTTAGAGGACTAGCAGATTTCAAATCCATTATAACCAAAGAACTGTTAAATAATTTACTTCAATCTTTCCATCTTTTGAAACACTTAGCTCAGGATCTGTTATGTTAGTGTTTGAATTATTATACTCAATTATTATATTACATCATATAACATCACATCAGCTGGTATCCAGTGTGATAATTTGCTCCTACCCAGGCATTTTTTTCCAAGGTTATCTTGATATCTGCTAATCAAATATGTTGAATACTTACTTTGACAAAAATCCATCGAGATTTTAACTTTTCATCACAATTCAGAGCATAGCATATTTAATACATTGGACTGCCTTTTTTTCTGACTAGCAATTTATTACTGCAGAACATTCACGGTCAGTCAATAACATAATTTTCTACATTTTTTTCTTTCTCCTACTTTGGAATTTGCCCTGGGTGCTACAGCATAAGTCAATTACAGTGCCCAAATGTAACTCACTTTGGTTTCCCTGGGAAACTGAAATGGCAGAAAAAAATGTCAGAGTTCAGGTAAAGAAAACCAATCCAGCATACTTCTGCTTCGTCTGTAGGGATTTTGTATTATCTTAACAGCAGTTATCACAGGATCACATTGTGCTTTTTACCAGCTTTGTCTGAAAACAGTACAAGCACTGATAAATCTGTTTCTAGTCAAGATGACATTAAACTGAAATGAAGGTAAAAACAAATTAATTTTTGTCTGTTATGGGTGTGTATGGTACCAAATGCAACAAGACATTACCAGATTTGGTTTTGTTGATGTCATTAGTAAATTGTTTGCAGAGATCTAAGGGTTTTTCTGCCAAATTCTATGATAAAAACACACAAAATCAGTACTTATTTGAGTGTTGTATGTGGAAAACCTGTCTGTGCCATCTTTGAACAGAGTGTGTCAAGATCCTCGCTATCTCTGGGAATGATGTTGGGGAACAGTCCACAGATCGACAACTTCAATACAGAAAATAATGACACAAATGGCAAATGATTTGTCTTGCCATGGTTGGCAGACAATCTTGTGCTGGAAAGAGCTCAAATCTTCCTGGAAAAAGTACCAAGATAAGGCTGTTTCTAGCTTTGCATCCTCTGTGAATCACTTCCTATCTGTGAGTTTCTTTTCTAGGCTCCACAAATCCAGTAAGGTATTGACAAATTGGATGGCTGACAGACTGAAGGAATTCATTAAAGGGAATTCGGTATTAAAAAAGAAGCCTTGAGGGAAATGGTTTGTGAACTTAAGTAAAATTATACCTTGCTTTAATGCTGACTAAGATGTAATATGAAATACAAATGTGTAAAATCCCATTAAGGGCATGAGACTCATTAAATAAAGAGTGGGAGGACACTTCCACCCCTTCCCCAAAGAAGAGAGACAGACAGCCCCAACTGCCAAGTCAGGCTAGCAGGGGTCTGGATGTGCCCCTTCCCTCCCCTAGCACTGCTCACACTCAGCAGCCACAAGTTTGGAAGTTATGACTCCTTCAGGTGACCTCTTTCCATAGGGTGTGGGGTTTTGAACTGCTGCTTTGGTCATATAGCAATGAGGATCATTTGGTCATATAGCATCATGCTTTTTAAAGTAGATCTAGACCTGGGCTAAAGGATGCAGAGGCTGTACCTTGGAAAGGTAGAAAGAATGGGATGAAATTCTTACAGTCAAAATACACACTGAGTGCAAGAAAACTGAACAGGGACACGGAACTGGGTACAGCCTCCCCTCAAAAAGTGGTTAAAGCAACAATTCTCGGCTCCTGTAACAGCTTTTTATAAAAGACATATTTAAACATTCTTCCTTGTGGTCTTCCTGCTTGGAAAGAGCTTCTCTAAATAAATTGCAGCATTTTGTTTAAATCTTACAAGTGCCACAGTCCAGAAATCTGACCAAGGCAGCTGGTATGCTGAGTTTAGCATGCATCTTTCACATCCCAAAGTCAATCACTTTCTCCCTTTTATTTTTCTTGGTACTGAATAAGTCTCCTGTGGTCTACAAGGCATATAAACCATGCTTTGTGTTTGTAAAACACTGTGTCTTTGCAGCACTTAAAAAATTGAAGACTCATCCACCATTCCAGATTCTAAAGTAATATAAAAAAATAATTAACCAAAGCAAATTAAGCAAAATGGTAACAAATTTAGCGGAGGATCAGTTCAGTTTCTACCAGAAGTCTAAAAGGCTTTTAGGTCAACTTCTCTGCTTTTAATTTCAGGAGAGGTTTACTTACTTATTTAACATTGGAAAGGAGGAGAGTAAGTTACTCCACACAGAACTCTTAGCTTTTATTTAGGTTCCGTGGTTGGAAGAGATCCAGCAGATAATCCTGCCTCCATCCTTCCACCTTGCAATATTCACAACTGTCCCTATTGAATCTAGATAATGTAATTGTAGGAAGGAGAAAGGCAAGCCTGGATGAATTATACATGCTATTCCCCTCTGAGCTTATCCTCTCATTTCTAAACTCAATCCGTGTCTCTGAGTGAGAATGAGGTTTATGGCAGCATCTCCACTGTTGACATCCTCATAAATACTGAGGTGCCTCAACTGAGGTATGCTCACAAAGAAAGACAGACCATCTATGCAACACTTTCATCAAAGGGCTGAAGATTTCTGTATAGTATGTGTCCGTCAGTTAAGTCTTAACAGGGGTGAATATTAAATTTTGGACCAGCCGATAAGTGTAAATATTTCCCATGGTTAGGGCAGAGCAAAATTAAAACTACACATGCTCTAGGTTTGTTTCTTTTCATTGGAAAGGAAATGGGCTGATATTTGCTTTTGTTATCAGTCTAAAACAAGGTTTACAGCAGCCTTGTACAACAAGAACTTGATGTTTCCAGATCTAAAAAAACAATTAATAAATAATACAACTTCTTGTTGATAACTAAAAAACCCCCATCTATTAGGAAACGCAAAATCAGACAGGTCTGCATTTTGTCCTGTAGACAATGCAATGTAGGGACATATTTACAAATAAATCTTTACCTGTGTTGCCAATATTTTTTGTGCGAACTTACTTGAGGTGTAAATATTTAATGCTTCTTTTCTCTGCATTACTATTTATTTTTCTGTGTGGGAGTAAAGGCATCCTTCAATGTTGTGGACCAGGTAAATAATGTATTGTGTAGTCATGAAAAATGCCAGAGAAAAATAAATGAGAGGATCTCTTACCTTTGGTCATCACAATGCCTGCAAGAGTTTTGTGGCGTGCATGCGTGGAAGTGAAGTTGTCTGTCAGCTCCTGGAACTTCTGTGTAACCATTCGGTATATGGAGTCGGCAAAATCCTGAAAGACACAGTCAGAAAGAATTTTTGCACTTCTTTGATGAGGAACCTGGGCATTTCTGCAGATTAGTCACCTGCTGTCAACTGCTGAGAGGTCCCTTTTAGAATTAGACACCACCTACCTGAGTGAAGATAAAAGGAGTATGTCTCTGTCGACTACCCACATCCCCCTCAGAAATGGCCAAATTAACAGAATTAAAGCTAAGATCCGTATTGGCTAGGAGTAGTGGTAAAGTGAGAAGATTTCAAGACTGACTTTTTTCCAGCTTTTTACTTGTTGATCCAGGATCAGTTTACAGGAAATTTGTTGGTCCCTACAGTATTTTATTGTAGTGAGTTGAAGAGGTGAAGTGTGTGTCCCACCAGAACAGTTATTTCCATGAGCACACTGAAAATTTCCATTAGCCCACTGAAACCTGAGGGTTCTGGGCTACAGGTAAGGACCACCCATTTCTGCATTCAAGATGAGTATCTAATTATGCACTGCTACTGAGGTAAAATGATCCACTCAGGAATCTGGTCTATGTTTAATGCTGTCAGAGGAGTACCATGGTCTGTGTCTTGCTTCCACCTTGACAGTCATGGGGAGGAAGGGAAAGGGAACCTCTGCTTGGACAATCTACCAAGGATGTTGCTTGTACAAGTTCACTGGTGTGCAGTGGTGCTGAGGGACCGGTCTGTCAAATTTCCTCCAAAGCACAGCAGCTTTGTTGAAAGGTCAAATTTTCATGTGGACTGGGCTCTAGCAAGTGTGTGGTCTGAACCCTCAGGTCTCAGTGAGTCCAGTCCCCCTGGGAGAGCCTTGGGAAGCTAGTTACTGAAGCCAAGCAGGGTAAAAGGTCTAAAAAGTGAATTTTGCAGACAGTGTGTGAATGAATGTGAACCTAAACCAGCTCTGGTACTCCTGAGAACACCACTATTTGGACCATTTCCCTGCCGCAATGTTTAGTATCTTTTCATTTACTTAATCTCTTCACTTTGTTTGGCACAGAGCCTTTCAAGCGTACAATAGAGATAAGTCAGAGGAATGCTGCTTGTGAGCATGAGTTGTTCTTAAAGTGCTTTGCAAGTCTGAACATCAAAAAGTAAGATCCAAAGGATTTTATTTTTATTCTTAAGCCATATGATTTCTTATGTGAAACCAAGCTGTACCTACAAATCCTTCCGGGATCAGCTCCTGGGGGCTGCAGCTTACTCTTGGGTGCTGCCAGGAGACCTTCTGGCATCCAGCAATCTGATTAGTCCCCAGTGAATGTGGTTTTGTTAGGAAAAGTGGCTTGATGGAGCAACAATTCCAGTTTTAATCCTGGTGTTGGGCTAAGCTACCTGAGGGAGGTCCTGGTAAAACAGACCCCCTTGAATTCACCTGGTCTCTTTAAGTGAGTTTCATGGTGCACGTGGAGGAGAGGCTGACTCTGATATTCAGCCTCTCTCACCCCAAAAAGATCCATAGCCATTCAGAAGCAAGGACATGTATTTAAGAAGAACATATCCATTCTTTTTCTCCCCAAACTGCTAATGGTGATTAAAACATGTTGGCAAAAGCACAGTATTTTAAATTGGGAGAACATACAGCTATTTTTCATAGGAAAGCAGATTCTAATTCTCCAATATTATCAGTAATACTACTGCCACTGAGAGCCTCTGCAGGCTGTACACCATATGTTTCTACAGTTTGTTGCAGAAAGTCAGCTTAATATTTAAACATTTTTATAGCAAATATGAAAATTCTTACTAAATAAAACATAACAACAGTTAGGCAACCCCCTC
The DNA here is from genome assembly GCA_013398125.1 of Aegotheles bennettii. Lineage (NCBI taxonomy): Eukaryota > Metazoa > Chordata > Aves > Caprimulgiformes > Aegothelidae > Aegotheles > Aegotheles bennettii. The sequence goes on from VZRW01000029.1 coordinate 284,757, forward strand.
TTCATAAAACCTGTAGCATTTTTTCCATGTACAATCCTTGCAAGTGATTGCAATTTGCTCCAATACATAGAGGATAGGATTTCTTTGACACAATAATTTTTCTTTGTTTTGCTAAATGCTGCTTTCCAAGGTATTGCCCTGGGAACAAATAATTTGCCCAAAAAGACAGTTTAATATAACATGGAATAAAACATGCTGGCTTGTTACAAAAGGAGGAAAGAGGCATATTAACACTTTCTGGGAGATTCTGCACTAGAATTAGATGAAAACTAAGAAAAATTATCAAGAACATTTTGACAGTTCCTAAATGGAATTTCACTTTGGCTGCATTCACACCTTTCTAATCTAATTGTCCACAACCACCATGCAAGCAAGGTATTGCTCATACAGTGCCTCTGAAGGATGAATTCTGGGTCAATTCTCACTTGTCAAGCATCAAGGCACCCTTGTGATATAAATGTAATTATAGTCACTTTACAGATGAATGAGTGAAGGCACTAAAAGGGTGAGGGACTGGTCCAGGGGAATAGCATGGAGCTGGGCACAGCCAGGTGTTCTGATTTCCTGATGCTCTGGCTAAGTGCTCAGCGCTGGAACACTGCCTGTCTTTCATAATATGAAAGTTTGTTTCTCAACTTGTTTTCCCTACTGAAGAGTGACTTCATCCATAACGAAAAACTAAAGTGTGTTTGCAGGACTGATATAACTGGGTCCCATATGGTGGACTGAAAATCCGATCAGCTTTATTTAGACTAGAAAGAAAGACAAAAAAAGAGAAGAGTGCCTCAATAAAACTATCTGCACCATCATTTAAAAAAAGAATCAAATCATAAATTTCATCTCCTGCAGTACTGAAGTCCAATCCATGCCTGCATTTCTAGCGTACCCTCCAAATCTGCATCCCAGGGCATTTTGCACTCATTAAGAGTTAATTAGCTTAGAGGCACATACAATTCCTAAAAGAATAGTTTTAAAAATGCTAAATAGAACAAATAACTTTTAACTTTGGATTTAGAAATCCCCACAGTCAGAGCTTTCTTTACTTCATTTGGCAGTAGGTTCCAAAGCCAGAGAGCAAAGAGACTCACTAAAGGCAAAATAACAACATGACTTCAGATAACATTTAGGGACGATAAGGAATTCAGCATTTGCTGATCTCAAGGAGTGACCTGGGACATTAAAGAACAGCAAATCCATTAAATGTGAAGCCTCTTAGCTAAAATAAGTCAGGCGAATATTTTTTGTCTTGAATTAGTTGCTTAGGACGATGCCAGTGAAATTAATGGAAGCAATGGAGGGACATAAAATCATAGAATCACAGAATCATTGAAGTTGGAAAAGACCTTTAAGATCACTGAGTCCAACCATAAACCCATCACTAAATCATGTCCCTAAGCCCCACATCTACAAGTCTTATAAATATACCCAGAAATGGTGACTCAGCCACTTCCATACATGAATACATGTAGGATATAGGAAAAGCACAAGGTTTAATCTGAGACGTCATTTACAGACTATCATATTGCCCCAGGTTTCCAAATGGATAATCCAAAGTACAATGGAAAGGAGGAAAAGGAGCAGTATATTTTCACAGATGGAGAAAAATAAAAAGTGAAGAGGTGCAAGGCTCAGCCTTGTAAGGGATTTGGTACCCTGAGGATTGATGCATGTAGTGCAGTATTAATTTCAGGGCTTTGAATAATCTGACCCTGAAAGCTGGCCTGGAGGCAGAGCTGGGTATGGGGTTAGTTTCCTGACCTATAACCTGTAAGTTACAAAAAGCGTAGCACACTGCCTTCCCCTCTAACACACAGCAGAGCAGCTATTTGGCTTGACCCAATCATGTGCATTGAAATCAGTGATGGAATTTCTGCCTATTTAGAATCTTTAGACTGCTTTTCAATGTTTCTATAAAACCCGAACTGGTTACAAACATATCTAGTGCATACAGGACAGGTGAAGATAAGAGTTGGTGCACCTACCCCATGTCAGTTTAGAACCAGAGTTTGCATTCCAGAGATTTTCTTGCTTTACTATTAAACAGTAATCCTACTAAAACATATATATCAGATGACCAATCCTGATGGGATACAAACCAGAAAAAATCCAGCTACTGATGGCCATTATGAGCCTTGTTGAAGTTTGGGGATACAGGCTAGACTATGTTACCTGCCATCAGAAATAACTTACAAAACTGTACACAAAAGGAACTCTTCTTTTCTTATTCTCTATTATCAAAACAATTAATCTCAGAGAAAAATTGTGTTTGGTGATAGCACAGTTCCTACTGCCAGATATGAGTGAAAATGAAAGTCTCCATCTGAAGTAAATGCAAGAGCCAAATACATCTTGGCAGCTTCTGAACAACTATCAGATTGTTAGTAGAAAAAGGGAAAATTTCAGAAGATGGGGAGAAAAAAAAAGAGTAGAAACATTCTGTGTGAAAGAGAAGTTAAGTTCAATTAATAGAGGTGTATGCAATTGCGGTGATCACATCATGGCAGAGCAGTGTCAGCCTGAGATAGTGGGTCAGGAGAGAAGAAATTAACAAAATACAGACAGTCAGAACTCTGAAAATTTATACCAAGACACATGGGAGAATAATCGCTCAAATACCTCTTGAGTGCTGGACCTAGAGGGGACTTAATTTTGGGTGTTAAATCTCCTTGGAAAACTGGGATCTGATACGTAATGCCACAGAAGCCAGTGGAAGTATACCTGGCTCTAAGATGCTCTAAAACTCAACTAGCAAGGATGGGAGTTCAAGCATGCCTGAGCCCTGGCCAGGCAGGGTGAGCTTGGCCATGCCAGCTTTGTCTGAGTGTTGGCAGAAAAAACCACGATTCTCCAGAAGAACTGACCTTCCAGGTTCTGAGTTTCTTTCAAACCCCCTGCTTTCATTTGCCTGCTATCAAAATCTTGCCTTCCGTAGGACCTTACTTAGATTTTTTTGTGCAAACAACATCTGTCTCACAGACAATTTCTTTTAGATCAAAACTTTGCTTGGTCTTACTAATACAGAGTAAGGCAAACAAGACTGCTAGACTGTGCCTGAGAGGCAAATCTGCTTTCAGTTGCACTCAAACTGTAAACATTGCCTGAATGCCTATGGTCATGGGTGGAAGCAAGAGTTCAGATGCCCAGCAGAAGAAAGAAAACAGATAATGCAAAAAATTTTCACTGTGAAAAAAGACAGATCCTGCAGTACTTAATGAGCTATATTTTAACATGTACAAGGAGGCTGGAAAAATGAAAAATAGATGTCATTACTATTAAAACTGCACTGTGTTGTCTGAAGTATTCATCTGTCCTTGATTACCATATCAAATTACTTGTGTTATTCACAAAGGAAAATCAAACTTTTGATCATACCGTAACAGAACCAAAAACTCCTAGTAATTTCTCAGCACTAAGATTTCAAATGGTATAAATAATTAAATGTGTTCAAGTTGGCAGTGGGAGTCTTCAGGGTAAAACTGACATTCAACAGGAGTAGTAAGGATATTAAAATCAATAGATTATAAAGGAGAAAGCCTTTAGTAAACATTTTCTATTGAAATCCTGTCTTAGGGTTTATAGGGTTGAAATATCAAAAAGGTTAGATTTGCATATGGATGGGAAGAAATATTCTGCTATACAGATATCACCAAGGGCTCTGTTTCTCCTGTCTCTCACACACTTTGTTTTCCAGAAAATTACTGACATTTGGGGGGTAAATGTTGAACACGATGAATGGGGATCGGGTTGAATTAAGTTCACAACTCCCTTTGCAGATAAAAGGAGATGCACACCTGATTCTTTTTACTGGCTGAGGAGAAACACGCACGTTTTGACAGTGGGAGTTTGTATTTTTTCCTGCAGAGAACTCTCACTGTCTGAAGGGGAGGGGAGGAAAACACAGCACTGACAATAACAATCCTGAAGCGCTGCTCCTGGTCAGGGTGTGTAGCAAATTGCTACACAACACACTTTTTCCCAGGCTTGTAAATAAGTTTGCTGTAGCTAGTTGGAGATTCACGGCTAAGTGATTGTATCCTCGGGCCAATGAATTAGTCAGGCGCTTCCCAGGCACTACATCATCTTCAAGATGCAGCCTTCGGAAGAGAAATAGCTGAGGGTCGTGGGCTGCCCTCCACCATCAGTCTTCTAGCATCAATTTAACTCCTGTTGCCGGGAGCTCCCCCAGCACAATGGGAAGGCCTGAACAAGGACCTAGAGGAACAGACAGACAGGGGTGACCTGCGGAAGGAAGGAGGGCAGGGGGTTGCAGGCAGTGGGTTGCAGGCTGGGTTCAATCCTTGCCCTGCTTCTTGGCAGCCTCTGTACAAAACGTGCTTTCCTGAGTCCCACTTCTCCAGAGGTAAAAGGGGATGAATTTTACCCACCTCCCAAGGGCACTGTGAGGCAAGTGGCACTGACAGTGGTGAGACTCTCCAAGCAGGGTCATGCAAGGACTTCTGTAGCCAGACTGGAGGCTGCAGTCCACAGCCCCTCATAACTCAGCCTTCTTTCAGCATGCACAGCCATTTACAGAGTATTACTCAAGGAACAAAGCACTGCCAGGGAATTCATTGTGGTTCTTTCCTTGAGATGTGCAGTAATTATTTCTCTCCGATCATAACTCCTACAGTATTGATCATTATGTCTGGTTTTGGCTTATCCCTCAGGGCCAGTGTATATAGGCTTTGTTTTATCTTAGATGGACGTGGCTTTATTTTGTTTGACTATACGTTTTCATTTCAGCTGACTGCGTTTGTATATCCTGTGTGCATCCTGATTCAGAGAGGTCTTCTCATTCATACTTCTCAGAGGGGACAGGGCACCTGCTGCACAGGCAGCAGCTGGGTACACAGTCTCACACTGAGCTTCTAATGAAAACTTCAATAACAATAATGCACTTCTGATGCTGAACATCCTCATGGCTTTCTTATCAAGATTGATGGGGAAGATCAACTGCTCCTATTGATTCAGTCAAAAGAATCACTTTCAGCAACCCCCCCATCTGTTCATAGTCCTATTATAAATGTTTTAGCTACATATGATGCTGAGATATCATAATGAATTCCTTATTTCCATAATCATTAAATGTCCTGAATTTGTTGCAGTCATGAAGGCTTCTCCATGGCTCGGCTGACCTCGGCTGACTTGGCCGACTCACCCAGACTGTGCAATGGGTTCCTGGGCTCAGAGTGATTATTTGCAGGCTTCTTCCCTCTCAGCCCCTCACCCTGGCTGGAGGCTGATTGCTCTTATAATTTCCCAGGCCCCACAAAACATATTTGCCTCTACTCTGCTGCTTTTATCATTAGTGATAATTTAATAAATATCAGTACAGTGCTGGCTGCTGTATGAGGCAGAATTTGTCCCTGAGTGGCAGATGAAAGAATGACAAAATGCTCCAAAGACCCCAGAATGGGACCCTCAGAATAGAAAATTCCCTCTCCCACTCATTTGTTTTTTGGGTTTCCAGTAAAACTATTGCTTTGTGAAAATTATAACTACCCCTTGCCCTGAGGGTGGGAGGATACAGCATGCACAGGGAAAATAAGAAGAGACAAAGCTGAAATAGGAGGTTAGGTGAGCTCTGTCTTTGGTGAATCTCAGTACCTTCATGCCAGGGAGGTTTCCCAATGACATCTTTGGGTGTCAGACTCGACTCTGTTCTAATGAATGTGAGGTCTGCTAAAAACCATTTAATTGTTCATACATCCATCATATGCTCCAGCAATGATTAAAGACTGAAGTAGGCTTCTCTCTTTTGATGTTTCTTGAGTGGCTAAGTGCAAGATAAAAGTCCTTCACTGTGTCTGAAACTTTTTTACGAGGGAACCCAAAAGTCTCCCCATACACTTTGTTTTAAATATCTTTAGTGAGATTTTCAGTGATGAATGGTAAGGAGGTACTGTGCCACTGTTCACCAAATATTTTCTTAATATGCTGAATTTTTTCATGCAAATACTAAGTTTGAAATGGGAGGAGGCAAGATTTATTGGGACATTTTGTGAGCAACAGACAAATCTAGAAACTGGTCGCTATGATGTGAATTCTACTACATGAAAAAGCTTCTAAATTTGTACATAAGTACTACTATGTGATATTGTAAATCAGATTAATCAATATTAAATATCACAAAATAAAGGACACACAAGGATCAAACAGGAATTTATTCCATGAGCTCAGTGAAAAAAAATGGTCTTTTTTGTCAATATATCATTTGACTACAGGGAATCAATCAAACTTAATACAATGTATCCTTTTATTTGTTTCAGAAACCCCTGGAGTGACTGAAAGAAAACAGAGCACATAAAATAAGCATACTATTGGAAAGGAAATGCTGTCAAATCCAAATGCCCCAGCTCCTCCAGAAAGTACGGTCTTCTGTTTAGTAGGAAAACATTTTGTATGTAGGTTTAATTAGAATCTTTAAATTCACATTAGTGTGTTAATGTTAGGATGCTAACAGATGAGCCCCACTATTTGAGGTTGATTCATTGCTGTCTGAATTCATCTTGCTCTAAAAAATGCTACCAATAAGTACCATTTCAATGAATTTAGAGGAAACAAGCTTTTCCACTGACATGAACAGTTGTTCCCTAAAGGAGACCACGCTCGGTTTCCAGCTTTGCTTCTTCTGAGTACAGCTCTGCATTTATCGCTTCGGTAATGAAGAATGTCCATACCAATTTTGCAGAATCATTCTTGAAGTCAATACTGCACCTGCTAACAAACGCCAGGCAGGATGGGTTGGTTGGTTGTCTTTTTCTCTTTTACTGATCCTTAACCCAAAAGCCTTCTTCCTACAGAGGCACACATACGGTTGGTTGCAAGTGCTGAATAATTCAAAACAATGAAGCAGTGTTCGCTTTGCAGCCTTGTGCCTGCATTAGGAGAAGCCTCAGGTGTCAAGCTGTTGTACACTACAGATATTAAATTAGCACAGATGGGTTTTCTTTAGCTAGAAAAAAGCTCTATAAAGCCACCAGTGCCCAGGAATGGTTAACTCTGTAAAAAGGTTTTTATGTTCTCTATAAAAATCTAGATTTTAGATTCATATTCTGAGCCATCTCTAATAAAATCAGTGCTTTATCTCAGAAATGTCCATTCAGTTTTCTGTTTCCTCACTTCATCTTTCTTAGGTGCATTAAAACTAATATCCTTTGGAAACTAACGGTGGCAAAACCCTCATCACATACAATACTCTTGGCTGTTTAAGGTCCACTCTCTTCCCCAAGCCTAACAGGTGAGCAGCTTTTGGGTGAATATTCGAAGCAGGGAGAGAACAGTGCTTGCTCAAATCCCTTGAGCATTACTTTGAAACACATGCCTGTGTGTTTATGGTTCTCATCAAGGAGCTGCACTATTAAGAGCCTTCCCCATCATACATATGCTTTGTTAGATAAAGCAGGGTGCAGGCAGTGTCCAAGACAAATTTAATCTATTCTGAACTGCTGATCCCAGCAAAGCACTGCATGATTCAAAATCCTGAATCACTGCTGAGCAAGGCACATAATACACTGTGTGGCAATTACTATACAGACATCGGAATTTTTCCTTTCTTGTTGTTAAAGATCTTGCTTTCATTTGCTCTAATGATTCTTGAAATCCAGCTGTAACCTTGCTAACAACCTTTCCCTTGGCTGGGAGGGGTGGTAAGGCAATCTACATTTCATGTTACCTCACCCTTATCTGGGCTTCTTCTCAAATGTGTAATTAGCAGGGACAGTTATCATCTATGGTAGCTTTGGGCCAGGAGAACCATGATTTCTGCTGAAACCCCATTTCCACTCAGGTACCCAAAGAGCCATTTGGGACTGGTGTGTGCCTGGGGCCAGGACTAAAACCAGTCCCTTCCTGACTTACTGTCTGTTACTGTGCAAACACGAGTAATTACCATAACATTGCTGAAATTGAAGAAGAGTTTTACTGTTTTATACCTGCTGAGAACCTGAATCTGAAGCTAAAAATTCACCATTAATTTTAGCCTGTGCTCTAAAAACCAAATATCACTTCCTCATCACCCTTCCCTCCACCTCCAGTCAAGAAATTTATAAACAAGTGTCCACACCTGCAACATGGAAATGGCCTTTGTGAATCCTGTGACAACCCTTGAGCAAAACCTGTTGCCTCAGCAGATTTGTCTTTAAGGAAGAGCCCAGGGAAGGACTGAGCATGAGAAGACTGTGGAGTGGCACTGTATGGGCTGTCCTCCTTGGGATGACCTTCCCTTGGGGACCATACCTGGGAGAAAGGTGGAAAGGATCTGCCCGTGGATGAGTGTGGTGTTGCAGCTTTTATTTACAGCTCTGATTTCTTATTGTAAATAAAATCTTTAAGAAAACTTCTCATCATGGGAAAGTCACTTTAAGTGATTTATTTACATGGGCAATAGAAGAGGAGCTTCTTGAGATAAAAAAGGACAAAGAATAAAAGGATAAATCCAATAATTAAATTAAACCCCAAATATTTCTATTTATTTTATTTACGCAGAAATCTCAAATCAGCTTACCTACAAATTGACCAAACCCTGAAAAGTTCTTGTCAGATAGGTAATTATATTTATTCCTATATAATTGATGATTAAAATGAGAAACAACCAGCTTTAATATTTTGCTCATGTAAGTCAGTGTCAAAGACAAGAAATAGAATGTGCAATTCTTCCCTTACAGCAACAAAAGGGGCATAATACAAATATGAATAAATTTCTTTTATCAGCACACCATACCTTTGGAAGGATACCTCTAAGGTGTCTGGCATCATATGTCTAGGCTCCTGTGTACAGCCATGGGGTAAGAAAGAATCTGCCAAAATTCAAACAGCAATTCCAGAGAGAAAAGAGGAATAACTGGCTTCATACCCAACCCTCAGAATATGTAAAACTGTGTCACCCATCTGTGTTTTTAAGGTAATCGCTGGATGTTAGCTCCCTTGTTAAGATACACATAACCTAAAGGGCACTCCAGTAAATTACATCCAGCTCGTTTCTCTCTCCTGCTCTGCTCCCAGCGCTCCTCAGCAAGGGAAAGCTGGCACACAAGCCTTGCACCACTCTTTTCAGTCTACAAAACTGTCCTGCCAAAACCTGGGGAAGGGGGGTTGTAACATGAAGGGGCTACACAAAATTCTTGGGCTCAAGAGCAAACTAATATGGAAAGCAAGGTAAAACACGCTGCATGAAGTCCCTGTAAATGATAAAAGCAAAAAAGCAGAGATTTCAAGGCTGTCCGGCATTGCACCTTTGTCTTCCTGTCTTTCCTCATCCCTTCTCCTCCTGTGATTATGTGTTTAACCATTTCCCCCACCTCTTCTGTCGAGTCAATCTGTGCTTAGCCTCACAGAAGCATTGTCTAGGTGGTCTGGAAACCCAGACAAACTATTATACAAATCGAAGTCTGTCCAGTTTCTGATAACACCAAAACTAATTTATTTTTTGTTTATACTCCACTACCTTTGACAAAGCTTCCTCTAGAGATTTATATCTCCATCCTTACTGCCTTCCAAATGTTTGTCAATTTTTTTGCTTTGCAACTGACAAAAGAAAAAAAATATCTGACATCAACCTTGGAAGAGGTACTGAGTCCAGAAGTGTTTTTTTCAGATGTGATAAAATCTTGCCTAAAACCATGTCCAACCTTTTCAGTAGAAAGTCCAGATGGCTTTGCAGCCTGTACAACAGGCTTTATTCACTGATGCTTCTCTAAGTGTCAGCAGGGTGTTGTCTTCCAGAACAAGTAAATGCGCAATGAAAGGCAGCTTGGAGGGGAGAAAAAACCACAAACAAAAATACCCTCACTTAAATCCCCCTGCCTCCCCCCAAAATCACATTAATTTCTACATGCATCTGACTGAAAATTCCCCCTGGGAGGAGAAAGACTTTGCAAACAACTGGAGGTGTAACGGACAGGGTAGCAGTTCAGGCGGTTCCGGGCTGAGCAGTGATTTACGCTCTCACTGCCGACTCTAGGTTGCCCATGTCCGCATGGCAAATATTTCAACTACAGGATCAGGATCCTTCCCAAGTCTGTATACAGGCTTCAAACTGCAGCATCTTGTAGTGTTGTTTTCACTGTGGTCAAATTAACACAAAGAAGCATTTCTGAGTCCGACAGGCAGGCAGGGAAGGTGAAGGCTTGGGGATCTGGGCTGAGTTTCCACCCCTATCTCTGGATCCCCTGCAGCCTGATGCCAGGCATGCCGACAGCCCCTGCCTCAGCTTCCAACTTGTAAAATGGGAACATTTTGGTGAAGTCATGCATGTGACTTCTTTGATATAGGTGAGGTTCAAAGTACCGTTTTACTTCAATTTATGGTCAAGTTTATCACAGGATTCACGCTGTCCTGCCCATCCCTCCACTCCCCATAGCGTCCAGCTTTAGATGGAGGCAATATGGGAGGACGAGCGTTAAAACAGCCCTGCTATGGCCAGCACTGGTCCTGTAGCTGTGCTGAGCCCTGACAGAAGCTAGATCCTGCATTCAGCAACACAGGCATGGAGGGCGTCTGCCTGGTCTACACCAGGAGAAAAACTGCCCACTCTTGGCACCACTTCTGAGTCCTCCAAGGGAATCAGGGAGAGTAAAAAGCTCCAACCAATATGAAACTCATACAGCTATCATCATTTTAACCACTGTCCATGTGACACTGGTGACAGTGGCTAATACTGCAGCCATCTCCACCTCGTTAGTATTCTTGATTCTGTTATAATTGTGTAGCCTTGTGGTTGGCAATGCTTTTGCTCCACATCTGTGCAGAGCTTATCCCAACATGGACATAATCCAGGACCAGAGAGCCTTGGTATGACTGCAAGGCAAATAGTAAGTGATAGCAACAGTGGGGAAATTCTCAGAAGGGAAGGGGGGGGGGGGGGG
>VZRW01000029.1:295673-366526 GCA_013398125.1 Aegotheles bennettii
AAGAAAAGTAAAAAAAAAAAAGAAACCTGGTGTACACAAAGCCCTTCCAGCATGTCTCTGGTTTTGTTTCTCGTTGACACACTACTCTCATTTTGAGCTGACAGCTGTGGTCCAGCCTTTGTCAGGTAATTAATCTGGATAGTTCATTTTCACAGGTGAGTAGCAGGTTGGCAAAGTCTCCTCTAGCAGTGCTTTGTGAGTTTTTTTCCTTTTCAAATCAGCATGAGCATGAAAGTGTGCACGCATGTGTGTGTGTGTGTGTGTGTGTGTGTGTGCACGTGCGTGTGTACACATACACATTTGCACGTGACACACTCTCAGACCTGGCCAGCCATTTGTTCTTTCCTCGCTGCAAGGCTACACACTGCAAGGAGATGCTGCACTTTGGAGGGTGATTGGAAGGAAACCTCAGACAGGAATTTAAAAGCATCAGAGTTGCTCTCATTGATTACAACTGACAAAACATTAAAACCACCCAGTTACCTTGCCGAGGTTGAACATTGCTGGTCTGACTCACACAACAACTCCTGTGTCTGTTTAGAAATGAAACTGATTAAAAAAAAAACAAAAAAAGAAAAAGAGAAGGGGAGAGAGAGAAAGAAAACCCATCATATCTCTTGGCAGAGAAATGGGGGGTGATCTACTGGATTTTAACATTTGGTTAGTCATGAAGTAATGCAGTAATAATAATAATATTTTGCCCATACAGCGGTGACAGCTAAAATGAGCACATTTTCTTTTTCACAATGCAGACAGTGTTCTGCAAGGTCACCGAGCTGGGAAGCGTGATTCTATGGTCCTTGTGTCAAAGTGCCAAAATATCCTTTCACCAAGGCTGTATCCCTTCAAGCCATCCCTGAGCTCCACAGAGCTGCTATCTTGTTTGATATTTTCTTGCCACTTCCATGCTGTGCCCCAAGATATCTATCTTGACAAATGGCTGGGTGATACATGGCTGGGCGACACAATTGTACCTCAGAGTCTGTCCTCCACAGTCAACACATGCTTTCTTTATTTCTTTTTCCTTATATTCCTTCTTCCTTATATCTCTTCTTCCTTATATTTCTTCTTCCTTCTCCTTCTAACCCAGTATGTTCTTCAAACTTAATCTGCATATTAGTCTGTTTTAGCTGTGTCCTGGGCTACCCCACCCTTCTCTTTCCATGGGCAATCAAAAGATGAATCAATTCAGTTTGTGCTGTGAAAGGATGCAATGTTATGTCATACATTTTTGTCTCCTTCACTAATAAGACTAAGACTAAAACATACTTTGAGTCCAACAGTGCCGTGAGCTGTGACATTTCTCTGTCGAGGATAATAAGCCTGAGTCCCCAGGGGCAGGGTGCCCTGGTGGAAAGCTGTGCAGAGGTCTCTAGGCAGTTGGCTGTGCCAGGAGGGGCTGTGTTAGGAGAGGTGGATTTAGGAAACTGAGCACACTTCATCTTTTCATCAATGTTTGGGGTTGCTATTTCTGGGTGAAAATAGAGGTGCCCTCATTTCCAGTGGTCAGCCCATGAAGTCATGCAAGACCCCTGAGTGATGGCCAGATTCTGGCCACGTCTTCCCATAAGAGTCTATTTCTCTCCTCTGCCCGTACAGGGAGCCCAGATATACTGGTTCCCAGCAGCAGATTAAATCAGTTGTCCATCCCTTCAGTTTCAGTGCTATAGTAGTAGTGAATAGGTATGAGTAGTAAGTGATCAGAATAAAGTGATTTCCTTAAACCAGAAAATGGAATAAAACCCCTCTCCTAAATCCCATTTAGCTCTACATTCATTACATTGCTATGCTTTTGTAGTGAAATGTTCAGATCCTATTGAAACGTCCTAGATACTAATTTTCACTGCCAGTAACAGGAGTCCTGTGCACTTAACATTGTCCTTGGAACACAGTAAAAATGTTTCAGCAGCTAATGAAATTATCACAGACCCTGTGACCTGGAAAACAAACAGAGTAAGAAAGTCTTACCCTTGCTGACTAAAATGATGTGGTACAGCTGCATTTTGTCACGTACTATAAATACATATATACATATATGTATATTTGCATATGCCATGCCAAAGTGTAGATTGCCATTTTATAAATACTAAGGTGGTTAAGAAAGCTTTTTTTAGTTGACATTTCCAACACATCGCAACAACTGTTTTGCTAGAATCTGTGCCATGTGTCATGTATTTTATGTTTTCTTTAGCACATATAGGGTTTATCTGTTGGAAGACTAACACTCACCAGCTTTTAACAGGGATGTAGTAGTGTTACCTCTTTTCTCTGAACTTTAACATCTCAGGCTTTACTACTTCTATTTTGTCCTTAATATTTTTGTGCCGGTAGAATGAAAAAACAACCACAGAACAAATTCTCATCAAAGAGGCACAAAGATGTCTTTCAAGGCATGCGTGATTGGAAATCTCTCAGGGTACAAAACTGGGAGACACTTGAGGGAACTAATTGTCACTGCAAAATGCATTGGCATACCACAGAAAAGGACAAAACTCGAGCTTCGCTTGGGTTTTTAAGTATCAGACTTGCATAGGTAGATGGTTGGAGGCGTTTGAAGAGCTCAGTCTCATTGCAGGCCCAAACCAGATGTAAGGTTGTCCTTTCCTGTTGTGTGCTGCCAAGAACATAAGTGTCTATTGCATTTTTGTATAGACATGACAGACCTGGTCAGCAGTTGCAACCATTTTATTGAAGGAGCTATTGAATCCCCATGCCTCAGTTTCTCTACTTGCATTTAGATGCCTGCAGTACCCCAGAGAACACCTCTCTCATGGCCTCAGTATGTAAATCTCTGTGGCAAAGCAAAGCAACATGGGACAGCTCATCCACATCAACGAGACAAAATGAACACTTACTTCCTTTGCAGGTGAAATTCAGCTATAAAACCAGTTGTTCAACACACTCGACACCAATTGGAGATGACACCGCAAAGCTATCCTTCTATCTGTGTCCCCTTGTATTTAAAAACAAATGGGCTTAAGGTGCTGATTTTGCCTTCTCTATTGCCCTGCCAGGAAGGCGGAGGGGTGAGTGAGCTGTTGCACCTTGTAGGAAGGAGGACAACAACTTTCCACCGTATGGCTCCATCAGCAGTTGATTTGTGTACTGGCTGGTAGCAAATCAATAGCCACAAGCTCTGTGGCCAGGAATGCTGCTATCCCACCAGAAGGATACAGCAGACATTGACTTGGACATCACTGGTCAGTGGCAGCCCCTGGGAAACAGTGTTTGGGCATGAGCTTCCATCACAGCCAGCAACACCAGTGCCATTAAGGACTACTTGTTTTTAGGAGACAATGGCCTACATGGGCTTAGGGAGATGAAGGGTTGATTCTGGTTCTGCTTCAGCACCTGGCAAGAGTGAAATGCTTTTGCAGCTTTCACCAGCTTCACAGGTATTCTACATAATGCGGAATAAGAGAGAAGGAGCCTCCTTAGCTGGTGGTTTTATTCTTCCCCAGGAAGTCTGAGGATCCAGGAGTATTCATACCACAAATACTTCTAAAAATCTAAGAGATTAGCAAAGTCAAAGGGAGCACAACACAATCTACTTTGAGAATTTTAGTTTAGAAAGCCTCAAATGTAAAATCCAGCTTAAAAGGCATGGGCTAGCCCAAAATGAAGAAGAAGAAAGAAAGAATTATTAATGACTGGCATAGGTTCATGCCAGTTTTGGCATCAGTTAGTAAGAATAGGGTGAGCTACATCCATTTCCATATGGCCAGTCCAACTGGACATGGCTGAGACTGTCATCCAACATACTCTCTTTCTAGGGGTAAAACACTTCAAAAACCAACTTCTAAAACCACCATCACTGATAATTTTTCTTTTATTTTCTTTTCTTTGTTTTTTCCTTTCCTCCAACAAAGTCTCCCTGCCAGATTGCAGACTTGTTACATATGGAAAGAATTCAGAATCTGAGCCAAATCTTGGAGAAATCAATAGAAACATTTACCTTTGCTTAAGAAAGTTTTGCTTTGGACTTCCTGTGTCTTTAAAAGTGGAACATTTTTGCTATTTCATGAGTTTAACTTTTTATGCGAAGCTTTTAAAAAATTTGCTTGTGTATTTAATTTCAGTCTACATCTGTAGAAATCTGGAATAGCTAATGGCTATCAGCAATGCTTACCAACACATTTTTTTGGGCCAACTGGCACTGATGTATACCCGTAGCATGTCTTTTGCTAACTAGTACTATTTCTAAAAATCTCAATGACTAAAAATCAGTCACTCAGAACTTACTGTAGGGAATTGCAAATAGCAGCTCTCAATTATGGAATGCAGACAGACTATAAAGCACCATACGAAACAAGGAATGGGATATTAAAACAGGCTCACTCAATAGGAAACAAATGTTTCTTGCAAAAAAGCAAGAGAAGATGACAGCCAATAGTCCCTGTCCATTGCTTTTCCTCCCAGATTTCTCCACTCTTTCTCACACACTACTTGCTTGTTTACCATTTTTTAATCTTCAGCTTTCCACCATTTCTTCTGAATCACCCTCAGATGCTCTTTTCTAAGGTTTATCTTGTTATCACACATTAACTTCTTTCCCTTGTACCCTTCAGATCTGATTTTTTTTCTCCTAGAGTAATTTCTAGTCCCCTGGGAGAAGAGAAGTATTCTGAGTATCGGGCATAATGGCACGAGTAGGGAAGATCTAAGATGCAGGGTCCAGGTGGTACAACCTAGTGTTGGGCAAACACAACCTGCCAGACATCGAGCTAAGGATGTTACACAGTGAACACACTGGAAAACGCGATCATCCCTGCCATCAGCTGGGAGACTTTCTGCAAACAGATAAATACTGTGGGTTAATAGGAGTATCGGCCAGTGAGATGAATGCAAGTCCTGGCTTTGGATCAGGTACTGGATGAGGAGGGATCACATGTAACAGGAATTAAGGTCATTTCTTACAGTGGCTTTTTGACTTTACCCTAATTTCAGAGCCTGCCCAGAGCTCCTTATCACCACCCACAGGAGGAATAAGAGCAGAAAATAGATCAGCAACAGTGAAGTCCCTGGCTCTTTTTCATGCTAGAGAAAGTCAGCTAGAAACTGGGAAATCACCACTGTCCATTTTACAGAAATCACATTTCAGCACTCTGACCCAAAACCTCCCTATCATGCTTTTTGTGGGACATAAGGAAAAACTTCCATCCATACCTGCAAAATTAATAGGGATGAAAAATCATGAAGTCCAAGGTAGGTGATGGATACATGGAGTAATTAGATGGATGGAGGTAAAGGCTTTTTTTGAATAATGCTGCAAGACCCCCAAGCATCTAAGACTGCACAACTTCACTGATTTTGAAGTAAATGCTTTTAGCTTACTATGGCCCTCATACAGCTTGCTCAGAGCAGTGCTTGCTTGAGCAGCAGAAGGGACCGCTGCACCAGCTCCAAAATGAATAAAGATGTTTGTAATCCTAGTCTGGACCTACTTACTTCACAGGCAAATGAGTGTACATGTGCTGGATAAAACAAGTTTGGCAGTAGTTGGGAAATGGCCCTGCTTTGCTGCGCAGTCCTCTCGGGTTTGTAGCCACACCCCACCACGCAGGCATGGTTCTCCCACCCCTTTCCACAGTGCTGGGTGTGAACATGGCTGGGTGAGTGTAAAACATCCCGTGTGTCACCACTGTCACATCCAGTGTTTCCCACACCTCCCAGCAAGCCATACATCATCAGATATTGATACAGTTCCAGTAGGCTTCCACTCCTGACATTTGATGTACAGCTCTAGGTGCTTTCATTTTAATTCTAAGAAGTCAATGAAGGATCAAAGGAAATGTCATATTTATGCTGTGCAAGGTGCAGCATGGCACACCTCGAACCGGCAAGGGAGGAACTGTAGGGCTGCTGAACTCCCACCGGCTCTTTCCCCGGTGTCACTCAGTTAAGAGGACGAAGGTCAGGCTTTTAGTCAGCAAGTGAATACTGTCGCCTGCCTTCCCACATTTCAAATATTTATCGTGCTAAATATCAACTTGGAGAATATTGCGTTCGTTTAAGCTTTTCACGTTCCAATGGTTTTTTATTATTTCCATCGACCAAAATAAATGAAGAAAATGTTTCAGACTACACATGAAAGCATGTAAAAATCAATAACTGGATTTTAAAAGATCTAGAATGTCTTGAATACATTCATTTTTCAAACATTTTTCTCTGATCTTTAAATAGCTTTTCTTGGAGCATAACATTTTTTGAAAAGTCAAATACAGAGCATTAAGGGTATAATTACCATTTTAATTATAACTCAATCATTCTATCTACTTTGCATAGAAATTACAGCTTTTATGTCAGGATTTTGGGTACTCACAAACATTCAGGAGTAATTAATGCTAGAGGTTTTCACTGTATATGAACTTTACTTTGCAGCACTTATTTTAACTGGGCTTCATTCAGAAAGTGTAAATATACTGAATTTTATATTTGTAATTTTCAAGCAAAAAATCTTTCACCATAAATTTCTGTAAAGCTATGACAAAAACGGGGCTTTGAGCAACCTGGTCTAGTGGGAGGTATCCCTACCCACGGCAGGGGGGTTGCAACTAGATGATCTTTTAGGTCCTTTCCAACACAAACCATTCTGTGATTTTATAAAAAACAGATCAAATACTGAAAATCTGGAAAACAAAATGTATTTTCTTCCATGTTCAAATGTGTTCCATTTATGTAAATATGGCCAAACCAAATCTTAGTGGCAGTAATGAAAAAATTCCCACTAATCAGTATCTGATCAGACTCATGAAACATTTCTGACAATTTTGCAAATATGTCTGGAAGGCATTTAAGATTAAAAATTTAATTTCTAGGTCCCTTTAACATTTATTTTTTCTGTTTGATTTTTTTAATTAAAAAAGCTATTTTTAGAGATTTATTTTAGGAAATGAGTTTACTCAAATGACCTTGTATCCCTCTGCAATTACAGGTATGTGTGTGCATACATGTGAAATTCGGCAAAATCAATTAAGCAAAGCTGTTTTTCACCTGGTTAATGCCATGATATAAGATTTAAGTTATTTCTCCCTGTCAGTGTTGAAATAGGAAGGAAAATATTTTTATGGGTATAAGGAAATAAAATGATTCTCTATCTACAAATGGGCACTGCTTCTTCTTTTACTGATTTTTTTTTCCTCTCCCACACATCAAAAAAGGCTATTCTGTGCATTTCTATCATTCTCCACGTGTTGTGTTTTGCAGTGTGCTGGAGCAGCGGATGCCTTTTTTCTTTCCTTTAAAAGCATGATAAAGACACACAAATTTTACAGAGGAGTCTCACAGAACATGTCCTCTGTTTTTGTTTGGACATTAATGATATTATGACATTTTCTGTGCTCATTTATCTTTTCCTAGCTCAAGTATTTTTTGGGGAGAAAAAAGACAATTCTCCCGACAGCAAGGCTCTGGCTCAAGCTGCAGTGCTTCATCCCCCAGAAGTGGCTGTCTTTGTGTGGTGCAGTGGGCTCTTCTGTACATGGAATTGCCTTTGCCTTCAGTGAAAGCCTTGCATGAAAGAGCAGGCCAAATCAAGCCTCTCATCCGGGAAGTGCTGTGGGATCTGGAGGGAAGATTCATGATGCTTATTATCAGCCTGCACTTGAGACAGATGTCTTACACTCCCAGTTGTGGAGCTACAAGTAGGTTACATCTGAAATGCATGCAATTACAGCATTTATGCCAAACCACATTGTGCATTCTGCATATATATGTGTAAATAGCTCTAACTTTTTTGATGGATGACTGAAAAATATTTTCTTATTATATCCATCAGCAGCATAAAATGAAGGTGAATAGATTTTACACTTGGACTGCTCCATGTTCTTGACAGTTTTGCAAACAGCCCTCTCAATCTCTCTCTGCCCTTAATCTTTACAGATGAAACTAGGATCCTGATGTTATTTTAACACCAGTATCTGAAATAAATAAATAAATAAATGAGGAAGTGTGTGAAAAGGGAGGCAGAAAACAGATTTTGTCCGAATCGGTCAGCTGGCCTGAGTTGGCATTGACCCGCACCTCGTGTAGTCACTTCTCCCAGAGTTACAGAATTTCATTCTGCCTGGCACAGGGAAATATTTCAGAAATGCCTAAGCCCATTGATTTCCTATAGACTCGAGTCTTGTCCACACAGAAAACTTGCACCTGCTGAATTTAAATCACCTGTTAAACTGTGTGAAGCTAAAACAGTGCAAAGACATGAGAGGCTGTGTTACTGTCATGTACTTACAAGATGTCAGGGAGACAGGAATGAAAGCTTTTTCCTCCCTCCCTATTTCATTTTTAAGCCAGAGTCAATCCTAATTTCACCTTCAGGCTCTGGAAAGCAGGAATTGAGCTGACAAGGCTCAGTTAGCCCAGGGGTTGATTTATTCCAGTTATTCTGCTGCACAGGTTTTTGTGTGTTTGAGCACTAACTTGATGAAGCAAAGTTCGCTGCCCAGTGTGAGCTGTCCCAGTGCCCATGGAAGGGACACTGTCCAAGCATAAGAGCTCAGATGGTGGAGAACTGCTTCCTATGTCCGTACCTGTCCCCATGTACTGATGTTGCCAAACCAACACAACTATGGGCAAAAGGAACAGACCCTGACTAAATCCAGATCATCATAATATCACAGAATACCAGGTTGGAAGGGACCTCAAGGATCATCTGGTCCAACCTTTCTTGGCAAAAGCACAGTCTAAATAAGGTGGCCCAGCACCCTGTCCAGACAAATCTTAAAAGCATCTAATGTTGGGGAATTCACCACTTTCTGGGGGATTATTCCAGTGGCTGGTTTTTCTCATTATAAAAAATTTTCCTCTTGTGACCAATCGGTTACTTCCCAGGAGTAACTTGTATCCATTACCCCTTGTCTTTTCCATGTGACTCCTTGTAAATACGGAGTCTCCATCTTGATGACACAAGATGACTTATGGCATGCAGCAAGACCTTAACTAAAGTCTTCCATTCACTAATGAACAGGCCTAGACTGTAATTAGGGACCTGGCAGAGCCTGTTCAATATGTAGGTAGCACTGTCCTGGCTGGTAGTGGGCTGAACTGGAGTCTGATTTATCTGGTGCTTGTGGATGCTGCAGGTAGGACCCCTTTTCTGCTGAGGAGCTGACAACTGCTGTCTGCAGCCAAGGCCTCTATGTGAAGCTCAAGATGGTGGCACACAGTGAGAACCTCCTGAGCATGGGGAGCCAGAGGGAATTGCAGACCCCCCAGTCAGCCGTGCATGATGCCAAAGAACTGCAAGAAAGCATGGTGGACTTCGTGTTGAAAATACACTTAAAAACACATTTTGCCTCCCTGGAGCTACACTGCATGGACTTGAACGGGATCTGGAGCTGTTGTCAGGCCTCCACTCCCAAAGCCAGCCAAGCTGGCTGGAGGCATTGCCAACCCCAGCAGCTCCTCAGCAATGCCCTGCTCTGCTGGCAGCAGGGATCCAGTCCTTGTTCCAAAGCAAAGGTTTCAGATTGCCTTCACTGTGGGCATTAGGTTAACCCAACTGTCTTTGTCTCCAGTGGGTTTCACCGCACTCTTGCAGTGTGTCTCAGTAGGAACAAGCTGCTTTTTGTTGTTGCTGTTGTTTTTGAGTGGACACTGTTTCGTTAATCTACTATGTCAGTACTCAGGCTTAAAACAAGTAGACCTGCTCATCTGCATTACTGATCTGCTGCTGGTCTTCTAATAAAGCACAACACTTTGCAGTCTCCAGAGTACAGGAGATACCCAAGTTTTTGTATTTATATAGTAAAGTTTTCAGAATATTTATTCACTATGAAAAATTAGCCACTTTTCTAAACAGATTAAGCCATTCATCTGAATGTGTTGATTCTAATCTATGCAGTGCTATAGTAATTTTCCATTAACTGCTAGCAAAATCGCAACTTCAAACTGAGATCTAGCTTCTTTGCTACAGGAATAAAAGAGCAATACTAGAAAGCATCTGAAATAATTCATTTCTATGTCACTCTACTGTAAATTTTAAAAGGGCTAGGCTCAGTCCTCAAAGTGCATTAAAAAATATTTTCCCCCAAACAGGCCTGGACTGCAAATGAACCCGGATCTCAAGACTCATGTGGAAAACAGGATTTATACTGAGAATACTAGGTCAGCATAAACCATAATGGTGCTGTAATGATGCTGAGGTCTGGAATGGTTATTCCAGTTTGTTTCTTATAGAAGGGAAAAAAAAATAAAAAAGAGGTGGATATCCTTACCCAAAGAAAAATGACCATAGAGCAAGCAATAATTCTTACATTCTGTTTTGGTAATATCTTCAATTTAACAACTGTCTGTGAAAAGGAGTTTCTCACAATGAGTTATTTAGTCACTATGCCATCCAGGGTATAACTGTCATTCTGAAGGGAGCATCCATGCTATGATTTGCTGTCAGTCTGTTGTACACTGTAAGTCCATTCATTTTTTCCCTTAACAGGTGAAGATAATGCTGTGATACACAGGAAAAGATAGATGATAAAAACAATTCTTTAAGAAAAAAAATAGACACAAGGGGTTTGGCAGGAAAATATGATAAAATGTTCCATTCTCCTTTTTAAAGTACTATAATAAAACATGTCTGAAGTGAAGTACAGATAACATAAACAGCAGAGCACGGGTCTGCAATCCCAGCATGATATTGCATAAGGAGCAATCATGAAGCATTCCCACCACAGCTGCCTGTCACACATTATTAACAAGAGTGTTTAGGACTATTAAATAATCGTGCTAAAGGGACATGACCAACTTACAAAAAAGGTGTTGTATTTGTATCAGTGGCTTTTGACTTGACAGAATTATGAGTAATTTCAAACCCAAAGATTTTAAAGCCAGAGGGAACCGTTTTGTTCTCCTCATTCAGATTCCAACACAGCACTGACCATGGAAGTGTTGCAACAGCTTTTCTTGAAATTAGCTCAGTAACTTATAGCTCAGAGACAAATCAAATGGAATTTGGTTTTCCAAATTTCCAAACCCTGCTCTATCCTGCTGCTGCTTATGGCAACTGGTAGAGGTTCCTGAAGACTGGAAGACATCAAATGTCATTCCTATCTTCAAGAAGAGCAAGAAGGAAGATCCTGGGAACTACAGGCCTGAGACCCCCACCTCCATCCCTGAGAAGATGATGGACAAAATCCTCCTGGAAAGGATTTCTAAACACATGAGGGACAAGAAGGAGACTGGCGAGCAGTCCACATTGACTTATGAAGGGGAAATTTTGCTTGAGCAACCTGATAGCCTTCTCTAATGAGGTGACTAGCTTAGTGGATGAGGGGAAGCAGTGGAAGTTGTTTACCTTGGCCTTTGACACCACCTCCCTTAGGACCATCACAGACTAGCTGAAATGTATGGGTTAGATAGTGGACACTGAGGTGGACAGAAAACTGGCTGAATGACTGGGACCTGAGGGTTGTGCACAGTGGCACAAAGTCCAGTAGTAGGCATGTCACTAGTGGTGTACCCCAGGGCTCAACACTGGGTCTGATACTATTAACATCTTCATAAATCTGGATGATGTGGCAGAATGCACCCTCAGCACGTTTGCTAGTGCAACAACACTGGGAGGAGTGGCTGATACAGCACAGAGTCGTGCTGCCATCCAGAGTGACCTTGACAGGCTGGAGAAATGGGCTGACAGGAACAGTTCAACAAGGAGGACTGCCAACTTCTGCACCTTAGGAGCAACAACCCAATGCACCCAGGCAGGCTGGGGGCCAACCTGCTGGAAAGCAGATTTGCTGAGGAGGACCTTAGGGTCTTGGTGGACAGCAAACTGACTGTGAGTCAGCAATGTGACTTCATGGAAAAGGCAGCAAACAGCCTCATGGGCTGCATTAGAAAAAGCATTGCCAGCAGGGTGAGAGGTGATCCTTCCTCTCTGCTCATCACTGGTGAGGCACATCTGTAGTGCTGGGTCCAGTGCTGGACTCCCCAGAACAACAGAGAGATGGACCTACCAGAGTGCAACAAAGAGCTACTATGGTGATTAAGACACTGGAGCATCTCTCATACAAAGAGAGGCTGCAAGAGCTGGGATTGTCCATCCTGGAGAAGAGAAGGCTCAAGGTGATCTCATTGAGGTGTATAAATGCCTCATGGGAGGGAACGAAGGCAAGGGAGCTGGACTCTTCTCAGTAGTGCCTAGAGGCAGGACAAGAGGCAATGGGCACAAATTAAAAAAAAATGAAATGAAATCTGAATACAAGAAAGCAGTTCATTGTTTTGTTTTTTTTCCCATGAGGATGGTCAAACACGGAAACAGGCTGCCCAGAGAGGTTGTGGAGTCTCCATCTCTGGTCATAATCAAAACACAACTGGACTCAGACCTGGACAATCTGCTGTAGCTGATCTGCTTGAGGAGAGACTGGACTAGATGACCTCCGGAGTTTCCTTCCAACCTCAGCTGTTACATACTTCCATTTATCAAAACCTTTTATGATCCGTTTCATGCTTTCAATTTGTGATCATATTTCATTTATTTATTTATTTATTTATTAAATTGGACTCTTTCAACAGCAATCAGGAAGAAAAGAATGCTAAAATAAATAAAACAGTTGCCAGCTGTGGTACCAAGATGTAAATGCTGCATTTAGTACTATGCTTAGTTCCTTGTCTAAGTTTCCAATTGACAATATCCTTTTAAACTATAAAAGCAAAACTGGCTGGTGACACAGCCAGTTACTTTTTTGTCACCATCTCTTTAGGCCACTTGGAAATATCTGCATTGACATTAAAAAGCCATTATAAGCAATTTAAACTCTGAATTGATCCTGACACATACATTCAGGTCTTCCTCATATGGCTTTTCAATAGTTCTCAATTCAAACTGTGAACAAGCATCACCCTATAAACAGAGGAGATAATTATGCTTTATTGATTAGCCCCTCAAGGTATGAATGGAAACCAGGCAGCTATCTGAGAACAGCCATCAGTGTGGTTTCTAAATTATAGTACCTCAGTCTTTTTCCTTTCTAAATATTCCCTAAATGTTGTCCTCTAACATGGAATCTGTACCCACCAAAATTTTTTCACTGGCTTCAAAGGAAACCAATATGTCAATGGAGACTCATAAACAGTGACTTTATATCCTTCTTACAGTTGTGTATCCACTGTTGTGGGTTAACTCCAGCAGGGAGCTCAGCCCCACACAGCCGCTCACTCCCTCTCAGTTAGATGGAGGAGAGAATCAGAAGGGTAGAAGTGAGAAAAGTCATGGGTTGAGGTAAAGTCAGTTTAATAGGTCTATTATTATTAATTCCTTAACTCTGAATGTCCCTCAGCTGTTATTGCTGAGCATGATGTCATAGGATATGGAATACCCTTTGGTCAGTTGGGGTCAGCTGTCCTGGTTGTGTCCTCTCTGAGCTTCTTGTGCACTCCCAGCCTAGATGGTGGGGCAGTGTGAGAAACAGAGAAGGCCTTGATGTTGTGTAAGAACGCTCAGCAATAGCTAAAACATCCATGTGTTATCAACACTGTTTTGGTCACAAATCCAAAACATAACACCCTTCAAGCTGCTACGAAGAAAATTAACTCCATCCCAGCCAAAACCCATACACCCACTTACTCAAGTTTCCTCCTAACACTGGCTCAGTCATCTCTTGAAATACTGCACACAAGCCCCTTGATATATCTCAGACTGCTTCCTTTCCCTAACAAACTGCAAACCCCTGCACAGATGCCAAATACAACACATGCTCCTGTTTAATCCAGTGTCAACATTGCTTGGCTTCAATGTTGCTAAGTAAGGATTTTTAGCACCTGTCCCACCTATCCTATAACAAATGTACCATAGTAGACTCATCAACAGACATCTGACTTACTACATCTCCAGATTACAGCTGGAACAGTTTGCATTTCTCAGCCTTCTGCTATTGGCTAATTAAGCCTCTCAGAAATCAGAACCAGGTATATTAGAAGGAGAAAATAGCTATTCCATATCTGAGTTTATCTTACTATTTGAGAGAAGGAGAAATAGCTTTGTTAGGATCACTAATAATCCTTTGAACTGGCAGCACACAGCGTTGAAAAACAGTGAAATTGTTCACAGCTGTTACTAGAATGCACATAAACTCAGATGAGCAATTTTGGGTTACCAACATAGGTACGTATAAAACAAATGATGTTTTTTTTCTTGCCTGCTCCCTTGGCCCCACCAATCAAGCACTGAGATGACTGCCCTCATATTCACCCTTTCCAGTCTTGTCCCAGACCGCCACATGGGCTCAGCCTTGCCATCCACAGGGAGCCCATTAGTGTACACTTTCCCTGGGTCAGTGGGACCACGCCCCAGTTGTTACCACAATGTCACCCACTATTTTGTTCTGTACAGTATAAAGGAAGAAGAGGCCCCCAGATCAGATAAAAAATGAAAAAATTTCTATATGAAAAAAATTAATTAGTACAGTGAAGTGCAAACATACGTGAGAGAAATCTGCCTCCTTCTTGCATTATGTATTCCTACATTGAC
The DNA here is from genome assembly GCA_013398125.1 of Aegotheles bennettii. Classification (NCBI taxonomy): domain Eukaryota; kingdom Metazoa; phylum Chordata; class Aves; order Caprimulgiformes; family Aegothelidae; genus Aegotheles; species Aegotheles bennettii. Next base: position 310,141 of record VZRW01000029.1, read on the forward strand.
AGCTAAGTGATGCTGGAGTTGCCCACATATGTGTGATAGAAACATGGCTTCTGGAGTCAATGTACCACTCTGTGGAAGGTATGAGATGTCCATGGCAGCCAGGCTACCCCAGGAGAAAATGCAGAGACTTCACGCCTCTGTAGTGGTACATCTCCGCAATCCCACTGCCTCCGTGTTTGCAGCAAATGCCAGTACTCCTCTTCCAGCCTTCTCAGGGCAGGTGTGAGAGGAGGGAGCTACTAAGATGGGGCAGGAGGGGCTTTTGCACAAGCTCTGGGTGTGTATATGCTGGAGCCAGGTCCATGCTGCTGTGGGCTCACATGCTTGGTACAGGTGCAGCTTGGCAGTGCCAAACCTGCAGTACCCTCAAAGTCTGGGTCAATGATGTACTGACTGCAAAGGGTTTCCTGCCCAATGCTGAGGTCAGAAGCAGGTGCACCTGCCAGATGCCCACATTTTTACACAACTCCAACCCTACCCTGAAGAGTTCCATTTTAAGTGAAAAAGTCCAGCTGCCTCTCAAAGGGAACAAATGGAGATGCATCATATCAAAACCTGTTTCAGGTCACAGCCACAGCAACATCATGATTACAGCAATTTGATTCATTGTATAGGCTTTAATTAAGAAATATTTTAATAACATGCAGCTATGGTTTGATAACACGCAGCTTGAAGTTTACTAAGGCCAAGACTCCTCTTATGCCCTGTGACTCTGCAGGCTCAAATACACTCTTACCTCTAAAAAAGAGGACTCAGAGCTTCCCTGTGTTAAGAAATGGGAGCAAATGGAGACACCACTATGTCTTGCCAATATGCTGCCTGGCCTGCTGGCTGCTGCCCTGGGGTAACTGCATTGCCTCCTGTGCAGGACTAGTTTGGGTTGCTCCTGATTCTACGAAGTCCAAATTTCCACACTGTATAAACAGAGATTGTCTTGAGATACTTGCTGCTATCAAATATAGTTGAACAGTCTCAAGGATTACCAGAAGCAGCAGAAAGCTGATCACAGAAAGCTAATTTTGTTAGGAAAGCAATCTGAAAAAGAGGAGAGATTGCTTCTGAAGAAATATTCACATCACATGAATGGCTGCTACCATGAAGGGAGATAAAAGGATAGGAAAACTTCTCTGACTGCTTCATTGACCCTTCTAGCTTCTGCACTGCAGCAGCAGCAAAAAACATACTGAAAGAGAACAAAAATGTATAACTGATATCTTCATACCCTACATGAACCATGTATTTCATTAAACTGATCTGCAAAGAAGCCTAGCTTTGGACTCACAGAGCAAATAGTCCCTCTGCAATTGTTTTTAATTTTTTTAAAAGCTTTCTGTTCATGAAATACAAGATGAAAAAAACATGAACAATTTGCTATACCCAGAACATCCCAGTAACTAAATATATGAAAAGGCTGAGTGATATACTGGACGTATTTCCCCCAGTGATAAAATAGGAATGACCTCTGTGACTTCATTTAGGTTCCACCTCTCCTGAGTTATGAGCCCTTCCTCACTTGTAAGGTATATCCCATATCTCACTCAAACTCTCAGCGGACCACAAAACTCCCTTCCAGAAAAAATTATGCTTCCCTCAGTCTGTGGAGAATTACCCATGTCAGGCAAAGTTATATTATTGTCTTTAGTGCTGCTAGGAATTACTTTCAGGATGTTTCAGCTCATTACCTCAAGTCTTCATCAGCTATTTTCCGAGCATGGTAACCTTTGTGATGCAGGTACTGTATATATCTACAGTATTGATTCTGCTTCCCCTGCTACATTACATGCAATACATGTAAACAGACAAGTGTGTTTTGCTACCAGCTAGCAAGGTGTAAAATGGAAGCAGATCCTGCAGCTATGAAACGCAGACAAGACCTCGAAGTAATCAGCTGAACTGTCATGGAACTAATTCCATGATATAGTGGAAGCAATTATTTGCATTTATGTGTCTTATTGTAAAATACAATCACTGCTAAACCAATCCTGTTAGTGTTGTCAAGGACACATTTAGCTCCAAATGGTCCCCTTTTAATCAGTAACTGGTTATTAATTAATTAGGTAGTGATCATGTTGTTTTTCATACATGTGTATTATTATTGCACTTGATTTTGTGCCTCTGCACAGATTGCTGTTAATTCGCTGCAAGTGCAATTGTGTTAATGAGCTCTAATGCAAGCGATTATCACAAGGACAAGGAACCTAACATTTGACCTAAAATTTTACTGAATTGGTTTCACAGCTGCTTTCTTACTTCCAGCTCCAGCCTGCTCCTGCCCAGCGAGGAACGCTGGGAGAGAGGAGCCCATTCCTAATAATGGGAGTGACAGAAACAAAAATGGAAACCAGCAACAGGACAATCAGATCCAGGAAAGGGAATTAAGGCCGGGCACTTTGGAATCCAGGTGTGACCCTGTGCCACGTGTGGCTGTGCCATGGGAGTGGGGCTGGTGGGGTGAGGGCAGGCAGAGCTGCCCGCTCGCTGCCTGCAGCCACAGGACACCATTGGGGCAAAGGGCAGCTCGTAAAGCAGATGAACCAGAAGCAGAATGTGCAGCAAACTGGGGGTGTGTCACAGCTCTTGCTTGTCTGCTGTGCTACAGAGAAAGACACAGTTCCCTTTTTCTATTTCAGTCCCAGCTCTGCAAAATCATCAATTTTAATGGTGGGAGTGAGACTGCCTGTAGAGAACAACGTATTTGTTAACAGTTAACACAGAAGAAATCCTTTGTCGCCCTAGTATTAGTGATGCTCAGTTATGCTTACTAAATAATGTATTTTTCAGTAGATTTTTCTTCCAGTCTGAGAGCTTTTAGCAGAAGCAGATACCAACTGTGTCAAGAGAGAAACAAATACTAGTAGAAAAGAGACTTTATCTGAATTGCATTTAATAGGGGCCAGAAGCAGTGAACTAAGGATATTCAGCTGAAGTAGTTCAGACAGAGATAGCTAAACTTTTTACTGTGCTTATTTAAATAGAGAGGCCTGAACTGGAGATTAGCTATTTATCAGCTGCATGAGGGAATGAGAAACAGCTGCAACATATTTCAGGGTAAGTTTGATATTTTATTCGCTATAAATCCACAGGTTCAAATTCTGCTTTGGTTTATGCCTGTGGGAACACAGAATAAAGGTATTAGCTTTCCACATTGTTTGGTGGCTCCATGCCCATGTATATCAAAGCAAATTTAGTTTATGTTGGTTCAGTTATTCACTTTAATTTCCTAACCACAAAAAGAACTTTTAATATTTGTAATACTAGCAAATATATGTGCAAAGAACACAGGAAGTGGCATGGATAGCAAAACACGGCTCCCAGCTACCACCAGAGCGTTTCCCTATGCGTACCTGTGCAAGGATTTCACTTCAGGCTTGTGCTATAACTCAAACAGATTTCCTTCCCAGTCTTGGCATTTTCCTCTGATTTTCACTAAGGGTGTCCATTATGCTTCTCACACCAGAAACCTGTTCCTAGGTCCTCAGTGGAGGAATTTCTATATTTTAAGCTTCTATTCCCAACCCTACCGAGTCGCCGACACGTTGGCAGCTGGGAGCAGTCCTGCTCCCCCACGCCAGACACCACTGCCTAGGAAGGCAAACTGCCCACGCTGCTCTCCCTGCTGGCATCTCCTGTATCGAAGAGGAGAAAAAAAAAAAAAAGAGGCTGCTAACCACTATGCTAACCACTACAGTACGAGTGTTTAATTTGCTCAGATTAATTTCTGTCAAAGGCAGCCTGGAAGCCTTTTTTATTTTTTTCCAGCTTGTCTTCACAATGTTTCTTTCTCTCCTGCTGCTCAGTTCAGCCTCATTGGCATTTCTCTGGTGACCTGTTGTTAGCAAGGGCTCCCCAACAGATCCCTCAGATTTGCACAAGTCACTACCACTCTGCCATGAGGAAGCTTTGCTCAGATGTCTGCTTGATTTCAGCTCATTTACATGGCAAGGACATTAGTCTGCCTGTAACGACTTTCTAGTTTGGCTTGTTTGATTAATTTTTGATATATAAAGAAGACTGTACTTTTTTTTACTTATTTTTTTCTTTTTGAGAGAGTGAGGGCTTAAGATCTCTGAAAGTTCACAAATACCCAAGAAAAGACGAGGCAAAGATGTAATTTTCTGAAAATTGACATTAATTTTAGACTCCTGCCTATCTGGAGGAAAAACTTTCAAAATATCCACATTCAAGACTAGTAAATCTTAAAGTCACATTACTTCCTTTTTTTTTTTTGTGAATACAGGATGTAAAAGGAAAATTTATGCAGTGTAGCTTGTCAGTGTTTTGGGGAATTCATTTTATCCTGTCAGTGTTCTCCAGAACATGGTGACAGCAGCAATCTCATCCCTCTTGTACTTTGATTTCCCTCAAAGTCAAAATGTAAAACATGCAGCTGAAGGTTCTTGCCCTGGAAAAGCAGAGGGCATCTAGTATCAGTAGGATTATTATGACTATGACCAGAAATACCCTACACTGAAAAAAAAACCAAAACAGAAAGGGAAAAAATAATCTCAAGGGCTCACCTGGCAGTATTTTGTGGTTTTGTTTTTCAGAACTTTTTGTGAATTTGAGTAAAATAATCTGCTTATTTAGGAAATGAATTTTTTTTAAGATGTCTTGCTGTGTTCTCTAATTACTAGTGAGCACCTAGTGGAAGGGCAAATAAAATCCACAGAGTCCTCCAGACGTGCTGAGATACTTGCCAGAGTAAATATTGATGATTTAGGCTATGCCTAAGCCATCAGAGAATCAGAGAGATGTGTATGAATTATGATCAGCAGGAACGCGCTACAGCACTGAAAAAGGTGTATTTTTGAAGAAGACAAGCAGAAAATGGGCAAAGGTACCTTTGCATCAAGAATTCATGCTTGTTGTTCTGGTAATATCCATGTTACTCTATACAGGAAAAAATCCTGAGTGGCCTTTAGCTGAGCGCTGAAGGGAGAACATGCAATGCCATGAAAAGGCAGTAAAATATGACAGTGTTTTAATGTGTGGTCAGTCCTAGTTGGGACTAGTAAAGCCCTTGGGCTGAGCTGCAAGCTCAATGATCCATATGATCCATAGGAATGTATGAGCCAGGGCTTTTCCATAGAATCATGGGATGGTTTGGATTGGAAAGGACCTTAAGGATCAGCTAGTTCCAACATCCCTGCCATAGACAGGGACACCTTCCACCAGGCCAGGTTGCTCAAAGCCCCATCCAGCCTGGCCTTGAACACTTCCAGGGAGGGAGCTGATAACTACCTTTAGCATCTGTGAAGGTGCTTTCCAGAATGCTGACCCTCATGGGCCATTCCTCTTGTCTGCATGTTATGAGTTGCTATAAGCGTTATTATAGGACACTATTTTGGGTGAATCATGCTGCTTTCCAAGTGGTGCAACTGCTAACTTTTGGCTCAGAAAACAGTTTTAACAGCTATGTTAACTGTTTCCATTTTCATCTGAATTGCTGACAGACACAAACGCTGCAGCATGGCTCTGATTTGTATCTTCTGGTGCACATCAGGTCATCTGCCCCTCATTGCTGCCATAACCATGAGCCTTCAAGGAACTTGACTTTATGCCTGTTGTGATATCAACCACTGCTCCCTATTATTTCTAGCTCGGCTTGTTTGGCTGCTGCACTTTGATGGCCAATGCCTTGGTTTGCAGAGGGTTTCTGTGTAGCTGGAGCATGTTCAATTTCTGCACTTCTCTTGGACACTGTCTCTCTGCAATGGCCAGGACAACCAAGCCCTAATAATGTATTTGTGGTGCTGTTATGAACTGTTCTCCATATGATGAGTGTACAAAGGTCATTAGGCACCGAGGGGTAGAATGACTTGTGTGAGTATCAAGGAGAGTGGAAGAAAAGAGGGGGCTGGTTCAGGATTAATGAGTTTATTTTCCAATATCCCTGAGAGGATTACTCCTTAGAAGTATAGGGCAGAGTTGATTTGGATAAAAACTAATTATCAATCAAGAAATTAAGCTAGTGTTGCCGATTTCACCCTCCCTGCAAGACCTTGGAGACACATTATTCCTTGTGTTTAACCTAATAAAGCAATGACCCACATAGGAGGGAAAGGAGTTGATTGTAATTATTTCTGTGAGTAATAGTGCCTAGTACATAGAAGATGGCCTAAAAATAGGAACTCAAAAATGAAATTACATGAACAGAAGACTCTAGAAATCATGGGATGCTTAGGCTATTTCTCTGAACAACCCAAAACTTGTTCCTTTTATTCATTTGACTGTTTGTTCAGGGAATGTTATCTTTCCACTTTTAGTTTTTCAAGGTGACTGGATAAAGAGAGTGAGAAGAAACAACTCACAAGGATTTTATACAGAAAATCAGAGTGGCTTCAGTAGCATGGGTTCATTCGGGTGATATCTCAGTGTAGCACTGATTTTAAGGTACTGTTGTCTGAATTCAGGTCTGATTACGTGGCTGGTGTCTGCAGCACATGTGATGACAAGTAGGTTAAGAGCAATCACACTTAGGTGTTTTCATATCAAATGTCTGCTCCAGTTTGGAAGACAAATAGGAAATAATGGTTAGCTTGCTTGGAAGCAAACTCTGACTTACCAGTTAGAAAATCAGAAAGGATGAAAAAGCAACATGAATTTGTCTTAAGACAATATTTAAGTATTTAAGATAGAGGAGGAAAGGTTTATGGATGCATTAATATTTTATGTGTCTTAGAATTCACTTTAAGAAGCTGATAGGTATCATGAGACATAGACAATATTGATTGCTTTCATTGAATAAAACTTTTGTGATGAAAGGAGATGGGTAATTTACCCACTTTCCCAGCGAATAGGCATATTTATCTCCCATTTCTATTTCTCAGGAGTTTGTGAAAATATTTTATCTTAACAAAAGCTCACATCATGCATCATGCATGTGAAAAAATGAAAAAAATCACCTTGCTATGATAAATTTTGCTCCCATTAGAGATCCAAACTCACTTGTAAGATGTTCATCTAAAGAAAGCACTAAATTAACAACAAAGGATTTTACTGTCAAAGAACACAATCCAATTCTGTAGTTTTGTTTGGTTGTATAAATGTCTAAACACATATATCACATTTTACATCCATTATAACAAGTCTAAAGCCTGTTCTGTCCATTAATTCTCAACAATCCTAAGATTCAGCCCTAAGTATATTCCAACTATTGAATTTTATGACATGCATACTATTTTGTGTGTGTGTGTGTATGCATATAATCCTTTTACATTGCAGTATGCATGAGCAGTTTAGCTGAGAGAAAGGGGCAGGAGAAATGTTGGTTTTCTTCAAAACTACTGTGCAGACTCACTATTTCAAGGCTAATGCATGCAATAAAATAAAATGGACAAAGACATTCTCTGTTATTCAGTAGGAAGGGAGAGGTCCCTCTGCTGCCTGTAACACTGGGCTTCTCGGCAGCATCTCTGGGGGAACTCCAGGCTCCGAGCCGCCGCCTTTCCAAGATGCACTGGCATTTTGTGTTATTAGTCTTCCCCTCGCACCGTGATGATCTGCCTGCCACAAGGCTGGCACAAGGACCGCAAGGGGGAGGTAGTCATCGTAAAATAAATGGTAGGAGCTTGCTTCTGTACATAGAAGGAAAAATCTGCTTGAGTAATTAAGGCTTCCTAGATGTGACTACAGATAAAAATAGATAAAGAACTCGGTTTTGGCATGATTGTAACACTCCAGTTCAAACAGAGAAAGCTTTGCATGGAACTCGACCAAAGAAAAATTCACTCCAGGCACTTGTATTACAGCTCCATTTAGCGGAGCAGAACGATCATGGCTTGTATTAAGTAGATAATAATGAAGCATCATAAACAATGTCAGGATGCAAGTCCAGGACAAAGCAGGAGCTTTAATGAGGTCCAGCTTGCCGGGAGCTTTTTGAAGTGTCCCTAGCTCACTTACAAAGCCAGAAAGCAACAAAGGCAACTCTGACAGCTGTGAGAGTGTCTGGTTTAGAAGGAAGTTTTATGTGTGGACGACACCAGACTGGGATTCAGCCTTCATGTACTAACTAGCTCTGCTTGCTGCTGGAGCCCGAATCATTCTGCACAAACTGTCTCGCCATAACGGCTCATACAAACAATAATTCTTCACAAATCAGATCCACACCATCAGCTTCCTGGATAGGCAAGGTTGGGTCATTGTGCTAAATAGCAGAAGTCAGCAGAGTCCATGCCGTGTCTCACTAGCCATGTTTAATAAGCAATCCTGACTCTGAAGGGAAGAAATCAAACGCTGGTTCTGGGGATATATGCATGGTATGAAGTATTTGCAACTACATTAAAAGAGCAGCCAGCAGCCAAGCCAAATGGCTAAATCAGATTCACTCCTCTCTAAATGGACTGTAATCACAGTGGAGTCTTTATCAAGGAAAAATACATATTTTAATTTCCCTTTTTTCAGAGGAAGAAAGGTTTTGGGTTGATTATAAACATAAATTACATAAGTATATATGCATTTGAGAATAATGCCTTTCAGCCTTAAAGATTTTTTCCTTCAAGATATTACAATTATTTTTTCACTTCTGTAAATGAAGATCAGCCATTCATTAAGTAATTACTGCCATTATTACAGCTCTCCTAAGTATTATTAATGAGGTGAGTGGTATATTTAGACTTTAACATGTCCATTAGAAGAGTTTTGTTTAGCATACCTAATGCTCTGAAAGCCCTGAGCATGCTCTGTATCACATAGGACTTACAGATAAGTGCAGGGGAATCTTTTGGGGATCCTGTTGAAGTTATCTATGGCTAGGAGGGAACATGGAGTTACAGGGTACAGCGACTGAGAAGCAAAAGAGAGCAGTATGAAGGGTGGAGATGGATATGCTGACTCAGACACTTCTTCCCACAGCAGATAACTGGAGCATTACTGTAGCCCAGCTAATGCAAAGTAATGTGTTATTTTGCAGTGATGACTGGTTTTCATGTGCAAAACCCTTAATATGTCTACATGTATATGATGATGCTATGAAAGCAAGCATCTGGAGTCCTTTCTACCCTCTTAATTTGTTTCCAGTGATTCCATGTAGGTAGCCCTTCTGCATCTCCCTTTGATTTTGCAAGGATTATATATATTAAAACATGGTAATTCCTCCATCTAAAACTCAACTGTAATATTTCTGGGCAATAATAATCTTTTCTGTTAGACTTGTACAAGAGGTGAGGGGGTAGTCCTGGTTCCACCACTGTGAGCCTAGAAGTGATTGCAATCTTATTAGAAGCCAGGATAATAACAGTATCCAGTGCACTAATGCCGTGCCTCTAAATTGGTTCTTTTGCTATCGTTTTGCTTAAGAAACTATAATCCTATAAAAGTCTCAACTGCCTGTTACTCTGATTATAAAAAGCAACTTTCCCCACCTACAGAGTAAGAAATAGATGGTTGAAAATCAAACATTATTTGTATTGCAGAGGCATCTACCCTGTCCCCATGATTTCCCTTTCTTGCATCTCACTGTCAGGAGTTACACACATACCTATCAGCTGTTTCTCTTAGTGCAGGAGAAAACAGAGAAGGTTATAAAAAAATGTACCTGGTCACTCAACCAGACAAAGCTCTTCACAGGGACATGGGGGAACAGCTTCTCAAAGCTCAATGCCAGCTCTGTGTGCTGTCCCTCCCTCCTTGCACCAGAGTCAAGTTTATCACTGTCAACCTCAGCCCCAGCTTAATTGCGTCACAGGTGAGGGCATGGCTGCAAGGAAGTTGGCAAACAAAGAGAGTGAGAGGAATAAAGTGAAGGAGGCAGAATATGCAAGAATATGAACTGGTTTTTCAACCCAGAGAAAGAGGTTTCTGGAGGGAAGTGGATGAGAGGTTGTTCTTGCCATAACACTGCTCACCAAGGTGAGCCTCAAGTTAGCTGGAAGCAATCCTTGACCTGCTCAGGGTAAAGAATCATTGCAATGGGGATACTGAGGCTGCTTTGGTCTGCAAATGAAGCTTTTGGCAAAGAAGGGATTTAACTGGATTCAAATGGTTAGCTTTGTTTACCAAAGGAATAAAACCTGGATTCTTTTTGATGATGCACAAACAAAACACAATGAGGTTTCGTTTAAATAAATTGGAAACCACTGCTCTGGAGGCTCTGGATGTGAACCAGCAACAGCAGCTTAAACCATTTCAAAGCGGAGTGAATGTGATTTTCACACCTATTCTTTTTTAATTTAGGTCCATTGAAATCCAAGCACCCTTCTATTACTAATTTGTTATGGCATTATTAATTAATGGTTTAGCTCTACAGCAGTAAGAATCCTGTTTAGACTGATTGAGATAGATTAGAAGGACTACAAGATTAGAAAAACAATCTGTAAACTGGTCAGATGCAGTTGGGGGTCACCTTGATCTTCTGAAATGAGCACACTGCACTTGGAAAGCCTGGGAGTGTGCAGAGGGATTTCTACCAGTGCAGACTCATCAGGGCTAGTTAGGTCAGCACTGTTTGATGTTGTCTTCTATTTCGGAATATAAGAACATTAGCTCCTAAGGTGGGGGCAAGCAATTGTCAGACTTCCATAAAAGCTGATAATTGAAGAAATTGCGTATTATTTGATGGACAATGTGAGTTCAGACCAAGTATGCTAGGAAATAAGGGGCAATATTTAGTGACTTAGTGAGTCATAGAATCATTATGGTTGGAAGAGACCTTCAAGATCATCCAGTCCAACCGCCTACCTATATCACCACTAAACCATATCACCCAGCGCCACATCCAGACACCTCTTGAACACCTCCAGGGATGGTGAAGGTGCACAGTAATGTGTTGTAATTTCCGTTCTGGTTTGCTTTATCTCTGCCATTAGTTTAGAAGCCTCCTATCTTGGCTGCTCTGATTAACACGGTGTGCTCAGCCTCAGACCATAAATAGTATTTATCTTGAACTTCAGTGGCATAGCACAGATAAGACATCTGGTTTGAGGAAGAACAGTAGCTGGCAGATTGACAGGCAAATCTTGTGGTCATGTCAGCTGGTTCTTGGATTATCTCAGCTACCTTCTATTCACCATATACATGAGCAAGAGCTCAGGTCCCCCAGCCATTGTTGTACCTGTATGAGAATCACAGAAGTGGACCAAAGCACTGTTGATTGTGGTAAAGAAGCCACAATCTCAATTATTTTGGCTTTAAATGATGAGATGAAAATTTTTTCCTGGTGTAAAGTGTGATATGCTTTTGTTTACTTTTTGGGTATAATTTTGCTGGCAGTCCAAACATATTGCGGAATGATCACAGGGAAGAAAATCAGAGGTACAGTGATGTTCTTTTAAGAAAACACTGGTAACTGTAAAGTGCTCACAATTTCATGGTGGGCTTTCAGCATTGGCAGGTGAGGAGCTGGAGAGACAGCTGAAGAAGCAAATTGGACTGCAGCTGCCCCAGGTGATTAATCTATTTCTGGCTTTGCTATTCTTGCATTTCTTTGTCTGAATCAGAAGAGATCAAGGTGGCAGGAATTAACACTTATGCTCTGCATTTCCTGCTGGTTCAGGAAGCCTCCTGTGTAGGCAGCCCCTCTCAGGACAGGCTGGAGGACATGGTGCCTCTTTTGATATTTTACATTGAATCTCCCTTGGTCAGTAGGAGAAATGTCTGTCAGTCCGAAGGTATGCCTGAGGCCTGGGCTGAGGGATGTGCGGTCCCCTGGCAGCCCTGATGAGCAAGGCAGAAATGTCAGTGGTCAGGAGGCCCAGCCCATAAGGACATCTGAACCTTTTTGACACTTGCTTGGATGCTGTGAAATCTGTAAGCTCAGAACAACTGGACTACCAGTCAGGCCGTAATCAGGAAAAGCCAAATGCTGGCCTCCTAACACCACTGGTAACTGCAAAGGGAACAAGAAGAGAGACATGCAAAGTTGGAATACTCTTTGTAAAAGGCAATTACAGAGATAAAATTCTACAAAATACTTGAAATACGGGTCAAACTGTTGCAGCTGATCTTGTTTGCTAGTCCCTACTACCAGTGAGTTAGCTATTTGATATCCTAACAAATACGATGAAACACATGAAAGGAGCAAATGGTTGATAGGACAATAGTTGCTCCTTATTCTGTGAAGAAATCAACCCCCCAAAAATATTTCAAAATTTATGCCCAAGCTGCTTGTGTTTCAGGGTACTCTCCTGCTTTTAAACACTTCTGGACACATAGTAAGCTGAGCCTACTAAGTAGGAATAGTTTTGAAAACTTGGCTTGAAATATGTCCTTGAAAATGTGGTTTGCAGGAGATCAGGGATGCAAGAAGGAGCTGAAAGGACTTTTGTAGCAGCTGACTCTGACCAGAGCTCAATGAGAATGACACTCTCCCCATTATGGCTACCACTGCTTTGATTGATCAAACAGCCAGATGGGCAGACTGAAGCAGTGAGCAAAGAGACACTTGAAGAGATACTGCATAACAGCGAGAACAGATGAAGATGCTTCTGAATTTAATGCGAAAGCTATAGCCCAGCTGAAGTCAGTGGAAATACGTCTGTTGGTTTCAGTGGAAGTTGGGTTATGACCTAAGAGAGTAACCCAAACTCAGGGTTTGTGTCATGGCTGCTATGTCTATTGATGAGAGCAGCTAGTCAGGAGGTCAACAGAAATCAGTGTTAAGGCTTATCTCTCAATTAATGTGCTGAATGCTGGCATTAAAAGTGCCTGAGTAATCTTTTAGTTGGACAATACATAACCACTCAAAAAATGCTGGCAGAGAAAGTTCAGTGACACCTTTTCACTGGCATTTATACTTCCAGAACAGTGAGGAGAAGAAGAAAAGGAGGGCAAAAGTCTACAAGAAGGAGAAAAGGCCATAAAAAAGGGAATAGACAATGAAAAATGAGTTGTCTAGTGAACAAATGGGGACACAGGTAAGATATGATATTTAGGTAGATGATGATCATGAAGGCCAAGCCATCAGGGAATATTTCAGAGAGCTCAGGAACTGAGGCAATGATCCCACTGGTTCATGGAGTTTACAAACCAGAATTAAAAGGAAAAGGTAGAGCATTATGATATATTTTAGAATTTCTTACATTTCTCATGTTTCCTTTTTGAAAACATAGGAAGGAAACTTCTGGGTCACCAAATACAATTCCTGGGTCCTGCAGGCAATCACGTCACCTAAAGGATTTGTCTCCTGTTGAACTCCTTGAACATCTAATGAACACCTTTACTAATGTTAATGGGAATTGCTGCTAATAATTTGCATTTACACACTACTTAAGGATCTTGAAGTATTCTTTCATATAATGTGCTCATTTTTATTACAGGCATATTGGATTTAAATGACTTGCCTAGGGTTTCACAGCAAGCCAGCAGCATAATGACTCTTAGTGTTCCCAGTGCTTTGCATTAAATCCTGGACACGAACAGCTCCCTTCATAAAGGGAGCTTTGTAGCAGTAGATCACCTCCTGGTGCTGATGGATCAAACCTTTCATGATAGCACGAACAAATAAAGAAATTACTTGAACCCATGTAATGCTTCCCAATGTCTACAAATCCTGGCTTACTTTGAACTTAGAAAATGGACACAAGTCTGAGTAATGCTAAAATAGCCTTTGGCACATGACCAATTATGAAATTTTGATGTGGTAAGTATGTACATCAGATCTATATTTTCTGTCTGAAAACAGCAGTAATCTCTACATTTGTTCCAGGAAAACTTCAGAGCTTTCGCTATCCCTTGTGCTGTTGGAGGCACATTTGAAAACAAAACCAGAAAAACAACCCGAAAAGTAAACCTATATTAAACAAAAGTCCTTAACTTTACTAGTGGCAGAATTGTCTGGAGAGTTTGCTCTGACACAGGCACATTCTTTGTCATTGCTCTCTCCCCTGAATGTCATTGTCCTCACCAAAAATTAACTCTAAAAAGAGGATGTGGGATATCCCTTTGTTTATGGGCTCTTTTCTATCAAGAAAGATGCAGTACCAGAGAATGACCCAATTTTTCTGCCTGCGACAATGTTATCATTCTCTCTAGCAAATAGAAACGTTGGTATTTCCCCCTATTTTCTGCCCTCTCATCTGTGCCTCCTATGGAAAGGGCTGCAAACTGTACCCAATGATTTTCAAGCTTTTGCCTGTAGCATAGGGCTCTTTCTACGAGAAAACAGCTATGTTGTGTCATGGCACTTGCTATAATATCACCTGGTAGAACAACAGCTACAGCAATACCGATCCAATTAATTGAAAGAGTTCCTCCAACATGCTGGTGGCTACCCAGGAGCTCTCACCTGTGGCAAATGGTGACATTTACTCCTGCTGGGAATGTGGCTGGGCAGCCGAATGTTAAAGAGGGCCTGCAGGGCCGCCTGAGCTGCTTGACCCTTGGCCAACTTCTTGCTACGTCCTGAACCTTCAAATGTTCTCCCGTCCACTCGCACCGCCATCACAAAACTCTTGATGTGCTGCTTCTCCACCGTCTCGGACAGACAGACATACCGCAGGCCTGACCGCAGCTCATTTAGCAGCACCACCGGGTTCTTCTCGCTCTCCGCTTTGGATGCCATCTTGTGCTTGTTTTGCTTACTGTGGCCCATTAAGTCCAGTGTATGACAGAGTAAGCGCCCGTGTCGATAAGCAGTGGAAAGCAATTCATTATTAACAGGGTTATAGACTGAAAAGTCCTCACTGTGTGTAGATGGTTCAAACTCCTTGAACAGAGTATCTGGAAAGTCTGCCTGATCAGAAGTAAAGTCCGTGGATGGGTTGATGCAGTTCCCCATGGCAAAGTGAGCTTGGCAGGCGTTGGGGAACTGAACGAATGACTTCAGAGCAAGCTCCGCAGCACGCATTTTGGCTTTCTTTTTTGTGGGCCCTGTGCCTTCAAATGTAAGTCCATTTACTTCCACAGCAACAGCAAAGACTGGAGCATGCACTGGACCTGTCTGGGAAACCATTTTGTATTGTAAACCTGGTTTAAGTTCATGTAGCTGAACCAGAGCGTTCTTTGGCGTCACTGACCACGAGACTTTCTTCCAGATGAGCTGGAGTTTGCAGAAATGGCCACTATTGCCTTCCTCTAAGGGTCTTTTTCTCTTACTGCTAGGTGTTCCTCCTCTTGTCCTCTCATTAGAGGGCATTGGATGATCCTCCAGGTTGCCAATGTTTCGATTTTCCTTCACTTCTGCACTGCTGGTACCTGTCAGGAAAGAAAGAAAGAAAAAACCCCTCACATTACAGTTGTCATCATAGTAGCTGACATTACGCCTAGGGCTGGCAGAATAACCAAAAAGAAAAAGAAGTTAATGATAAAGATCCTTACTTGGCCCTTTTTGAGGGTTTTCCTCAAATATCTGTAAAATAGTTGGTTTATTATTTATAGCACAGATTTTCTGCATGTCCTGAATGTATACTTGCCCCTAAAGTTCTACTTGTATTAGTCTCTAGCCTCCTGTTTAAAAAAAGATTATATCATTCAAAGATGAAGCATAACCGATGCTATGTGACTTAAATGAGCTACTGCATTCACACTGGATAATTACTAGTAAAAAATGAATAGTTTGCAAAGTTCCTTTAGGCTTAGATTCTACAATGTTCTAGAATCCATGTGGGTGCATGCTTATGAACACACTATTAGAAATCAGAAATTATTCTCAAATGATTCACAAAAAAAATATGGGCAAATGAATTCAATAATATATTTGCAATGAATACATTGACCGGCTCTACTCACACCATAGGGTCTTGTGTTGCTAACATCATTAGTCCAGCCTAAGAAACAATCTGACAGACCTTCCTAGCATCTGAAACAATAATTTGGCCTGGACTCAGATTCCAGTTTAATAAGTGAGCATCTTTCTGTCAAATTCAGTTGCAGATATTGTTAGCTCCTGCATTGGCAACAACTAATATTGCAAAAATTCTAGATAAATCTAAATGAGACTAGGAGAAGCCAGAGCATGATGATGGTAGCAATTACTGATGTAAAGAATGATCTATGTCAAAGAAAAGCAATGGGAGAGAGTGACTGCCAGGAGTGCCAGGAAGGGAAAGAAATGACAGTGGGGACCTATGGAGGGAGCCCTCTGTTGTCATTGAGCCAATGCTCTGAACTATGCTTGCGCAGTGCCCATGCTGTGAGGCAGTGCTCTTTGTTACAGCAGATGCATGACTGAGAATGGAGATTCATCTCGCTGATGTCCTGAACGAGATAGAAAATGTGCTGCTGTCTAAATAAGCATCTTATAACATTTCTGTCATGTCTGATGAGTTTCTTTAAATGTATTGTATCTCTTATACATCCTCTAGTCCTCCCATGTGTTCCTTGGGGCAGAGACAAGTTGAGGAAGCAAATGTGAGTGTAACCAACCCATGAAGCAACCTGTCCCTGGAGCGATGCACCTGATCCCTTTCTGAGCAGAGCACTGCCTGGCTGCCGGCTGCATTCCAATCAGCATTGAGTGTGGAGCCTTTCCCATGGTTTATTATTGTCAGACACGAGCACGCCACCTGTGCAGGCTGCGTGAGTCCCAAGCACAGAGAAGGTCCCTGTGGTCCTTAGAAGACAGAAAATGGTCCTCCCACTTTCTGCAGGGCCATGGCCATATTTAGTTTTCGCTCTACCCTGATGTACAAGCTGGCTGCAAGGAGGTAAGGGGTAAGCTGCTGGCTACGCCTCAAGGAGCTTCTCCTGGAGCAGTGTGTTTTGCTACAGCCTAGTATTAGGCTGGGCTGACAGATGCACAGGAGCCTGCAGAGAATTACATGGAACCAACCATCATGATTAAAAACCTCCTTTATATCCTGATGAGTTGCACTGGTATTAAATATCAAAAGACTTTTCCTCATCAGAGCAATAAGTCTGCACTCATGCAAGTTGTTCCACAGAAAGCAGCTCACTGCTTAGACATGATTTGAAATCATGGCTCCATTGCACGTGTGGGGGCTCATTTGCAGGACAGAGTCTTTAGACTCCCTTTCCTGAAAGTCCTTCAGCACGCACTGAGCTTCCAGCCTGTGTCTATGTCCGATCAAAGTTACTTGCAGAGCTGTCTGCTGAAGTGCTTTGCTGAGGCAGAACCTGAACTGACAAATTAAGGTCTTAGTGACTAGTTAATTTTTACATTCTGAAGCTAAGGGGGGAGAATGAAGACAGGTGAGGAAGGAAAGAAGAAGAAAAGTTTCATCATATGGCATTCAGCTGTATAAAATATGACATCTTTAAAACGGCCTCTCTGGAAGTAAGACATTTAAAAGGTCAGTTTAACTAAGACACAAGTGGTCTTTTCTCATTGAGTTCACAACTCAATTTATGAAAACTCTGATCTGAGGAGGAAGGAGATGCCAACTTTAACTTTCCCGTTTAGCCTGGCAGTGGCTTTAGAAAATAGATTTAGGAGAAGAGAGAATTCTGTTTCCCTGATATGTTTTGTTTTACCCCAAACCCATGGGGAAGGCACTAAACCATCATTTACTGCACAAGAGTATATGGTCATTACAGAATCACAGAATCACAGAATTCTAGGGGTTGGAAGGGACCTCAAAAGATCATCTAGTCCAACCCCCCTGCCAGAGCAGGGTCACCTAGAGTACATCACACAGGAATGCATCCAGGCAGGTTTTGAATGTCTCCAGTGAAGGAGACTCCACAACCTCTCTGGGCAGCCTGTTCCAGTGTTCTGTCACTCTCACAGTGAAAAAGTTTCTCCTGATATTCACATGGAACCTCCTATGCTCCAGTTTGCTTTGACCAGCCATTTTCCACTGCGAACCTTTCTCATGTTTCCATTCCACTCAGAATATGCCTCTTTGGTTGCGTGCATTTTTTAAAATGAAGGTGAAATATTTTGACTGATAAATACTTTTTAGCAGAAAGCAAGTTTAGTTCTGTATTTCACACCTCCTCTCTCATCTCACCTAATAGGTTTTTACAGAGCCAATTATGGTACATAATGATATTGTAGTCAGGAAGCATGAAAAGAAAGATAGCTTTTGCTTCACACAGTATTCCGGTTTGAAAATAATTTGTATTGATTATGCACCACTGAATATGAAAACTGAAGGGGTTATTTGTATTGATAATTCATATTGTCCTATTCCAGCTGTTTTTTCTTTCACAGTCAGAGAACCACAGATTTGTGAACACAAACATGTCACCTTAACATCTTACCTTAATCACCCTCACCAAAACAGTGGTTAACTAAAAACTTAGCAACATAAAATAAACATTACTTGTTTGTCTTCAATTCTGTCTATGAAGTTGTCTAGTCCTGTTTTTGGCCATCATGGAGTTTGCATTGATGTAGTGAAAAAAATGCAGAGATGTAAGGGTAAAACTTGCAGAAGTCAGGCACAAAGGATATGTCGACAAGGTCGGGTGTGCACAACGGTGATGCGGCTGTGTTTATGGTATGTTTGGGCCTAGTCACAGAGAAGGAAATCCATGCAAGTATCCTTACAGTCAAACAGATTTCTAGAGAACCTTATCCTGAAACACCAGGAAACAGTTCAGTTCTTCACACAGACCATGTGAGCGCTGCAGCAGGTGAAAAGTCCTTATGGCATGTAAATCAGAGGCAGCCTAAATTCAGTGAGTGCCTCAGAAAGCCTGTGAGCCTGATGGACTCGTGTGATACCTGGCAGCTGCCGGGCAATGTGAAATTACTTTATTCTTTCAGGTATCTTTGAAATAGGAGGTCTTTGAAATGTGTCTTTTATGAGATGTCTGTGTAGCAGACATAAGATTACCTCTCTAATGGTGGCACATATACTTCTATTGTGAAAATCAGACAAAGCAGGCAAATGACACCAAACTACGTAAGATAAATACTGTAAGCAGCTGTAATAGAACAATCACAAGCAATTTTAGAAATGAAGAGCACTAAAAGGAAAGGGGTAAGTCGGAGGATGCACACAAGGAAAATGCAAAACTGTGGATCATTTTCAGTCCTGTTATCTCTCATAATGTCTTTGCTCTTGAGTTCCCAAGAGACATTCTCTGCACTTGGGGAAAAAAAAAAAAAAGATAATAAAATACAGTAGTCCTATGATGAAAGGTTGGAGAATAATAAAATTGTCATGGGAGGGAGTTTAAAAAAAAGAAGAAAGAAAAATATTATATTTTTTTGGCAATAGTTTCTAATTTATTGTGTAAGATCTCTAAAAAAGCTCCACACCTCTGCACTGTAATATCTCCTCAGGTAACTGTAATCATTGATTTTTGCAGTTTAATAAGCAAAAGGAGACATTGTGATCTCGTGTTTGGTTCAGTAACTGAACAGGAGGGAGGAAAGCAGTTAGTGAAATATATTTATTTATGCACTATTCCTCAGTTTTCTGTCTGTTCTTTCATGTTTTTCTCCTTTTGGTCATTATGCACATTAGAGTTAACCTAGAGAGTCTGCATCATCAAGAGCTTTTCAGAACTATAATGCATCACTAATAATGACACTGCCTATGTCTCTGGGTCATAAGGGCTCTGCAGAACCAGCCATCCGATACTCCACGCTACATTTGAAGAGATAATATTGTTCCTGTTGAAGGTTATTCTGCTGCCAAGCCAACTTCCAGGGAGGATGGGAAAGGAGGGGTGGTAGGTGGCATCTTAATTTTGGCTGGCATCTTTACTATTGAATTGCAAGGGGCAGTACATTATTGAAAAGCTATGATATTGAAAGAAAGAATTTGCAGTCTCTGTAGGATAACAAACTTCTGATTCAACTGATAGCTCTGACACAAGAAGCTACTGTGTTTAGAAATGTTTAGTAAACACCAGATTGCTATCAATGCATTTTCAACAATACAGGTAGGACTCAATTTTTACTTTTCTGCATTTTAATATCTAACCCCTATTTGACCTGCTTATATAGAGTACATTTTTGCTGTCCATCTACATCACATTGGCTGCAGAGGTTAAAAAGATTGACCTCCATAATTCTTGGTGTACTTGAAAGTGAAAAATTTTAAATCAGAAGCAATATGTATGAACCCAGGAGCCAGAGGCATGGTACCTTTGTCCAAGGTCAGCTACTACATCAAATGCAATGTAGGGCGGTCTCCTCTTGCAAGCAAGATAGCATTTCCATACACTTGATGAAACCACAACAGAGGATTGAGAACTCTTTTGTTGCGATTTTTAGTTTTGTATTCTGGACTTTAGAATAATAAACTTGTAGCTAACAACAGAAGCCACTCCTTCTCTTACATGAAAACACACAGATATGTAATTTTAAACCTTCATAGAAGAAGTCTACTTAAGGGAAACCTGCCATGGTCTCTGTCACTGCTGAACCCTCCCCACCAATCTGTTTAAAACAATATCATTAGTGTTCATTGGTGTGTAACACTGTGAAGGGAAGCATTACCAGTGCAAAAAAGTACAGGACTTTGCTTAAAGTGAAGATGGAAAATTTGAGAAAGATGATTGCCATTGCCGTTAGCTGTTCTATAATGTAGATGCACACCTTTGTGCACTTCATTCTCTGAAATAACTGTGAAATCCATGCACATCTAGTACAGCTCTTACCAATTAGGGAAATTATTCAAATGACCTAATGACCTGACTTAGATGATACTCAGACTCCAATGATCTCTACCCAACTTGGCAACTTAGTGCATGCAGCAAAAAATGTGGGCAGCCCATGGCAGAAACAGGTCTAAGTACATGCCTTCCTGAATCAGGACCAGACTAGAGCTTAGCTTTAGGCATGGGAGAAATCCAAATGATGGCGATAGACCTGGTTTTCAAACCAAAACTAGAGGGTTTGATTCTGTGGGGGGATTGCCTGGGGGTCTGACTGCTGGAAGGGAATATTCACTGTCCTCTTAGAGGCAGGGTCCCTGCTGTATCTCACAATGTGCAATCAAAAGCTCTGGTGCCTCATGCTGTCTGAGGGAGACTTTAACTGAACATGCTCATAACTGAACATGCTTCAATACACTAAATATGGGGCTGGGATTCATCTTACAAGACTGTTGCAGTGCCTGAAATCCGTATGTTGAGTACTATCACCATTAGCTCCCCCTGCAGGTACTGGGGAGAGGGATACAGCTCCAGAAGGGTGGTTGCACTGAGTCTTAGCATACAGCAGTACTGCACAGTGAGATCCCCAGGAATCGTATCCTCCTGCTAGAGGTACACCTTAGATTTGCAAGTACCTGTGTCTGGTGATAGTCTGTCTTGCTATGCCATGGCACAGCATGAATGGAACGATTAAAGATCAGGGACAGGCAGAGGTCTTTAACATCATGAAAGGCAGGCAGTAAACAGGGAATTATTATTTACTGTTTCACACAACCCAAACACTAGAGACAGCAGACTTGAAGCAATAAAAGGGTGTACTTTTTGACAACACACTAAATCACTGAACTCCCTGTTCCTGGCTGTTGTGAGATCAGAAGTATCAGTGGGCTCCGGAGAGTACTAGACAGGTCTGTTGATGTCTAAGAAATGTGAGCTGAGTAAAATCTAGCTGAGTAAATTTCTTGCTGGGTGCTAGAAAGATATACCAAAGGGGAAGATCACCATTTAAATCTCCTTTTTCTCAATGCATCACTAACAGCAAAAGTTGAAGAGAGTGTACGGAGCTAAACTTCCTATTTCTAATCCTGTGTGGCATTTTGTACACTCTTAGCCAACTTTGACTTCTGGGAATGAACAGGATGGTCCTTTTCTCACTTGTTCAAGATGTCTTGATGGAGACTGATCAGTTTATCCAAAATGCCACTTCAAAGGTACCCAGTGCCTTCGATACATTTTTCTAGTATTAGTTCATGGATCATAAACCACAATAACACTGTCTATGTGCTAACAATCACCAGTTGAAAATGCATGTGTAGTTAACCTGTCATGGCTCCGTTTGTAAAGAAGGCCTAAAGGAACGTGAAACAGGATTTGAATCAGTTTCAGCTAATGGGACTCTGCCTATGGATACAGCACAGTCTGGGAAGGGGCACTCTCACTGGATGCTCAGTGAGCAGAAAACTACAGGGATAAGCAAACCACTTCTCTATCTTGCCAGCATTCTCCTAGGCTGTTGTTCAATTGTTAACATGGGAAAAGGTTCTTCTGCTAGTTTAGAGCAAATCACTGAAGCTCTTTAAAATGCCAAATTACTACACAGGTACAGGTGAGCTATAGAAATTAGTGGGATTTATACAACTATACTAGAAGTGAACACTGAAATATGGCTGATTTTAAATTAATTCATCTTTTTTCTTTTTTTTTCTTTTTTTTTTTAAGATTCTAATAGTAACACCTAAAAATGTGTTGTATGTGCTGAGAAAAAAAAATTGCTATCTTTATCACTGTAGTGTATGTTTGACCGAAGGGAGGACTAGTAGGATGTCCCTGAAAACAGCGAAGTTTGCTATTTCTCTTTCAGAAAACACAGCTTACCCTGTCCATGTGGGATATTTTAAAGCCTGTACAGGCACTAAGCAGCCTTGGCACTACAACAGCAGTAAGAAAATGGTGTTACAGTGTTTGGCTTGTACAAACTTCCTACATTACCTAAAAATAACTGAGTAGCACATTTGGGAAACATTACGCAGGAGGTGCCTGCACAAGCTCATCATGTGCATAACATGTTTCCTGTGTGTAATTCTCATATCTCTTCCTGAAAATGTAGCCTCCCTGGGACCAATTTTGAAGGATTTTCAAAATTTTTTTTGCCTTTGCTAAGATATGTAAAATCCTGCCAGTCCCTGTGCAACGGAACGGTGCCATGTCCGTGTTATACTCAGCAGCAGAAAATAGAGGGCTGTGCTCCTTTGCTCCTTCAACAGCTGTTCCCCTTGGTGCAGCACCATGATCAAACCAAGGCAGATTAGCAACAACAGGGAAAAAACCCCATTCCTCCCACCCACCGGCTCTAATAGGGCAACACGTCAGTCTGTGTCTGGCTGGAAAAGAAACTCATCTGCTAGGTGATACTAAAACTGAAAAGAGTTGCTCTTTTGGTTCAGAGAGTTTTCCTCCCTTTTTTTTAATGATTCAAGAGAGGTTACAATAAGCAGGGCTGGATAAGGCACAGTAATTGCTTCTCGGTGATAAGTGGGAGGGCCCACTGAGGGTTACTCTGTCCTAACTGGACACTCCCAGACTTCTTGGTGTTTTGAAGACTTCACAACTCCTTCAAACCCAGCAGCATTTTAATCCAGCTCAGCAGACACAGTTTCAGGGACTGTCAGTGACTTTGTTCAGGTGTAAGGGCCCAAGAGAAGCCAGTGGTTATTTTTTGGGGTTACATCTAGTTTGTTTAAGCCTATCTTTTCTCAATTGGATTTGGTTTATTTCTTTCTTTTTTTTTTTCTTTTATTTTTGTTCTCCAGGTCATATCACAGAAGTAAAAGAGAAAACAGATTTTCAAGTAGAGGGGTAGAGGGCTTGTTCCTGCAGTCTTTACTTTTGCAAAAGTCCTTTCTTTATTTGAAGAAATAGAAACAGAGGAAAGGCAGAGCACCAAAATGTCCTGTTTTTTAGGCATTGTTGGGAAAGCAAGTGAGCAAGATAAGGTAACGTGAACAGGAAAGGTAAATGAGCTTCACAGTCCTGTAAACCTGGGTGTAAACATCTCCATTTTTGTAAGAAGTTTTTCCTTTGTGTTTGTGACACACCACTTAGAATCCCAACATGTCAGGATCTGCACAGGGACAAGTGGGAAGGTGAGCTGAGTTTAACCCTTCCTTTGCTGGAGATTGGAGAACATGTTTGCACTCAGCATCAGGGAATTTTGCATTTTACAAGAGGACTGAGCTGTAGAGGTTGAACAGAGTGCTAACTGATTGTTGGTTGATAGGGCAGCCCCACTGATCATTGCACTCCCAGGTGATAATTGTTTTGTACTAATAAGGTTGATTACTTAACAAGGTTAAGGACTTTAAAAGGCAGGGCTGGGGGCACTATGGAGGCTCAGTGCCTGAGCACAGGAGGAGAGAGCAGTATGTGCTCTGTGTAGTGGACATTGAAGACTGTTAGACCTACAATACCAGCCAGGACATCAAGTGCTGGAAGTGCAGCTGGCTCCGCGCGCCCCCTGTGCTCAGGGGTGGCTTGCTGCCAGATTGGTGATATATCACCTGTCCTTGCCTGGATCCCCAACACTGAGCTTATGGCCTGTCAATATTTGCAAATCCACCTCCTTTTCACAATTGTCCCTACACTGTAGAGCTTTTGTCTTTATTATTCATCTGCCTATAAAGAAAAGAGACTGCTTACTTAAATTGTCTTCATCCTCCATGGTGGTTACTCCAGGACTCAGGTACTTGAAGGGCGCTATGAAGGTTGACAGTATGCTTACTTTCTCTAGAAGAAAACAGAAGAAAAAAGATATATAAAAATCAGTATTTTGTCAATGCATTCTGATCTACTCCACACTTTTTCTCAGGTGAAAACATCTCAGGTCTGTTTATTTTCCATTTTTTCTGATTCTACAGCTTCTCCCTGCTCCCCCTCCACCCCAGTTCACTGAACTGTGATACACTCATTACAGCTGGCACATGCAAATACCAAATGCATGTCCCTCCTGGTCTCTGCATCTGTGTAGTGCTCCTTGGCTGTGCTTTTCAGCAATGGTGCCTGGGCACTGCAGAGCTGGGAATGGGGGAAGCTTGAGTTGGTCCATATGGGAACAGGGGAGGAGGGTGAGAGCTGGAGGTAGTCAGCCCTGCCCCTGGCAGAGGATTTGGAACTAGATGATCTTTAAGGTTCCTTCAAACCCAAACCATTCTATGATGTGTTCACTTTTCAGCCTGATGCCTCCTACATTTGCAAATAATCCTTGCTCTTGTTAAAGACTGCTATCAGAATCCATCAAAAATGGCTGCAGATGTTTGCCCTTAGCTAGGTAACACTACTGCTCAATTTCATTATGGAAAAGCACAGTAAAAGCTGACTGCTCTTTGTTAAGTAAATACAATAAGTGGAATAAAAGATTGCCTCAAGAAAACCTTTTTCCGTCCAGAAACCTTTCAGCCCAGACTAATATATAATTAGAGCACAAATTAGCCTCCTTGAATTGGAGTTTCATTAAGGGATTGTAGTGATGTCATGAACCAAAAGAATGAAGCTATTTATGACTGCTTTAGCCAAAAGATTTTCCTAAGTGAATACTTTGACAGTTTTTGCCAAGGCGTCGCTTGCTGAGAAGTGTGGTGTCTCTGTACGACACTCAGTGCGTGTGAGACTGTTGGGTTGTGATCAGGACAAGGCTGTTATTCATTCCTTACTTTCTCAACCAGTTTCTTTGACTGAAATGAAAAGAGCGTAGGCTTTTGGGACCAAATCCAAAGGCTGCATTTGGTAAGGAGGATGCTTCAGATGATAGATGTAGGATCAGGGCAGTCCTTGGCTTCAGGACCAAGCAATGACTGTTGTGTCTGGATGCTGAGATGCAGTGAGCTGCAGTGTGCTCTACCTGTGCCTGACTGTCAGACCTTCAGAACTAACCCTCAAGACACTGAATGTCATACACAAATGTAAAGTTTCTCTGCGGAGAAAACATTCTCACTTCTCATAGAGAGCTAATTGATTAACCAAGCAATGAGGACATGTGCTTCCTTGCTGAGGTTGCTGATGCCTACTCCTGTCACCCATCAAAAAGCAAAGCCATGCAGTTTTATACTGTACTATTATTAGGTAAAGGAATATCCTATGATTTATATTTCACCCCAAACAATTTTGTGCAATTGATAGGTGAGATTTACAATGTGGATTTGAAATTTATTAAATTATTTTCCCTTTTGTCTTAAGGGACCCTTTATCCATATTAAGCTTTTGTTGTTACTATATCCCACCTGTCCCTGAAGACGTTGTTGGTGCCTATGCTTTGTGTGGCAGAGAAACAGGATGGCTGTAAAATTTACTGCACTCTTAGAGCAGCAATGGATGGGTTCTTGTCAGCCAAACTCAAGCAGGCTCTAATAACAGGAAATCCTTCAATCAATACAGACAAGAAAGATTATAATTTAGTATTTTAATCCATTGGTTGAGCAATGGAAGATTTAGTGCGTGTCTGGAAGGAGGAGGAGGGCAGTGTTTTTGGGTGAGCAATGTAAGAAGAGAAGAACAGTAGTATGCATGTAGCACAGATGAATTATCAAGCGTATGGAGGAGGGGAAGATAGATGACAGGATGATTAAATGTAGGTGTTCACATGGGAAATAATCTGGCTAGGTATAAAACTATTGGTATGATTGTGCACTTCCATCTTTTGCATGTTATTGTCTGTTACCATATGCATACCATAGGACACTACTTCAGCTTTATTGTCCATGGTGAAATTCAGCATGCATTATTTTTGTTTACCATTTCAGAACAAGATTAGGAGAGTTGTGTATTCACACTTTATGGTCCCTGTGCATTTTAATGTCCATCACAATTAGTCTTAGCAGCTTGATTATGATTAAGAATAAAGAACATGGCTAGTTAGGAAAAAGCCATACAGAGAAGTACCTTTAAAGTCTCCTTTTTTCTCTCACTCTCTTCCCTTTCTATGATTTTTTTCTTCCAAAAAGAAGCAATGACAAGTTGCCCAAAATTAGAGCAGCTATTTTTACTTTATAATAGTAAATGTTCTCTGTATTTGTCTGAGGAAATTATTTTTCAAGGCTAGGAGTGAGGGTCTAAGAGAAGAAAGCAAGACATTTCAAAAACTCATTTCTCCAGAAAGGCAGAATACATAACCCTACATTTATGAGAACCAATACAAGAAGCTATTACTTCTTGCATTACAATTGTACCAAAAGCTTCTGATGACATGAAGGAGCAATTTCATGAGGGCCTATGTGGACACAAAAGAAGCTGTATTTACAATGGAAATTGAGAGACAAAAAGCAGGTGTAGTGGGATTTATTTCCAGCCACCCTGGAACACTAACACAAGATGATAGCAGCGTATTTCGTAGCGTATGTACTATAAAAACAGCCTCACAGGTGATGCCAAGTGAAACCAAGCATCCTAAGCACAAAAATTTCTTCCGATGAAAAGCCCATTGTAGGAAGAAACTTAACTCTCCTCCATTTTGGGATGGAAAAGGATTTCAGTTCACACTTCTTAAGTATATATTTTCCAACAACAGCAAATAGTTAAAAAATAATCATGGACACTGTTTTGACAGTAGTCATATAAATAATTTAAACAAATAAAAAAACCATTGCCCTAGATACATTTTGCATGAAAACCAGAAAATTATTCAGTCCAAATGATTCAGCAAAGCCTGGCACATAAAGCAGTCAAGCTTCCACTAAAATCTGCTCTTTTTGTGAAGTTGCTCTTGCCCTGTGGATGCAGTCAGAAGACTGGTCACAGGTCCCGTAAATACGCTTTTATTGTGAAGACAAGAATACACATACACAGCTATATACAGCATTGGAACTCTTCATAGCTATCAGTACTTAAAGGGCACCAAACAATATGGCTTGATCATCAGATGTCCTGAAGTTCTTTCACTCTCAATCACCAGAATAAAAGCAATGGGAATGGCAGGAGCTCAACACTTTTAAAAATCAGGCTTTACACTTGTTGAACAAATTGTTTAGCTTTAAGAAGAGCAGACTGAGTGGGGGTCATAACAACAGTCTTCAAATACATAAAAAGCTGCTCCATAGAAGACAGGAGCAAACTGTGTTCCATGTGCATTAACACAACTAGAAGTAATGGACTTACATTGCACCAAGGAAAATTCGCTCTAGACATTAAAAAAACCCTTCCTAACAGCAAGGATAATGCAGGACTGGAACAGATTGTCTAGTGAGGAGGTTGAGGAGCTGTTGGTGCTGCAGAGCTGTAGGAAGACAGTTGGCATCTGCAGGGTGTTGCACCTGTCCTTGGGCCCATCCCTTAGAGTCTCTCCTATCCCTGTGGACCGTAGTAGAAAAACCTGTCCTGACCATGAGATCACACAGTAGGTTCTAGCTCGAACTTGGAAAAGTGAGTAGTATTTGCTAATATTAGCTAATCTATGAGCAGAAGCTTGTGGCATGCTCTTTTGCTTGGCAGCTAATGAGCACTATTAATAATTGTTTTTTTTAAATGCAACTTCTGAACACAAGAAGGATTAGACAGATGGCTACCAGTGGTTTGCCAGATCAGCGCCAGCAATGTTTTACTGAATTAGTTTCATTCTCATATTCTAATTGATTATCATAAGCTACTTTACTTGCCAGAGGTTTCTTTAATAGTATTCTTTTAAAAACACAATGCAGACATTATAAACCAGTCATAAGTAATTAGTTTGGTTTGCATGGAGTACAAAATTACTCAGGAAGGGTCAATTCTGATGCAATAATGTAAACTAATCTGCAAAGCCTCTTGAAAAAAACCTTTTTTAAATTTCTCAAAAGCACTATTTGCAGCTACTCAAATAGTTACTGTTTTACAGTTGTTAGCCTTGATTTATTTTGAAAGGGAGGCATACAGGGAGGAAAGAGAGCCTGCACATCAGGAGATGATTCTTTATCTTCCTTCTCATATCTTAGTCAGTTCAGGCTTGGGATGACAGTGATTGACAGGATGAGGGGATTCTTTACACAAAAGAAAAATACACCAAATTTGAAGGGAAAATAGCAATGTCTTTAAACCACAGCACTTACTGAGAATGGCTCACAGCCTTCTGATATGGCTTGTACAGCCACCATGCTGCATCACTGAGTTTAAGCAGCCAGTTTCCAGGTAGGGATTTACTTGCTTGGTGTCAGAATGAGCCTTTACAGCTGAATTCAAGAACCAGTCATTGAGTCACAAGTTACTGAGTGTGCAGGGCTGCAGTAGCACTGCCCCAGTGCTTTTTGCTTCACAAGCAAGTGGGAAGGCTCTGTCTGATGCTCTTTTATACCCACTCTGACACAGCTGTGCTGGGGTGCCTGTGAATGACCACCATGGTACCAGTGGGGATGCAAGGATTGTCTCCATCCATCCCCTCTAGGTGTGTTTGAGTTAGAAGCGTGGTTGCCCTAAACACCTTCAGAGGGCTTGTGTTTCTGTACAGACACAGCAGCAGCTTTGGCACAGCTGTGTGCCTGGTACAGGAGATCCAGTTTGGTGCCTTACACAGCATGAATTCAAGCCTGCATATATTTGCAAGGGGCTATTAACACATGCCCATTCCTCCTTGGTTTGCATTTTGTTCTCTCACTCCTACACTGGGAGGCCTGAAGATGAAGCCCTTGAGAGCCATCAGCCAATGCAATCAGAGTGGCACATCTAACTGAGCAGTCCAAGGGGGAAAAAAAGAGCCTGTGTACTGGGTGATACAATAGGGTTAAAATATGTGGGGCTGTTCCTGTCTGCTGATATGCTGCCTGGCACCCTTGAGAATTTGGCTTCTGAGGTGGACAGGTACTAAAGATCTGCTTTTTATAATTGGTTTTCAATCCAAGGCATTTGTGCTGATATCCCATGCTGGCCCATGTGGGAACAATAAGGAAAGCTTTTCTTGGAGGTAGCAGAGGAATATGCTGAGAGAACCTTCTGGTCAAATAAGATTTTTGTCTGGAACTTTTTTTGTAAAAGCAGGGAGACAAGGGAATATTCAGATTAAGCAATTCACGTTTTTAAAAGGAAAAAAAATATCCAGCGTTACTGTTTTTGTTCTCTGCTTCAGCAGGGACCTGAAATAAAGACGTTAAAAATCAGAACACTTTTTCTCCTGTCTGATAACCAAAGGAAAGACAAAACCAGGGAACATTTGGGTAGTCAGCATTTCAGGAGAAAGCTTTCAGCTGCACAAGGCAGGTTGTGCCTTACGTTAGAAGTCAGAGGTGTGGATCAAGAGCTACGAAGTCTTCCTCTAAAACTGGGCAACAAGCTGTTGAGTATGATGCAGCACCCAGGCACAAAAGCACCTGCCCCTGTGCCTCATCTGGAAGTTGATCATTGCCTGCCAGGTGCAGGGGTCTACTGTAAATAGATCTACTTGCTGCCTTTATCATTTATTTAACTAGTTCTTGCGGGAGAGAATATTTTTCTGCCCTATTGTTGTTCAGTGCTTAACAAAATGGGATCCTTGTCCAAGACAAGAGCTCTGAAATGCCATTATATTAAATGGCAATAACAGTTTATGGTATTATGATACTGCAGAGAACAGTGAATGTGCAACATCAGTTAGCTCAGAGGGCTGGCAACTGGACTAATCCTTTTACCTCTGTGCATGCTGTTCTAGCTGTTGACTGACCCAGAACTGTTCCCTTGGAAAGTTTTTGGGGAAGCTATGTGAAATACTTTGCCAGTGACAATCCAACCCCTACCAGGCAGTGACAGGTTCACGTCCTGTGCTCCAGCCACTCTGGAGCCCTGTATCCCACCAGGGCTCCTGCACACAGCCACACACATTTACTCTGAGGTCAGAGTAACTTCTAGTTTATCACTTAGGAAGCAGGAAGGACCAGCAATAAAACCATGCAAGTGATTTGTACAAATCAATCCAATATGATTTGAGATACAGGGTATATCCTCTGGGATATGTTTAATTGATCACATCATGGGCCTTAGCCAATGTAACACAGAATCACAGAATGTTAGGAGTTGGAAGGGACCTCAAAAGATCATCTAGTCCAACCCCCCTCCCAGAGCAGGACAACCTAGAGCAGGTCACACAGGAATTCATCCAGTCGGGGTTTGAATGTCTCCAGAGAAGGAGACTCCACAGCCTCTCTGGGCAGCCTGGCCCAGTGCTCTGTCACTCTGACAATGGAAAAGTTCTTCCTTATGTTCACCCAGAACCTCCTATGTTCCAACTTGCACCCGTTCCCCCTTGTACTGTCACTGGACATCACTGAGAAGAGCCTGTCCCCATCCTCCTGACCCTCACCCTTTACATATTGATAAACATTCATGAGGTCACCCCTCAGTCTCCTCTTCTCCAAGCTAAAGAGACCCAGCTCCCTCAGCCTCTCCTCATAAGGGAGATGTTCCATTCCTTTAATTATCTCTGTGGCTCTGCGCTGGGCTCTTTCAAGCAGTTCCCTGTTCTTCTTGAAGGCATTCAGTAGCTCTGCCTTCTTTGTATCCTCTGTCACCAGGGCACCCACCTCATTTACCAGTGAGCCTACATTGCCTCTGGTGTTAGTTTTGTCTCCATCGTACTTGAAGAAGCCCTTTTTGTTGTCCTGGACCTCACTTGCAAGGTTTAATTCCAAGGAGGCCTTAGCTTTCCTAGTTGCCACCCTACATCCACTGACAACAGTCTTATACTCCTCCCAAGTGGACAGCCCCTCCTTCCATGATCTGTAGACTCTCTTCTTCCTCTCGACTTTGCCCAGCAGCTCCTTATTTAACCACGCATGTCTCCTGGTTCCCTTTCTTGATTTCCTAACCATTGGGATGCAATGTACGCAGCATTTGGGACATTATTTCTTTCCACAGTGACATGTCCTGCAGCTGTCTTCTTTTTTTCCAGAATGGAGATACTGGGTTTTAGCAGCAGTTTCATCGTATGAATGTAAATAGGCATTTGAGTACTCAAATCTCAGGGGCTGTACTTCAGTGCTCTGTAACAGCCCACTCCAAGCTCCTTTACCATGAAAGACAATTTACAGAATGAAACACGTTGTGTTGTGAAATATTAGTTTCTTATTACTTCTAGTAAAGAGCAAAGTAAGTAAAAACACGAGGTGGTTGATGGATTTTTTATAAGAAAGGCAATGTGTATGTGTGTTGTTCTCTATTAGATTCCACAGAAATCAATCTGAAATCTAGTTCAGCCTAGTAAAATCAGATCTAAAACTATTTAATTTTGTTGCAAGAGTGTTTTTCTCTCCTGATGCCTTGCTTGAGGACACATGGAGATAAAAACTCTTGAGTTATTATCAGTTTAGGTGCATCTCTGTCTGCCTGTGTAACATACTATATTAGGTATTTTCTAGGTGTTCTGACTGTGGCTTGGAGACAGCACGTTAAAAATCACATCTTTGAAAGCTTCTTATGCTATTTGAGCATTCATTTTGGAAATATTTTTATTTTGCATTCTATAAACTGTGAAAGGCTTTCCCCCCACCCCCTTTTTTCCCTCCCTTTTTGGGTGTCTTTAAAGATGAGAAGCACAAGAGAGAATGATTGTGTAAAAAACATCAGTGCTCAGCTCTGTGTGCTGAGGTTTTGCAATGGAGACCATAAAAATGGCCAGTGGATTTATTAAGCATATAATAAATCTGCATAATTAATGCTATCTATGACTATTTGACTGTATGCCAGCTCCATATCAAACAGTATTATCAAAGAGCATCTGTCTACACATTTAAGGCAAACTGAAGGGCTTCTTCAGTCACATGGCAAACTAGTTGGGCCAGTATTAAGGTGAATAGCCTAATTTCTCATTAGGCTGTGTCTACATACAAGTCTGTACAACTTAAGGAGACTTAGCTAAACTGGGGCAGAAAACTATATGATAATGCTCAATTTAGCTTAAGAGATGTTTCCTCCTTACTAATTTTAATTTGTTAACTGAATTATGGCCATGCAAAATTATGGCCATGTCAAAGGCAGAGTACCAAAAGTAGCAAAGGTATTTAAGAGGACTTCTGGAGCTAGTGGGGCTGAGGTCTCTGGAGGTGATGCAGCTGCCTATGCAGGCATTACTACAGACTGTGTCTCAGGACCATGCATGCAGAAGGACATAGAAGATGCAAAACCCTGTGTCGTACTACCTGATTTTGAAAGGTTTTGCCACCTTTTGAAACCAGCTATCCACTTGGGCACATAAAGTCTAAGGTGGGGCTGAGCTGTTAAAGACCAGCTTCAGTTCTGCAAACTCTAAGTCTCCAAGTTCAGCCATTACCTGAGGGACTTAGAGGGGCTTAACAGCTCAAAGAGGGACTCCACCTTCTGAGAGGGGATATCAGCATGGACACGTACAGATAAATGCCTGCTGAGGTAAATACAATAAATCCCTCTCAGAAGGTGCCTATTCCTTTTACTGGGGACCTGGACTATTGATTTGGACTAAAAGACTAACTTGTAGATGTCCAAAGTTAGGAGAAATTATTTCTACTCTACCTTGGGGTAGGATTTAAAGGAAGTCTTGACCTGTGTTCTGGTGGGTGTTATCAGTGGCTGTTGCTGGATCATATGGTGCTGAGGGAGGTTTCCTGCTTCCCTGAGCAATGCAGCCCCAGCAGAAGGCTCTGCTGTTGACAGATTTTCTTGATACTGTTTCAGTCTTTGATATTCATGTAGGTTTGGGTAAGAAACTGACTTGTGTATTACTGAAGAAGGGATCAGAACTCCTTTATGCCCACAGAGCTCATACAGTGGGCACTCAAAGAACTGCAAACATTAGGAGTTAATGTACATGGAGAAATTATAAGAAGATACTTGTATAGGTGCGGTGTAGATGAACAGATAAATATTTATTTTATACTTTACAAGATGATACTTTCACTGTATAATATGTGGATCACCTGACAGGGGTATAATGATGTACTTCACCTCAACACAAACTGCTCTTTTAGTTCTTCTAAGACAGCATTCTCCAGCCTGCAGTAATGCCTACAAATGCACACACAGATGTAGTATCTCTTCTCCATAACTGATGAAAGGACCACTGTGAGATGGCCCCAGCTGAGGACAGACACTGCCAGTGAGCCTGGCAGCACTCCCCTTTGAGATGCAACTCCCTTCTTCCCAAACCGAATACCTGCTTAAACATTAGGAAATGAACAGCCTGCATCAGAAAGGTCCAGTCAGCAATCAGTAATGAAAGGCTTTGTTTATTCTGCTCTCTGTTCATGTACTGTAAGCCAGCCAAGTATGAACTCTCCCTCTTGTACTTCCATAATAATGCATATTTAACCTGAATCCTGCCCTAATTTATCCTTTATAACATGAGGCAGTCTTGTGTTAACTAATCTGTCTGTGGGCAGAGAGTTAAAGGCACTACCATTATAATTTAGGAAGGCTTTTACTGAGATACATGTTCTTATTGAGAGCAAACAATTAACTCCAGGTGATATAAGAGGGCTGAGATTTACAGGGCTTTCTCCAACAAGATGCTACTGACAGAAGTCAGGTCTAATAATTGAGCCAGTTATTTAAGTATTTAGGCACTTAAATTCCCATTTGACCCCGTGGGAGCTGAGACAGCTAAAAGGAGTTAGGGGCTGTCCTGGGGCTGCCCCAAGTGTTGCTGATGTTACAGTGCCATTTACTACAAAGCAACAGCTTTAACTTCACCCGTTAAGGCATGAGCCTTCAATATTTACTAAGCTTTCCATCACAGCTTGCAGAGAGTCTGAAAGCTTCAGGTTCATCATTGCTACTTTGTTAGTATTTTCCTTTTTACCTTTTCAGTCTTTATTCAATCACAGCACACATGGCTTCAAACCTATCCCTCAATTAAGAGTGGTGACAAAGGAAAAGTTGGCTAAAGCTTCACAAAGAAGGCAAAGTTTTCAGGGTGATGCAAAGGAAACTTGACACCTGACTCCCATCAACAATAATAATGGGGGCTATGCATCTAACTTTTCCTGCATTGTGCTGACATTGTACCCTTGAATGTTAGTACAGTCCAATAATTCTCCAAAGATGAGGCAGCTTATTTTCTCTGCCATTGCTGCTTTGCTGGCATTTTTATGGCATTCCCAGAAGTACTACCTGTCAGAGTTAGTACTTCCAAGGATGGCATTGCTTTGGGGTGATTGAGGATTGATGTAATTAAAGAGAAGGCAGTCTACTGCTTGCCCGTGGGTATTTTATATCAAGCATTGCACTGAACAGCTACGATTGATGACTTAAATGATGACAAAGTTGGGCTGCTCTGTATGTGCAACAGTGATTCGAACTGGGAGTTCAGGCATGTGAGTTCTGTATTTTAGGCTAAGAGAATGCTGAAAATGTTGCAGAAATGGAGCTCTCTAGGAAAAATGCAACTTCTCATGAGCAATTTAATAACATCACTGAAAATTCCCAGAGACTAGTCACAGAAAGGGATTAGTCCCAGTCACAGCTAGGGACAAGAAAGATTATTATCTGGGAATTATTTGGAAAAAAACAGAAAAAGAAATATCATTGAACAAATCCATTGGATACAGTTGTTGTCTCAAATGGGATTATCTGATTAGATCTGCACATGCTTTTGTACCTATCCACATCTGGAGCAGTTACTGTAGGCTTTCTTTATAACCAGTGAAGACTTAGTCAACATAACTGATGGCATTAGAGTACATTAATTTAATCCTAAAGTAAGTATGTGTTATTCCTGTTCTTTAACTTCCAACATGTTAAAAGCCATGTGAAATACCAGGCATATTATTATCTCTGTGTTTACCCCTTAAAAACCTGATGAAGTGGTAAAATCTGATAGGAAAGCTGCTCTTTAACACTGCAGACAGAGTTTGATAAGGATGGTCTGGGAACATAAAACAGCTTTGTGCAGCAGGAAGAGGAATCTTATTCTTCTCTTCCCTGATACAATGTCCATAAACTCCAATTACATTTATAACTTTGCATTAAATTAAATATGTTATTTTACACAAGCACTTAAAAAGTCTGCTAAATATCCAATAACAGTTTTCTTTATTCCCTTGTTAGAAGCTGCCATGGTGGCAGGACCCGCAGAAGAACAGAATTGATTTAGTGCATTGATTTGCAGTTGGCACAGCCCTCTGTTCTCAAACAGAAGTGATTAGCTTAGCAGGAAAGTGCCATTTACTTTTTATCACATTTCTTTTCTACTCATCTTCCTTCGGTGGCTGCCAAGAGGAACAGCAGAACTATAACCTCCTGAGCTTACTTTCTTCAGCTCCAAATGCTGCAATTCTGAGGACTGATTTGTCTGGATGGTGCTCCAGCATCACTATACATGTCAGGGTTACTGCTTTTGTATGCTGAAAACAGGTCCCAGTGAGCTCTTTCAGGCTGTTTCTACACAAAATTAACCCTGACTACGACAATCCTGTATGTATCAAAAAGTCCCACCTAAACTAGGATTTTAGGGTTTTTGTTTGGGTGGTTGGGTTTTTTTTCCCCCACCATTTACTGAAAAAGCTAATAGGACACTGAGGCATAATGTCTAGCTGGGAAGATTTCTCCTGAGTATGTCACTTTTGCTTCATAGACTGACCCTAGGGCTTGCCTTCTAATACATAACATTTGGAAGACTGTGTATACAGTTCTGCACCTCTGATCTTCTGTGTATTGAATCTGCTGGGGAAACTCTTGATTCACCAGTTAAAAGTAAAGATTTTCTGCAGCACAGAATGACTACCAGCTGCAGTAAAGACAGTGGGAGTCATTGAATTAGCATTTTTTTCCCCTTGAAGACCAATTCATGACAGAAGTTCAGTTTGCTTTGGATGCGACTTCTTAATTTCACAGGTCAGATCCTCAGCTGGAGTGAGTCTGTATGGCTTTACTGAAGTCTACGAACCTGCATGGAGTCATACCAGCTGAGGTCAGTGGAAGAACAGTTACAAACCAGTTAAGGATCTGATTCCATAAACTTATAATGACTGTTCAGTCTTGTTAGTCCTTCATAGGTCCTATGCAAACTGGTCAAAAATTCCACAGAGTCAAAGCTTCTCAGGAGTGTTGGATATTTCCAAGTCTGTTTTTACTGAGAAATAAGAAAAAACAGGAATGAGTAGGAGGCTGAAAACCATTCTTCAAAGTTATTTCTGGAAACAAAGACAAAAAGATAAAGAGAGGAGAGAGAATTTCTTTCCTACTTTCTAGCTGAAATTCACTCTTAATAATATTAATCCTTTTGGACTCTTTACAGTTAGCAGAGATGAAGAAGCTAATCTCTGCCTGTTTTACAATGGAGGCTCCATTAGTTCTACTAAATAGCTGGTGCAGCACCAGAGAAGTACATACACATTTACCTCCCTTCTCCTTTGATCTCAGCAAGAGATTACAAAACAGCTCCCATGCTCTGTTCTTTCATTTTAAAATGCAAAAGCAATCTGAAACTGTCTTCCCTCTGGCACAGGAAATCCTGGTGAGGAGAGGGTCCCTTTACTAGAAAATGTATAGCTCACACTCTTCAAATGTATCTAACTGCATTAGTCATGTGAATTCAGTAGCTTTTATTCCCTATTATGACTCTTCCACAACAACAAAGAAAATCCTCTTTTCTGGTAAAGCAGGAGTTATTTGAACTGCACTGATTCAAAAGACCACAGTATCTGCCATAGCTAATGAGCTCCTAACAAAGTAGGGATGCACTGATAGGACAACATGACTACAGACCCCTCCTAAACCACCACAAAATAAAAACTACCTCTTTACAGGACTTAAACTACTGCAGACACAGGTATGCTCACTGTCAGCAAAACCTTACTCTTTTGGTGCTATATACCATTTGTTCTGCCACTGGTGGCAAACTCACGAGTTGATCACCATGAGTTGAATTTTTGGATAAGATGTCTCATGCCTTAAACTCCATTGATTACAAAGGAAAACTTATGTGACTGGCTCAGATATAGAGGCGAACATTTGGTCAGATGAAACCAACGTCATATGTCTGGTCACCCACAAACCTCACACACTTGTTTCTGTGAAATGTTCTCCTTGCCTTGTATCTAGGTTTCCTTCCTGTGGAAACTCGGGCACAAAGTGACAGAAGAAGGGAAAATAATGGCACCAGAGTGTAGGCACACCACAGTGTCAGAAGACAGCTGACGTTCATACCTGTAGTTGAATGGTATAGAAATATATAGAGAGGCACAGGTTGTGGCCTTCAAAACAGAGCCTGTAACCCTGCATCACAGCCTAAGAGAATTACTTAGGTTTGGAGAGCCTCAGATACCTTGATAAGGGGCACACAGGCAACAGCCTTCCTAGTGAGGTTTTGAACAAAGTAGTCAGTAATAAATAATGAAGATTAAACTGTATCCTAAATCCCATCCCTCTTCAGGGCTTGGGGAGCTTGCTTAGGGTCACTGGCAGGGAACCCTTCTGGGTTGGGACTTCTTCCTGAGGATGGATATCCAGGCCCTGTCTTTCAAACTGGGAGCAAATGGGAGCAGGAATCATGTCTTATAAGAGATGGGGTAGCTGGGGTCTGACAGTGATGGGAGACCCTTCTACCCAGTGTGACACAGTTACCACATTTATCCAGAGCAGGGCTGTGGTGGGGCTGGGGTCTGGCATGCCTGGGGTTGGGACTGACAGTCCTGGGGGAGGCTGAAATGGGTCCTGGGCTGTGGGCAGGGTGGGGGGAGCCCACGGGTGCCCTCAGGGACCTGAAAATCATCAGACTGGCTACCTGCACATAGAGTTCCACTTCTATGTACATTTTAATGCTCTTCTACATATATTTTAAACTTTAAATTAGACCAGTGAGTTTTCAATGTACAGAAAATAATAATGAACATTTAACAGTAATTCTGCTCTTCCCCACTGCCACTTCTGGCAGGCAACAATCCACCCAAAATACCTGTCCTTGCAGTAATCACACACTTAATGACTGTGCTCGCTGAGGACTCACTTGACTTCTAAGCCTATTGATTAAAATATAGTGGGTTCTGATACACAGCAAAGACACTGTGAACTGCCACCATGACAACCTTATAGCAGACCCTGCAGCACAGGAACATGTCTCCCCACCCTGCCATGAGCATTGGGTCATCGTCCCGAGCACAGCCCCTTTACTGATGGGTGACAGGGAATGGGCACCAAAGTAGTCAGCACGTGTCCCTGGGCAGAAAGTGCCAGGACAGGGAAGAGCTGGCACTGCCACAGGGCTCATCTGAACAACCTTCTGATAGGTCCAGCCTGCAGCTCATCCACAGGGTGGATGGTTTCTTTGTTAAGCTGTCATACACAAATGCCAGGTCAGTATAGCAAAACAATACTTATAACCACAGTTCTTCAGTATTAGAAACAGGCCGAGCTCTGATTTGTTCAGTTTTGTTGTATTCTTGTTCAAATTTTGTAGTATTCTGACAGTGCAATGTACATGGAGTTATGGGGGTCACATCTGCAGGGCCATGGCTAAAGACCAAGACATGGCCACCATATTTATTAACTTTTGCAAGGCATTTGATTGTCCAGGACCATTCAGAGCATCCAGGAGCATTCGTGCTAAGAAAATTGAAGCACTTTGGCCTTGGCTGAGCTTCAGCGGATGGATTTGCTTCATATTTGTTAACAAAAGAGAGCAAGAGAGACGTGGGAGAAAGAAAGGGGGGCAATTTGTCTCTAGAAGTAGCCACACAGTAAATCTCCAGGGAGTAGAGTTTTATGGGTCTGGTTCCACTATTCTGCTTTCAGACTTTATAGATGGTTTTCAGGAGAAATGCAATTTCTAATGCTGATGATTTAAATGCAAACAATCCCATCGTTCGTTTCCTCGGCCCTGAGTGACAAAACTTCAGAGTTGCAATGTGACCTCTGCCACTTCCACAAATGACTTACTAGCAAAACCAGAACCTGTTCAATTCAAAAAGAAATGCAGGAAAAACAAAGCCATATCTTCCCCCTCAAAGGGACAAAAAGAACATAAAGTCACACTTTGTATGGCCCTGATACTCTAAGTGGTTCAGGCTGTAGATTAAGGTCTGTGTCATTGATATGTGTAGAACTCAGGATCGGTCTAGCTTGCGTCTACTGCTGAGAGAGTGATTTGTGCCTAATTTGCTCAGTGGTTTTACGCTTTTTCTTCTGTTTGTATCAGACTTTGATTTTTCTAGATATACTTGTCAGTAGAATTTGCTCAAATGCACTTTGTAAAGAGATTTCAGTCTATGTAAACTATTTGTTTTGACTGTTCACTACTCATGCTGTGTAACCAGCCACCTAAGGCAAACTGCAGTTTTCCAGTGCTTTTGCACATGACTGATCCCTGAAGTCCCCTGAACTGTTTTGCAAATCTCTACTGTAATCTGTCTCCAGTCACCCAATAAGGTTACCAAAAGCTATTTCTCGGTCACATAACAAGGGTCACTATCTGTTGACTCCTTACGATACGCTTAGTGTCCTGACAGTAATGAAAACAATGATGGAGTGATTTGTACCCACACAACAGGAGTTGGAAAAGGAATATTTTCATGATTCTTTTTAACCTAAACACATTTAAAATGTGAAACTAATTTCCAAATCTCTTTATAAAACTAAGTACAAATGCTAGCTTTCAGAATTCTTTGTAGAAAATAAGTACAATAAAGCTTCTGTTCTAGTGTGGATGCGTATTTGATCTTTGCCTGGCATATCTCTAATCAGGCTGCTGCTGAAGAGATCTGGAGGTCTGGACTGCACATCTACGTCCCCAGTTTGAATCCGTTGGGTAACTTATGGCAATACTCTATGGTTTTTACCATGTAAAAAGACTAAACTTAGGCAGTGGAACACCTTTCCTAGTGAATAAAAACAGAGGGCCTCTCAAGAGTAAACCATAAAAATCTCATCTGCACCAGAGTCTTTTGCCTGGTCAGCTTGATGCTTAGCACAATGATGGCTAAGGTTAGATGAGATGAACCCCAGTGTGACTATCTTGACTTGTAATGACTGTCAGCACCAGGTTGTTAAAAGAAGACTGTTGGATTAGTGCAGAAATAACACTGCCTTCATCTGCAGAGTCCTCTGTGGAACAAAGATGTTGTGTGTATGGTTAGTTAGCATGGCTTTTAGGAATGAGCTGCAGAAGAAATCTGACTGCTACTGGCACATCAGCAGGCAAAGGTGCAACAGCATTCAGAGCACAACAGAACAGGGCTCCCAAATGTGCATCCATCAGTGAAGTCCCAGGCTCCTCTTGGGGCCATGTTTATTTCTAACAACCTAATTAGAAAAATAATGAGAATATTTGGCATGTTTTAATGTCCAAACTGGGGTGGCTCCCAGAGGCTTCCAACCTCTTGTAAATGACAACCTCTGACTCAGAGCGCGCATAACCCAAAATACCTTGCTATGACTCCTTGTGGTAACATCATTACTTGTAGCATAATTAAAGAAAATAAAGATATCTGACCTAAAATAGGCAGCATGTATTTTTAAGTGTAGAGGAAGGTCATTCGGCACTGTTATTCTGAGGACTCTGCTGACAGAGGCTTTTCTGTAACATTCTAATTTCAAAGCTACTATCTATAGCCCTTTGTGTAGATTTGTCCTTTCAATGTGCACTATTGTCAGTGAAAAGATACTGTAAGCTGGTTTCAAGGTGTGACTCAGAAAAAGCTGGCAAAAGGATGCCTTGAAATTTTCAAAGCCATGCTGCATATCTTCAGTTTTAACGGATATACACACAATCCTCTACAGTTTGGAAAATCTCTCCCATAAGCTGCCTCCCATCTACAAACAAGAGCCAAGGTCACCCAAAAGGATTTTAGCACATGGCAACAATGATTATCAACTCTTGTGGACACCCTTGAAGCTCTATTATAGACAATGTCTATGAGAGAGAATACACATACACCACTTTAGCATACTTACACATATATATTTAAAGGAACTTTTGTGGTTTTCCAAACAAAGGCACCAAGCCTGTAACTCATAGCTTCCAAAACCCTAAACAGATATGGAGCCACCAACACCTCAGAGTTTTTGGCATCCAGCTAAGATACTCCATTTAAAATAGGGTTCCCCATGTCCAAGAGAAAATCTTTGTATTTATTTTAAAGAGTAAGCCTTGACTAGCATTTCAAATTTCCCACGTTCACGCAGAACAAGAGAAGTCTAAGAATATCCTGGAAAAGTGTTGTATCTTTCTGGGAATCTATTTGTATAAACCAAAAAAGAGGCATTAAAACTTAGACACAAACCCCTCAGCTTTGCCCTGAATTTTAACAGGGGAAATGGATCTCAACTTCAAACTTTAGGAAAATGCAGGTCTTATTTTAAGCTTTAGTCCTTGCATGTTTATTTGGGTAATTCAGGCTTCTTAGTCAAAATCTAGTCTGGTTCTAGTACCAGTCTGATTCCTGATTTAGATTTAAGTTTTGCCACTTGGCCTAGATTAAATTTAAATACTGAAGATTTATTCAGTTGCTTTCCTTCTTCTAACATCAAGTGGTTTTGGTTAAAGAGATTTGTACTTGAAATGCATGTGTTCGGCATCAGTACTGTTAAATTAATAGTGATGTATATGTGTTTGTAGGCACAGTGACCTTTATTAGCTTCTCATTATGCACAAAAATAGTTCTTGTTATCTGACTGAATGAATTATGTTGAGCATTGTTATGGCTCAGATAACCTATTGAAACTAGTTATTTTTCATCGTATGTTAAATGTTAAAACTAACAAGCAGTTAGTTTAGCATTACACTGGAGACTATCATCATGTCTTATATCTTGGAACATGCACTTTTAAAGCTGTTCAGATTAAAGATGAATCAAAGTGCTTCAGCTTCAGGGATAGGACTGGAGATGCACATCCCCACAGACAGAACTGGAGTATAAAAACTGGAGTATAAAATCTAACACAAACTGCTTTTAACATTTAATAATGCACAGATTCTATGGTGAAGCACAGCCTAGCTGGGGTAGATAAGTAAAATAAATACTGCAAAGTCAATTTTTAATAATCTGTGGCATGAAATTTAAGCACAAGAGAAAACATTTCACAATCAAGTCAGAAGCTTTCTGTAAATGATCAAATGAGAATTTTAAACCCCCTCACCTACCAATGCAAAATAGATCCAGTTTATCCTTTAGTCCACACAGCATGTTCCTATATTTCTTTGTTTAAATGCCTTTTACTTCTAATAAAGGTTTTGTTATAACCCCTTTTTAGAACTAGAGTTATTTACATCAACATCAGAAGATAAACAAATACAGGAGCCTCTTATTTGACAGTGAATTGGTGCAGCACATGCAGCCACAGGAATAATGTAATTAGTTCCTGTACTAGTCTGGTAACAAGTGGTCTGGTAGATTTATCTAATTATTGAGACAACACATTTACAACTGAAGGGATTTTGTTATAAGAGGTTTATAAAACTCTGATTTAGGCTGATCTTCAGTTTCTTAATGCCAAGTAAAAACTGGCCTTCAAGCAACATTTTTGTATGATGAAGAATAAAATCCCAGATGGATTACGACAAGTCTGTGTCATCCTAAAAGAGAAATCAAAATGAAAAGCAGGGAAAATTAAATGGCAAGGATAATATATATGCACACAAAGTCGTTCAGGGAGAGAGAGAGAGAGAAAATGTGAAGAGTTGTATGTATTTTATGCATCTGGAAACAGTGTGCTAACATGCTGTTTATGCTGAGAGGTGTACCATCTGCAAGGAATAAAGAAAAGGGAGAGATTATACTATATTACGGGGAAATCATATTTTGACTTTATTATTATGGTTGTGGCTATTTTATGAAAAAGAGGTGGATTAATAATTGTCTAACTGAGCAAAAGGGAAAGAGAAAGCAAAATGGATTTTTCAGAGAAACAGATTAATAATAAGGGGCTTGTGCAATAGAGCAGAGGGACAAAGAGAGGGCAGTGACAAGAAAGGGATACTGAGTCTCATGGTAGGAGAGAGGTGGGAGCCTGGGTGTCTGCAGGGCTGAGAGTGGCTGCAGAGAAAAGGGTGAGCATCTATCAGCAGCCACAGGCAATATAGCCAGTGAGAAAAGAGATCCTCTGGTGTCCTGGACTTACTAAAAAGAAGATGCCAATGACCCACAAGACTTGGCTGCATGTCTCCACAGCAAAACTGACTCCTGGGGTATCCTGGGCACGAGCAGAGGAGAGGCAGCACAAGTGATTGCTGCAATGCAACCCTCAGAGCTGAGAGGAGATCCTGCAGCCAGGGGCTCATCTGCGATGGGATGTGAGCTGGGGTGGCTACGTCCTCTCTCATCCCATTGAGGTCCAGTGCTGATGCGAAGAGGGACCAGGACCGATCAGGGCACAGAGGATGATGACATTGGGAGGCAAAAGTCAGTTCCCTGGTTGTAAACTGTTAAGAAATCATTTTCTGGGAGGAAACTAGGGAAAAGACAGAATGTTTCAAGAGAAGGTAAAAGAGCTAAACACGGGTAAAGCTCACCCCTCCATAGAGTCTGCAACAGATCTCTTTCTCCTTTTATTTGCACTCATTATGGATATCTGGCATATGTTTATTGTACCTCTCACCCCCACCTCCTCCTCCTGCTCTGGTCCAGTGGCTTTTTGTTCTGAATGGAAGGACAACTCTCACAAAGAGCTTTTTTTCCTGAGAGATACTGGTTTCATTTACAGTGGGCTAGAAATGCATGTGCTG
Source organism: Aegotheles bennettii (assembly GCA_013398125.1). Taxonomy (NCBI): domain Eukaryota; kingdom Metazoa; phylum Chordata; class Aves; order Caprimulgiformes; family Aegothelidae; genus Aegotheles; species Aegotheles bennettii. The sequence continues at coordinate 354,206 of VZRW01000029.1, forward strand.
CAGTGCCCTGGGCCTTTCAATCACCTGCCGGGAGCACTCACTTTTCATTGTTTCCATTTTAACGCTGTTCTTGCAGCTGCAATTGCAGCCTCTTTGAATTAAATCTGGGTTAACAGTCTAAGGACAGATAAGCCCCAAGAGAGGAAATGATGTAAATCCAAACAGCAATTCTTTAACCTATTGCTTTTTTATGACAGTCTGGAAGCCCTGCATGCAATCGGAAGCAAAGTGTGTTTTTGCAGTCTGTTCTGATTTGCATAAACCTTTCTTTTGGTATTTGCATAATTTTTCAATTAATCACCAGGACAATACCCTGACTCCTGAACATCTCTCTCCCAGGCATTTAAGGTATTCTTGTTAATATAAAAGATTTAGACACCGATGATGAGGCCAAGACCTGGGGTTTTCCATTTATTTCACACGTAAAACCCAGTCCAAATGTTTACTGTACCTTATACTCCACAATGAGTGCATCAGTGATTACTGAAAAAGCACAGATGGGATGTAGACAGTTTTTCATTCCTTGTTCCATATGATAGAACTCAACACATCTGGTACACTATGAAAAGCATCTTTGCACTAATTTGTTTGTCAGTATCTATTGAAAGGACTATCTGTCATCCTGTCGCTTTTTGGTTGCCCTGAGATGTCTGAAGACAACACTAGTCACAAATTGCGACTGCTCGCCACTGGGGACTAACTGGCAGAAACCACCAGCTGTTCCAAGGATCATCAGTGGTGGATTTGTTTCTTTTCTGTATTTTCTATAAGCAGAAATTTCAGTCTAATCTCGCCTCAGACATTTTGTATTTGCAAGAAGAAACCAGATCACTTGAGCAAGAGACAGTTTGTTTGTCCTCGCTGTCCATCTGCACATTTCCATCTGTTTCTACAGCTGGGTGAGTTTTCTTTAACTGTACAGGAGTGATGCAGGGGGCAGAAAATGCACTTGCTGGTGTGCATGCGGTGATCTTGACACTCACCTTTGTATGCTAGGCCTTTTATGTCAGGAACCTGACCATAAATATATTGGTTTGTCAGGGAAAACTAAGGATCCTAAAGGAACCTCAGTGTTTATATGGGTTGATCAATACAAGCTGAGACTGTTTTTCCCCATAACTCTTCACTCTGATCATCATTTTTAAAGAAAGCTCCATGATTTATGATTTCTTATGTTTATTTTACCTCATCTCCTTGTCAATGAATCAAAGTGTTTGATGTAATTTCTCTTCCAGTCTGATTTTTTAATTTTCTTATTATAAATGCTTTATTGCATTAAATTCTGATTGTGTGACTAGTTTAAGTCATCTCTGTTCAGTCAAGAGCTATTCTGGCATGAGAGTGCAGGTCTGATTGAAGGTGTAAATTTCAGGTTCTATTAATGGCTGGGCAATATATATATAAATAGCTTTCAGAAATATGAGAAAGCCTATGAAACACAATTTCATGTTCAATGGGCATGTAACTTCCAAAAATACTGGTTTGAATTGTCCATAGTTAATTAAGTACTCATGCATTTTTTTAATTAATCTGAATGATCAGCAATACACCAGCGTAACTTGAACTTACTGCCAGACATTTCAAAATAACAGAAAGATTTTTATACTTAATGTCATACAATCCTTTGAAACTACTGAGTAACAGGCCACACCTTGTTTCTCTAGCATTACTGAAGGAAGAACCAGCACCTTCTCTGTACTGAAATAATAATAATAACATAGTGTATGTTTACCAGCTTGTCACAAGATCATTCCAAATGTCCAGGTTGTGCTCCTAAGCTTTGAACACAAGGCCCACATGAGTTCTGACTAAAATTAATGGTGTGTTGTGTTCCAGAGTACTGCATAATTGTGAAGAGAAAGTAAAGTGTTCACACTTCCTGTCTTCTAATAATTGAATTACATATGAAAGATGTAAACAAAAACCAGAATGCCTTCCAGCAGTAGTCATCTTCTCTGATATAAGCAGCTATGGAATAATTTACAGTTCTGACAAAAAGCTGAGTAGACCTTATTTTCTGGGAACCTGCCATTTTGGACTAGATTTTTCAGATGGTCTGAGCCAATACACACCAGCCAGCCTCATCTAAAAAACTGGTTCCTTGGTTCCTGTTGTCTCACGTGAGTTGTCCCCTAACCACTAGATGACAATGCTCCTTTTATCCAAACATCCTCTCTAGGAGGTACCACAGAATCACAGAATCACAGAATTCTAGGGTTGGAAGGGACCTCGAAGGATCATCTAGTCCAACCCCCCTGCCAGAGCAGGGTCACCTAGAGTACATCACACAGGAACGCATCCAGGCGGGTTTTGAATGTCTCCAGTGAAGGAGACTCCACAACCTCTCTGGGCAGCCAATTTACAATATTCAGAACTGTGGTTATTTAAGACTTGGATTTTTTAGTTTGCCTCCGGTTTCTGAATATACAATTTGCAGAGATAAGAAAAATAGCAACTAATTTTATTTTAAGCAAAATTCAGCTCAGTGTAACTGATGCAATACTAGTAAGACTGAGAAGGAAAAGCAAAACTGCAGTTGGCTTAGTGTCAGACACTCATCCTCAGACAAGTGTCTCAGTAGGTTATTGAGTGACAGTCAACAAAACCCAAGATGCAGCATGATACTGACTAGAATTATTGCAAAAAAGGCCCCCTCTGCGAGTGAACATGCAAGAACTGGGCCCAGAATTGGCAATCGGATGTGATGGAGGAGCTTGTTCCTCACTCCTGCCAATACCTAAATTACAGTGTATGAGAATGCTGGCAGTGCCTCTTGTTTTCTTAAATCCATTTCATGTCTCCAGTGAGATAAACCTTGCTAAAGTTGTGTATGACAGACTTCTAGTTTGCTTTGGAAAAAAAATAAAAATTAAGCAGCCTAGTAAAGCAGGAATAGATATGCTGAGGGAATCCTTAAAAATTAAGACAGCCTTCCATGACTGCAAAGCACATTTTGAGCTGAGCAATTTGAGGATTAAACAGCCCATAATGTAGCTGGTTTCACAGAAAGTCTAACTTGATAATGAAGTGTTCTCACACTATTTAGGCTTTTCAGATGGCTGCTAAACTCACAGGTGTGGTGTGCACTAAATGAGATTGTGTTCGAAAAAATGGTTTCAGTGAACATGTAGCTGTTGTGGAGAGCAGCAGTATGATGCTGGACCCTGCACTCATATTAAAGTGATATCCTTGTAACACTCAAAACAAAACAACTGGTTTTACTATTTCCTCTTTCACCACAAGATTAACACTGAGTCTCTCATTACTTGGTCTTGGCTTGAAAAACGGCATTGCAGATGCAGGATTCATTACAGAAAATCAGCTTTGTGGTTGTATGATTCATTACAGAATGGATGAGGATGTCAGGGACCTCTGGAAGTCATCTAGTCCAACCCCCATACCCAAGCAGGGCTAGCCAGAGCAGGTGACCCAGGACCCTGTCCAGTTGGGATTTGAATATCTCCATGGATTGAGACTCCACAACTAAAGCTGCTCCAAGCAGTGGCTGTTGGGGTAGAACGATGGCATGTAATGAACCAGCTACTTGGTAGCCTTGTGGGTTAATCACTCAGCCATGTATTAGAGGTCATCTCGGATGCAGGAACCAGAGACAACATCATCTGCTTCCAGTCGGACACCGGAAGTCACCCGGGTATGCTTGCAGTCACGCGACCAGTACACTACCAGGAAGAGCAAGGACCAGTGAGGAGTGCTGATACATGGACCAATAGCAGTGTGTCTAACACCATGCCTGCCCCATGTTGGGGGATGCAAACCAATCCCTCTGTACGTTCCCGGCGCCTGGTACGCATGTATAAAAGAGATAGAAAGTAAATAAAGTACGTCTGTGCTGGCTTCATATTGGAGTAGTGAAGTCCCGACTTTCCCCTGCAAGTGGCAACTGAAGGTGCCCAGGAAGAATGCTGTGGGTCTGAGGCAGAGGTGTTATCAGGCAGCTGATGAAGGAGGACTTCACAGGGCCAGGAATGCCTGTGAGAAAGGATTTTGCCTTAGGTCTCTGATTCCTACCCACTAGTTTGAGACACCTTCCCGTAGGAAGATAATCTTTTCCCAGGCTTTCAGCAGGTTGTTACACATACACCAGAAATAAATTCTTATCTCATCTCATCTGAAAGTCCCAGTGGAGCAGCTGTGACTCCAGGAACTCAGAGACTTCACTTTCCTTTTTCTCTCCCTACCCTGAAGGTTTCTCTATTACACATCCCATGCCTTGTAGAACTGCAAAGCCTTGAAGGAAATCTGACAAGAAGAACTTTTACCAGGAGACTTTCTGTATATTTTACATTCAGTGGAACAGAAAATCAGGGTCAATTTAGAGAGAATTTGATTGATACTGCTTACTATCAAAGCCAAAGCTAGACAGCACAAGCCGGGCACCTGAGAGGCAACCCAATTTTAGCATAATTTGATTTAAACTTCATAGGACCTCGCAAGTCTGGGCACATATTTTTCCCAGTGTTATACCCTGACTCCATCAGGGTCAAACAAATAAAACTTTATTTGAAAATTCCTTACTTGTCTACTACTGTTTGCCTTAGTGCAAAATTGATGTGACAGAGATTTCTGAAAATCCTTTCTTCCTGCAGGGTTTAATTCTGGTGGGACCTTGTGTGTTACAGTTTTTTATAATCTCTGCTGGCTGTGAAAAAGCACTATTGCACCCATGGAAATGATCATGCTGTTTGCTTCTGTCGTTGCTGTCAGTTTTCAGTGGATATAGAAAGACAAAAGCACTGAAAGGCTGAAACGGGTGCATGATGGGAGAACTCAAGGTTGGATTTTTGTTTTCTTTAAAAAAGACAAAACATTTGTACAGTTTCCTGCTTCTCTACCACCTTCCTTCTTTAAGGCCAACCAAGAGAAGGGAGACCTGTGAGATGAATGGAGAGTGTACAATAACAAGGATCAATCTGTAACTCTTCAGCCTGACCTATGACAGGATTATACCTTGAATGTCACTCCCAGCTATACCCTGAAGTGGCATTTGAATGCATGTTGCAAGAGGCAGCCATACATACCAACGAGGAGGGATGGAGAGGTTGGCTCTGGCAGTGGGTAGCATGTTTTCACTCTGCTGCGGAGCCTTCCTTCCTTGCTTGGGTGCATGTGTCCTGTCCACTGAGTAAATGTTAGCTGAATTGGTTGAAACAATTTGTTAATCATGGAAAGGCAGGAAGATATTTTAGCTTCACTGCACCAATCAGAATCTCTTTTACCATAACAACAGTTTATGGCAGATGTAAATCTTCAAAAACTCTCAGCATCTTTTATGAACAGAATGAATACTTTCAGCCAAATATGAGATGTTCTTCTGAAGTCACATTTCAGAAACACCCATAAATTTCCTGAAGGTTTGCAGTTCTGGGACACAACGATAAGCCACCTGCAGTTTTCATAGCAGCAATCACTATTTTTGAGACAAGCTTGAGACCTATTTTGGAAGATGCTTTATGCCTTCCTGTACCTTAAGGATTTTATTCCTGCTTCAAAGATCACCGACGAGCTACTTAGGGCTGGTATTTGAAATCCCATTTGCCATTTCATAAAGGCAGAATTAAAATAAGCAACAGTATACAACACTTGGCTGCTTCTATTAACCAGTGTAACATGAAGGACAGTCTTCAGTGGAAAGCATGTAGCGATATCACATGTACTGGTATCCTTAAAACCAAGGACTGATCTTGTGATTCCTTATGTGGGATATAATACATAGGCATTTAAACTTCCTCTGTTCCTATGACTTCCATATACTTCAGGACTGCCACTTTCCTGCCTCTGTAATTTTGCTACTATTTTTGTGGAAATGGTTAAACTATTAAGACTTAAGGTTCTTATAGGAGCAGCCACAAGGCAACCTTGGCCATCCTGGAAATCTGTTATTGACAACAGTGAGGACAGGCTTTTACCATCTTTCAAGACAAATACGCTAGTGGGAATTAACACTTCATTCGGGACTTTCAAGAGCATATCTTAAATTGCAAGGGCTTTGAGGGGGTAAAAAATCAGTGCTGGAACTCTTAATGCATCCAGGTACATCTAAATTTCCCCTGGGGATGGGATGACTTAACTGTCATTTCAAGTTTTACATTCTTCCTTTAAATCAGCTATTTCATTTAAATAAAAAGGTTCTATATTCTGGGATGGAAATGCAGCTGATTCAAGTAACCCTGCAGCATGTTGATTTATTACTGACTATATACTCCTTTGAGAAGAAGATTCCTTAAGAAGACATTCTACACCCAGCTCCGTATTTCTTGCTACATAGCACTTCATATTAATCACACCATATCTGCATCCATGACATTTGGGAGGAAAAAATGGAAAATAAGGTAGTTACATATTTGGATAAATGCATTTGCAGGATTTAATGTTTTGTGTTCACATGAATAAAGTACTCTGCTGTCTGCTAATAGAGATGTTAAAAGTTATCTATCTGAAAAGCATCTTCATAAATTGAGAAATGTAAGGATTTTCAAGTTTCCTCTTCTACTTTCCCGAAACTGTATCTAACTGTCAGTAAAAAAAAAAAAATAAGAGAAGAGAATTCTGAAGGGAAAAAAATCTCTTTCTGCTGAAAGTCTTTGCATTTGCTTTTTAAGTCATGAAAAACCCCTTCCAGTTGCACTTTTTCTATTCAATTTTAAAATGACAGCTATAATGTTACATACGTTTGTATGATCATGGCTTAAAAAGGATTATTGTGTGTTAAAATTGGATGAACTCTCCCGAGGCTGATTAGCATAGCTTTTCACCAATTTTAACACTGGTTTCGTTCACAAACAAACTGCACTTGGTAAATTCCAGCAAGCACTTGCGCACACAGGAAAACCTGCCTTTGTATTGGAGCAAGTGTAAGTGCCATACCTGTAGCTCACATTAATTTTTAAGAAACTGTCTGTCCAAGAGTTCTAGTATTATTAATGTGCAGACAAAAATCTTATCAAACTGAGCCCTAATGGTAAAGAAAAAATCGATAGTGATGGTGGAATATGGCTCTCTGAAGAGGAGAAAGAAGTAGGACTAAGCCTTTTCTAAGACTACATACTTATACAGTCAATGTTGCTATGATGGAAACAAGGTTGATGCTTCTTTATTTCAAATCTTAAGTGTATTTTGCTTAAAAAGATCCACATTGAAGCAAAGGTTACACAAACTCATAAACTTCTACATGGCCTGGCCATCAGTGAAGGACAATGAACCACAGGATCTCACAAGTATCAGTTAGATATGGATTGCTTGGACTAACAGGCATCTAAATAACTACCTGAACAATGTTAATATCTCCTAGTACCCAATATTGTTCCTCAATAGACTGTACTACCCAAAATCAAGACATGGGTTGGGGTACTAACCATCTGATTGCTTCTTTGTGCAGAACACTGCCATTGTGACTCCTAGTACTGCTGAGAACCAGGAGAAAGAGACTGAATTAGAAGAAAAGTCCATCTGTTTTTCTTGGACACAACATTCTCTTGCCTCTGGTTTTGTAGGAAACACTTAGTGAAAAAGAAATGGGGAGGGACGGCTGATGACCGGGTGTGATTTCTCATGCTGGGCAGGCACACGATTCATTGCTGGATCCCATTTTTCCCCTGGGAGGAGAATTCATGCAGTTAAACAAATGACCTGATGTCTTTCTCCACCAAGGCGGTTCAAAATTCATGAAATTCATCCTCATATGTAATAAGAAAAGGTAAAATGGGATACAGGCCATTAGTAGTATCATCAGCTCAGTGAAATCATGGAGCCATCCTTACTACCACACATGAGCACAATGTGGTTTACTTCCAACAGTGATCTTAGAGAAGAGCCATACTTCAAATAAATAACAAGACTTTTTTCAGTACTATAGAGTTGTTAGGCATCACTTAGGGTGTGCATATGTCTATATAATTGTTACTGTAGGATCAATACTAAAATAGAATTCATTCCCTGCTCACAGCAACATCTATTTTGGCCTAAAAACAGCTAAATAGTAGGAAAGAAATGAAACTTCAACACACCTTAGGTTCCTAGCTGCTCTTAAATGACACTTTAAGCAGCCACTTGAAATTAACAATCTCACTAAATCAGTCTTTTCACCACTTTCACCCAGAGACCTGAATTTAAAATCATAAAATTTCCCTGCAAAAGTGTGTTGTTGGAATATGGTCAGGCCATTTCTAAGACAAAATGTTGTTATACCTGGTGTGCTAAGAGGCAATTTTCTCCTTTTATTTCCCAAATAGGAAAAAAGAAAAAAATCATTAAAAGAATATAAATGAGATACAAATTCCAAACAAAATGTGTCTCTAATCGGATATTTCTGTACCAAAATGTATTCTAGCACAGTAAATGTTGACTCATGGTATTTTAGGATAAATATTGGAAATACTGTATACTTAACGTTTCTAAAATACGATGCACTCAAATAAAAAGGATTTTTATTGCTGTGAACACAAGCCAAATACTGTCAGTCAAACATGTTGAATAGGGCAGACTGGTTACAAATGCTCCTTCTATATAGATCTTTAATGAATAAGACTTCTCTCTACATAGTGTGACAGCCTAGTTTTAAGCTTACTTGGTGGTGTCAGTTGAATCACTGCTAAGTACAAACTGTCAAGTCTCGCAGACAAGTGTAAGATTCTGTATAGCTTTTACCTGGTTTCATTTGTTACAGTCTAGTTAATATCAGTCCTACACATCACTTTTTCCAAATGTGTGGGGGAAGGAATCTCCCTTATTTAGGGAGAAATTCTGAAGAATGTAAAATTACATTCCTCCCCTTTTGTACACAGCTTATGCTATTTGCTTTTCACAATATGGATCCTATTATATCCTTTTCAATAAACTATTGTAATAGGTGGTTTTTTTTCCCAGTTACTTAAAAGGGCACATGTAAAGAAAGTTAACACTTTTGATGAGATGGGTAATTTTAGAAGAGACTGCTGCTTGTAATTTATTGCTGTTATACAATTCTTAGTTTTAGAAGACATCTCAGATAATAAATCTTTATTTACATTCATATCCTCTGTCTCCAGATGTGAAGAAGCATCTTAATCTCAACACCAGTTGAGGCAATGACGAGTGTCTATCTCGGACCTCTGTGTGACACTCGCTTGTTCTCAAGTTCTGATCAGTGTACTTTTGCCATAGCTGTGGGAAGTGCCTCGTCTTCCTGCTCACCGCTAAGTAGGGCAAGTGGCAGGAGGTGTTCATTGCGTTATGGGTCAGAAGTCATCTGGGTCACTAGCAGGACATTTTGATGCACTCTGGCAAAACCTATGAAGCAAAAACTGCAGTAGGAAGGCTTCCAGGTGCCCTAGATTGCAAACAGTGATTGGGCTTGTTTTCAAAAGACATGATGTAATTCAGAAAAGAAACATGCTTTACAAATTGTGGAGAACTTGGACCACAGAGAGGCAAACAGTGAAAATTTGCCTTCCATGTGCAGCAGAGAGAACTCCTGTTATTTGTATGATTAAGAAGCTGGACAGGTTATAAATTAACTGGATGCTTAACTCTAACCAGATCTTATATGACGTTATCATACTGAGCAGTGACAGAAACCCCTCAGAGCCCTGCATGCTGTGTCCTGCAAGTTCATTCTGTTACATCTGATTTCTGTGGCTGTTTCCTTTCATACTGAGAGAAAAACACAAGAAATGTTGAAATGACCCAGTGGCCTGACTTAATACCAGAGCAGTTGTTTTTATGCAGGACATCATTCTCTGTTTGCTTCCAGGGGAAATACTGGACCATGTCCTCCTGACAGGGAGCAGCAACTCCTCTGGACATGGCACTGACTCAAAGAGAGAGTCCTGGAGATTTCACAGGCATCTTCCATCCGTAGCTTTCTGCCCCATCTGGGACTTGATATTTATTGTATCATTGCCAGAACCTTGACAGAAAGAGAGGCAGCTCCCCTGACACTGCAGATGAGAAGATCCTCCCAAAATGTTTTAGCACAACTACTCCTGTAGGGTGGATGCACTTTCCTGACCATAAACAAACATTTCCTGATAGACTGGGGATGCACTGCTGTACAAATTGCAAAGAAACGCTCATGCTGAAACACTAGCAGCTGCTATAAAACCTTCACTGCAGACAGAGAAAAGAACATAACAACAAATACAATCAGACAAGGCACAGATGAGGGTTGGTAGCAGTCTGAAGACTCAGACTAAAAGATTGGGTAAAACAATTGCCCAGGGATGGACCACTGCTCAGCTTTTGACATGTATGAAGCTGCAAAATATAGGTACCATGAACTCATCAACCTCTGTGAGCAGGTTTTATAATGAAAACACTCAGAGGCCACTAGCTAAAGCAGTGCTCCCTGGCAAGGCCACAGTAAGACCACGTGAGGTATGAAGGACACATCCTTACTAGACTTGCCCATATCTTGAGCCAGGCCTGGGGGTGAATGGCAAGAGCAGCTATCATATGCTACCTACAGCAAGAAAATTATTACAGCATTAAGCTGGGTAGCTGATTATCTCCCAGATGGGCAAAGAAGTAATCTTTAGCAGACAAGAGCTTGAAGGGGTCATGAATTCACTCAGAAAAGTCGACACATGTACTGATTCCTATACCATCTTTTGGAACACTGAGGGTATAAAAATTGACTACATCAACAGCACTCTTGTAAATCATAAACAAGACAACCTCCTTAAAGGAAACTCTATTGAATTTTCTTGGGATAAATTCTTGATAATCATAAGGAGTTCTAAAACATTTTTTTCCTCTGCTCGTGTCTTTCCAAGTCTTACTCAGACAGGCAACTTTAAAAACAGAAATATAAATCATTATAATCAAAGTAGAGAGTAATATTATATTCTAATGGTAAAATAATATCAAGACTGCAATAAATTATACAAAAACAGCATTAGAAAACCTATCTAAGATTTTGAATTATTATCTGAGATGAAGTTTTAAAGTTATAAGTTCATAAATAATAATGAAGCTTCTGTTGGCAACATAAGTAACATTTAAACTGTAAACTCAGTTTTTACTGAGTAAGAGCTTAAAAAGAGGAAAGAAAAAGTGGAGAGGGTACAGCCTCAGATAAAGCAGCTGTTATCATTCACAGGCTGTATGGGGAATGGCAGAGTCTCCTACACTTGAAATGGAAGTCAGAAATCACATGGTACAAGCTCTGAGCCATCGATAATACCATCTCTAAACAAACCAACCTAAGGAAGCCTCTGGGTCCTGGAATATCTGGTATAGCAAAAACCAAAGCGAACTTCTGACTGAAAACAAACTCCAGAATAAAGTGGACAGACTTTCCCACTCCTCTTTGCATGTGGCCCCAAAGAATCTAACCTGCCATGGATATGTTGATTCACACTTGCCAAGGTACAAATGACACCTCCTCACAGTGGTTTGATGAAAATTTAATGGCACCTCTGAAGCTCTAACCACGAGAAAAGGCCAAGCATGACCTGAGTGATGCACTCATGTAAGCTGATGTTGCTGGGTCAAAAGAGCATGTGCTGCAAATACCAGCTGGTCTGTGAGGGCTCCTGCTACACCTGCGGGTGTGATCCATCACCTGGCTTGTTCCCTAACATTGAAATACCTGTGGGAAAACCCTGGCAGTGCAAAACAGAGACTGGTAATGCCACCTTTAACTCATGTGACTTTGAACTGATGTTCCCACCTGTGAGGGACCGCGCTTTCCCTCCACCGCTCCTAGCTGCTGCCAAAGGAAGGTTGTCCTCTCCCTCTCCCTCTCCCTCTCCCTCTCCCTCTCCTTCCTCCTATGTGGCTCTGACAACTCAGGTACTCTGAGACAAATACTCAAGGGAGAGCTAAGAAAAGCCCCTATGGAGATCTTATCTGGCTATCAGCACTGTGCTTCTGTTTCACTAATAAGCTTCAGGTAAACTATGCCTGTAGCTTGCTGAGCTTCTTGAGCTGACAAGTGGTTACAAACGAAAATCTTTATAGAAAATATACTGTACTACTGAACACAGAACTGTTTCTAATGAAAAACAAAGCTAAAAGAGGGCTCAGATAAAGCAAGCAGGCTTCCCTTGGCTGAAGAACAAAGGCTTAGCTCAAACTGGTGCCTCTGTAAGACCGAAAAGCACACATCTACAGACACTTTTGCTATTTCATTTCCACAATAGTTTTAACAAGGTGTTTCAAAACACAATGAGTGAAAAACCTTACCTGATAAACCCACAGTAAAACTACCTGGGTTTCCATATATAAAGTTACATACATGATATCCTGTGTGGTGTGTGTTTATCCATTGATCTATATATAATATTTTTGAATACAAGTGAATTAAATGTTATCCTGTCCTGG
>VZRW01000029.1:366554-536246 GCA_013398125.1 Aegotheles bennettii
TTTCTTTAAAAATCCCAACCAGTGTCGTTTTGGCTTTTTGGCTTCTTTTCTCTTTCTCCTTTCCATGGGGGAAGGGAAAACTAAACTCTGTCTCTGCTTTGCAATCCGTCAAACCGAGACACCTAGTAAGTAGGATTAAACCCACAGCACTTATAGTCCATCTAAATACAAAAGAAACTATAACTTGTTGATGACTGCCCTTCCCACTTTTGGCAGAAAACAGATTGAAATTAAGTGTGTCTCTCTTCCAGGTTTATGGAGCTTGTGCAAGGGTCATCAGTCTATCAGAACCTCTACTAATTCTCCACCACTCTTTAACTGAATTTTGAATATTCAACCATGCGTTCATGGATGCAGACTAGAAAAATTTTCACTCTGCAAGCAAAATTTTGCACTTTCCATCTTCCCAAACTCAATTGATTTCCCCTCTAAAAGGGAAATAATTTTTAGGGAATCTTTGGTTCAGGATAGATTTAGAAAAGACTAGACAGACTCTGAATCACATCGTTAAAAGTTAGTGACCTTGATATGTGCCTTCAGATGCTGTGAAAGAGGAGAGACAGTTCATACTCCTGATAAGCGGTCTTTTTAAAAATAAACACCAAGCAGTGAGGAAGTTACTGTTGCATTTAAATTACCTATTTATTTAAAGTAACCTTCAAGACCTGATATTTACTTTTGCTTGAATATAATTTATCATTTGAAAGAAAGTTGCATGGTTAGTGAGAATACACGGACATTTAGCTATTTTTTCTATTTATTAGTGTAAATATTTTTATTACCATCTGATTTGTTGACTAGCAGCTTGCCACGAAGGAAGAAGCCACAGAGTATTTTATTATGCAAAAAGACAAGAAAGCTTACACTGAATTTCTGACCTCAAATCTGTCTTTTGTCAATAACACTGACAGCATTTTATCTCTGAGGAGCTAAACACTATCTACCAAAAGAAAAGCTCCTTAAATCAAACAACAATTGAATATAACCATTTTTCCCTCAGAGAACTATGAGCTGTTGCAATGATCCTTGCAATTACTGATGGTACCATGCAGCAGTGGCTCACAGGGGTTGCTTCGATATTGGTGATGAGTTAGTATCTTCCTAAGCTGCAATGGAAGTATCCTGTGCATAGGTAGAAAGCTTCACGCTGGAGCAGCACTGGGTGCTTAAAACATTTTGTCCTGGGTTTTAAGCATGAATTTGTTTATAGGGTGTCTGGAGTGATGGCAGGAAAATTAGATGGGCTGAAGGAGGCAGAGGGTAAGGGTGCCAAGGGTGCAAGACATATGGAGAGGATATATGGAGCCAGCCATATGGAGAGCACAGCCATATTTTTCCAGTCCTTCCTTATCACACTTGAAAATTAATTTGGAATCTGCTCTGTGGTCCAATTACTTTTTCCTTTTTATTTTGGTTTTGTTTTATACATGTTCAAACCTGAGCTAGTTGAAGATCTGCCTATCCATGACACAAGTTTTCTTCAACATCTTTATGCCATCTCCTCTGCCCAAGAGCACACTGTGAGAGGCGTGGAAGTCTTGAGACTGCTGACATCTTTGAAAAACTGTGATGTTTGTTCCTGGGGCACCAATGGGGAATGACCTGAGTGCTCTGCAGCCAGAGCCAAGTCCTGTTCTCTGTAGTGTTTGAGGAGGACTTCCCAAACAGGTTGATGCTGATGTTGACTCACTGAGCATTGGCACTTTGGGGTGAAGGGTGAAGAAGGGGGATTTACCAGGGATGCTGTTGCAGACAATCATTACCAGCTGCCCTCGCTTTTTGTCACATATACTCCCAAGACACACACATTTGCAGTCAATGTTCCCCAGATTTTGGTTGGGTAAAGAAAAGCAGGAAGGACTTGAAACTTTCCTCCTGTGGACATTATGTAAGTTTCTGGGTGCTGTCCAGAATTTAGGCATCTCTAAATTCAACTAAAACCTTCAGAGACAATGAGCACAGTCCTTGCTCCAATAAATTTCTTCTGCCCTTTCAAAAGGTATGGAGGTATGGGGACTCAGGGCAGCATCCGAACCAGTTTCTAGGAGTACACTTGATCACCACAACTTCAGAAGGCAACAGCAGCCAACTTCAGAAGGCAAACAGCACTGTGGAGTGCGTCTTACCAGAGGCTGCCAGGAGAGGGAAAGAAGTGTGGAGTCTATACTGGCACTGGTAGCTGATGATCTGAATTTGGTGACACAGAATGACAGAACCTAGTGCTTAAACATGAAGCCTTGAATCATTTCTGGAAAATTTCAAATCCATTTGAAAACCAGAAAAAGGTTCTTAAAATATGTAGGCTGAAATAAGCTTTGAGGTAGTCTCTATGAAGGATCAAATCTATTTTCTTCTACATAAGGTATTTGCTTTTGCAAGGAATAAAAGCATTCCCCTTTTTACATCCACCACTTGTGCTTTAACTCCCCACAAAAAACTGTGATATCTGTGTTTTGCCCTTCTCCCTTTTCTTAAGTTCTCCAATGCCCTCTGTCCCTTAAAGGCTTTGACATGAAAGGTGTCCATTTATTAGAGGGGCTGCAGAAGATCTAGGTTAGAAGGACATTACATCAAAGTTGAAACAACTCCTGAGTTTCCTAAAGGGGTCCTTCCCCTTCTTTTTTATCCTGTAGAGGGAAGAGCTGCACCACATGATTTTCACAGGTACAATTTATTTACAAGCAAAATCCACGTACTGCTTATCCATACAGCCAGCTGACAGATGCTTGTTAGCAGGTGAAAAGAAGGATACTTGTTAAAGTGCAGCTGCTTCGATATTTTTTTTGCCAGCTGTATATCAGACACCACCTGGCAGGAATTTATTCATTAGATATTACTTTAAAAAACAGCAATGTGATGAATTTAAAATGTTAATTTGGAATGTTTTAAGGAGTAGGTAATTGATGAGGAAATACAATGCTAATTTGCTGTGACTGGTATTGCTAGTGGCTATAATATTTGATTACATTTCTAAGTTTAGAAATGAAACAGTCATTATCATTCTGAAACAATAAAATAGCAACAATCCCTTTCCATATTTATTAGTAAATAAAATACATGGTGGATTCTAGGTCACAGAGATTCAGCTGAACTTAAGACTCTTGATGGAAAGTTAAGCTCCTGTTAATAGCTGGAGAAAGAGCCTGTATTCTTTGTATTAACACTTTATCTCACCATAATGCGAAAATTTGAAGATCTCTTAAGGGAATTGTTCACAATGCCTTAATTTTACCTTCCTGGAGTTGTATTTTTGATGAGGTTACTTGTCCTTTCCTCAGTTTATTATAAGTAAAGAAGAAGATATTGTAGAAGTAAATTTGCAAATCTCTAAGCATAAGTAAATTTCATTCAGGTTATAAAACCCAATCCTAGAGAATTATCCAAAATAGAAAATTTGAATTTAAGTGAAATATATCATGTATAAGTATTCAAACTGAAAAAAATTAACATACTTCATTAATGGTGTAAGTTTTATTTTCCTTTGCCTCTTAAATATATAACAACAGTCTCTCCCACAGGACTGATCTGAATCCATATATCAGCAAGAATGAAAAAACAGAATTTCCAGGAAAAGAGCTCATTTATAAGATTGGTATTCAGCTCCCAAAGAGTATAATTCAGTTCTGATTATTATATTACTGGATCTCTTCTTGGATAATTAATAGATGGGATAATCTCTAATATAAAATTACATGAAAACCGAAGAGTTTCAATCTAATTTATTGACTTAGTATTTTATGAAATGGAAGTTATTATGAAAAAGAGGAAGTCTTTTTTGGTTTGACCTTCTCTTTATCTAATTGATACTCCACAGATACTTACATGTCCATTTATTTTCTAACCATGCCATATGTGCTCTGTAAAAGTGGGCAAAGTCACATAGACTTTCTGTTATCACTTATTTACTGTAGCAGCGTAGCTCCAGGGCTTCAACCCATGAGAACTTTTAAATGTAACAGTTCTTTCTCCTTCCTCTTTAATCTGTCCCCTGAAGGTGAAGCCACACCTCCTGTAAGTTAGAGAGACGTGGCTTTACAAGTGCCCTTGCATCTTGGCAAAGCAAGCAGGCACCTGGGTATGATGTAAAGTCAAGGGAAAAACTTGAGGGAAAGTGGAAAGAAAAGGTTTGCCTGAGGTTTTTCAAGAGACACTGAACCTTCCCCTGTTTAATCTTTCCTGACGAAAGGGAAAATATGATCTTCTGAGTTCCACCAAAAAGAGAGTAAGGCACCACGTCTTGCAAGTTTCAGGAGCATGGGACACAGTAAAAGGCATTATACTTGTCAGATTTTCAGGCTTGACCTTTTCCTGGAAATCATGTCTCACACACTGGATTTTTTCTTTCCTAATCCTGACGTATTCTGATAAAAAAAATAAATTGAAAAATCTTACATCCACAGAAAAAGTGATGTCAGGCTAAGGTTTCTGATGAAATTCAGGTCTTTTGCTTGAGGAAAACTGAGTCTGTAAAATCCAGAAAGACCATGAATGCAGATCCAGTCTGGAGCAGAGGATGTGACTGTGCAATGCACAGCCATGGGAAGGCTGGCCAATACCAACAGGGGTGGGGAGAGGTGCTGCTTCACCTCTTGTCCTCTCCAGCCTGTCAGCTTGCTAAAGTGACAAATACGAGAGCCAGTGATTCCCAGTTCTCACACAAGGAAGATGCTGCCTATGAGCCCATCCAAAGCTGGCTGTTGACAGAAGACACTAAGAATTTAAAACTGAAGATAAAGGGAAGCACAAAGTCTCATGCCACTGGTTGACTTGCTTTGCTCAAAACTGAGTTCCATGAAGCAGCGCATTTGGGGGACTACTGACACAAATGCTTGTAAAGGCAAAGGTGAACCCAGGGCATTTCTAATGTGGCAGCCAGGAACATGCTTAGCTTCACGAAGTCATTTTAAAGCCAGTTTTCTTTTTCCATTTTCTGTCTTTCACATGCCACCATTGCAAAACACATCATCTAGCCTTAGGATGAAAGACATAGTAAGGTATCACTGCCTCTTGAGATTTCCTGTTATGTTCTTAATAGACACCTGTGACTCCTTGCAACTCTCCGTAAGAAGAGCAGAATGCAGCTATACTCAAGATTTCCTACAAATAAATCCCATGTGCAAAGCAAGCACTTTGTACTAACCTGCTGCTAGACACAAACCTTCTAGCAACAATAAAATGTTAAGCATGTAAGTGAAAATTTCACTGAAGGGTATGTCTTTGTATAGTTCCATCTGTCTTCTTTTCCCTAAGTTCATAATCTTTCAAGAAAAATAGTTGGGGTTTTTTTCATTTTTCAGGTATTTTCTGTAAGGTGCACCAATACATTTCAGATTGGTAAACATATATGATTAACGAATGAGTAACTACTATTGTCCTTATAAAATCTGATCATACAGTTACACTTAGTTTTATTTCAATTTAGATTTTTTCTCACATATACATTTATTAAAAATGTCCTTGTATAATCATCACTTCTGTGTATTTACAGGATACCACTGCAACTACTGAAGTCACTAGTAAGAGCAAATCAGTAGGAAAAGCAGGACTGGTCTTCCCAGGCAACAATGGATGAGATCAGCTATATAGTAAACAAATTACTGGGAGGTATTTCTTTCAAGCACTTGGAACTGTAACAGTACGAAAGAAACTTTGGTGGTGGCTTCTGATAAGATGAAAACAGGAAAAGGCATTTTCTTTTTATATGCTCATTCATATATTCCAATGCTCATTCTAAATGCTGCTTAATTACAGCACTCTAATTAAGTAAACAGAAAGAAATGTGCAGATCTTAAGAATAACTAAAGATTAACTTCACTTCTCCCAAATTAGAAGACCTGAATTAAAAATAATGCTATTTTTCCCCTAGTATTTTTTACTAAAAGTTGAAAAATGAACTAAATAGCTGCTTAGCTAAAGGTCATTTTAAAAAAAGAGAGCAGAGAAAGATTATGGTATATTTTCAGATCAGTTGTTTCAGCATCTTATCAGCCCAAGCTGCTCACAGGGCAGTATGTGTCGGCATGAAACTGATAACTATCTCATCAGATTTGTACTGGTGATGCATACAGGGAAGCTGTGCAGAAGCTCTCCAGCACAACAACTATTTATCTTTACATTCAGCAATGTGACATAACAACACTTTTCAATCCTATACATGCTTAGAAAGCTGTCTGTATAGTTGTATGTGCACCTATGTATCTGCACACAAACACATACACATTTATATTTAAGGGATATAAAAATTCTGCATAAATTAATGGCAGAGATTCATGTTGTCCTCAGGGAAAGGAACACACTAACCATGAGAAGAGACAATGGGAATTTTTAGTGTGTGATACATTCAACCAACTAAGTTGTCTAATATATAAAGAGATGAACTGCACCCTAAAATTATTAATTTCTCCCTACCAACTGCAAATAGAGTTTAGGTCATTTGTGGATAACTACAGTTGTTCTGATGAAGCTGCTCAAGTATAACATGGAGAAACAAGGAGGGCCAATGGTGCTAACAGGACAGGGGATTCTGTCCTAAGAAACAGTGAGTCAAGAAAACATTTGGAGTAAGCCATCAGTTTGAGCTTCTAACTAGTAAGGGTTAAAGATACACAAGCACTGATTAGGTAAGTTGTAGTACTGGCTTCAGATGGCTCTTCAACTTTGCAGACAAAGTTAGATAATCAGATTCAAGTCTAGAAGTTGAAACTAAATTCAAAATAAAACTAAAACTCTTTAAAAACAGTGAGCTGGAACGGATTAATCAAGGTAATGGGGATTTGCTGGTGATTTCAAATCAACGTTCATACGTGTGTTGTAATGTAAGTATTGCTGTTGCACCTAAAGCTAGAGTTAAAGCAGGAAATTCTTGTCATCCATTTCCAGGGTATCACACCAGACAGCCAAAATGGCCCTCGCTATCCTCAAAGTTAGGACAATCTGACATCTCATTCTTAGTTTTGTTTGAAGTCTTGAGTTATCTCCATTTTCCTACACAAGCAAAAAAGTGCTGAGGCATAAAGGTTTACTGAAAGAATTCTTGTTAGCGAGACCACAACAAGCAGGTCAAGAGAGGTAGTTATTCCATCTCTGAGAAATTTCTGAAGCTGCGTCTGAAATATGCAGCTGGTGCATTTGTGCATTGAGTAAGTGCACAAGAGGTTGAAGAAGACAGGCGACACAAGGGGAAGGCATTTGCTGTCCTTGTTACCTAATGGGAACTTCTGGAGAAGACACAGCCAGAATCTTCTGGGAGAGGTGGAGTGGAAGCATGGACAGCAAAGGTCACAAATTGCAGCAAGGAAAATTCTGACTGCATACAAAGAAGAAAATAAAACACAACCAGGGTGGAAAGATCTGGATAAGGTAGCCAGAGAGTCTGTGGAAGTCTTTGAAGATTTTCAGAACTTGACAGGAAAAGGCACTGAGAAATACGATCCAACTTTGAGCAGGGGGTTGCACAAGATGATCTCCAGAAGTCCCTACTGACCTAAATAATTCCCTGCTAAGATTTTATTAAATTGGGGAATGTGTTGTAAATAGAAATTCAACCTTAGCCTTATGAAATTATTAACTTTTGCTCTATATGATCAAAAGTAGATATTTTCAATCCATAAAGTCATTCATCTCATGGGCAGATGTCATCATTTTCATCTCACTTCATAAAACGTGCAGATCTGAAGAATGATAACTAAATAAAATACTTGCCTGCTTCCCTTCCCTTCTCCAGTAAGATCTTGCTTACAAAGCAAACTCAAAACCACTGACTTCAGAAGCATGATTAGTAAGAATGTTTCTCTGACTTGAAAGCTTCTGTGTAAAGAAATCCCAACAGCCTGGAGTGTAATCAAATATCTGTTTGTCGTTTCAGAATGTTATGGAATCACTGTAGGTTTCCTGTGTCTTCCTTTAGCACTTTTACATACATCCTGATCTAAGAAAAGAAGCAATACTTTCTACTGCATATGTAGTTGTGATATATAAGAAGTCAGCAGCTTTCTCTCTGTTGCTATTAAATGGAGGCTTCCAACAAGGCCAGATTAAGAGAAAAATGAGTTTAGGAGCACACTGCAAAATAGGGTCAATATAACAGAAAAAGAGAGAAGCTCCCAAGCCTATTTTACTATGTTGAAAAACAATGGGTATGTATTTTGAAAGGATTAGGTTTTTTTATTTTCCATTTAACTTTTTATAGTTAAAAAGAGGTGTTATAAACTGTAAGCAGTCACCTTCATCTACAATAATGCTCTGATCCTTTAACTTTACCAGATAACTATCGAAAGACCTTTCATGTGAAATGTCATCCAGAAAAGCAGTATTTTTTCATTTCTGTGTACCACAGCCAATGCTTGCATAAAGAGAACTAAGAGCAAAATGAGTTGAATTAATCCTTTGGCGAGTATTGCTCCTGCTTCCTCTTGAGAAATAAGCAACGACAAAAAAATAACACACCAAGCTCTGTTTTCACCACTTTGACTGTGTGCAAAAATGTGCCTTGGTCATACGTATGCTGATTATCATCCCTCTTGGTGTGGCATTTATTCACAAGCACCTGAATATGAAGACTAAAGAGGCAAATTTCTGTGTATATTGACATGGATGTTTTTGACACAGTTGCATTTAACATAATCTGATAGGGTTTTTTTTCATAAAATAGAGGTCTGACTACTTAAGTAAAATTCCCAAGCAACTTCTAACATTTATAGGTAAGTTTCACTTCACTGGCACTTAGGTTTTCCTGTGTCCCTTAAGAATTTTTATGTTTCCTTAAGAAATTTTATGTTTCTTCATAGCACTGCACAAATATATTTCAGCACCAATTTAGTTGTTTCTGAAAGTAATTTCATCTCATTGCCCAGTTAAATCTTGACCTTTCTGCTGAGACTGAATCATGATTAGAACAAGGTGGAAATGCTTTTTTCAGCAAAGATATCCAAAGCACATTTGCCTTCCATGATCATTTCAAGTCTGCGTGCTCTGGAGGCAGAGGAGCTCAGGCTCGTGCTGGCAGCGATCACTCTCCAAGAGCTACAGACGGAGCATCCAACCTTGACGATGGAAGTCAGGCTCAAATTATCCACATCATCTGGCTTTTAAAGTGCTGCTGATCTCAAGCTTGTGCTAATGTGAAAATCAGGACCATTTTCCACTGTGAGCCAGGAATTTGCCCACTGAATTTACTCCGCTTTGGATTAGGTAGCTACTTACACACTTAAATATGGATTTAAGAGAATACGCTTTTGGCTCAATGCACAGATCTGTCTTGCTTAAGTGGACACAGTGCATATGTGACTTCTCTCAATTTGTAGATATGTTTTTGTCAGACTTTGCCCTAGACTATGGCAGAGTATTTTGCAGTGTTTTAAAAGGATGAAATTAACCTCTAGGACTGATACCTATTTTTATTTTATGTTTCAGAAACAATCCTTAGAAGATAATAATTTGTCAGAAGACTAAAGCTGTTAGAATGAGAATTCACTGTGGTATTTGCTGTGTTTTTTTGTGCTTATTAGGATTCCTACTGACAGAATGACACTTTGAATCAAATGTCCATCGACAGGTTCAAAAAGCCCAGCACATTACCTTCATGCAAGAGTTAAACCCATTATTGATACAGCATCCAGCGAAACTAATAAAAACAATCTATTAGCTGGTACATTTTGTTCCTGGGGATGTGTAAAATGAAAATCAATATGAACAAAGTGAACATTTTGAGGCAACACTGGTGCTGCTTGTTTTTGAAAATAAGAATTGCTGCTTGTGTTGGTATATTGTAAAATATTGCAGTATTTCCTTTAGTTCATCTACTAGTTTAAATAGAAGACAATAAGCTTGCTGGGGAATCTGCCTCTGACACAACACTGAATTTTTCTTTATGAACTGAAAGCAATCTGTCTGACTAGGACATTGAGGACCAGTAATTTACTGCCTCAGCTGTAATTTTAAGTGCTCACCCAATGCAGAGATTGAAGCTTTCATTCTATAATTATAGAGGAATCAAAGACTAGCACACTAATGTATTGTGCTACAATGCCAGCTATTTATAATCATCACTTCTCCTGCAATATGTTAAGGTTGTCAGAAACAATCCTTTTTCTTTCTTTCTTACTTTTTTTTTTTCATTTTAAACATAGATTCCCTAAAACGGCTGGAAAATGTAAATTATTTTTAAAGCTTACAGTATTATAGTATTTTTAAAGGAAGAAAGATCCTGTGAAATTTATCAGGATTAGAAAGGATTAGTTTTGGTCCTTTCTCTGTAAAAGGGTACAATGAACATCAGAATAAGATATGTACATTAAAAAAATAATAACCTAGAAAAAACAAATCACCATGATGTGTAACAAGGTTAAGACAGCAGGTTTGCTTCAAGATCAGTCTAGCAAGCCAAAGCACTTCATATCACTCCACGAGTCCAGTTACCTCATTGAATATTGTTGTTTAAACTCTCTTCTTCATACACAATATTTTGGCTACAGTTTCACAATAGTCATCTAATAATGAGTCTCAGGGATGGGTTTGTTGTTTTTTCTGATCTGATAACCTATGAGCTACCCATATCACCAGTCTTTCCTATCACTATCTAAAAAGTGTGTTACAAATGACATGTGTAACACAGTTAGTTCTAGAGAAAGCCAGGTATATTCATTTTTTTAAAGTCTGGCTATAAGAAAGCATGACCTGGATAAAACCAAAGCTTTCTGTGGGTATATGAGAGCTTAGACAACACTAAACTTTCAATCAGGAAAGTTTTCTTGGGTCCAGTGCAGAGTTTATTGCCAGAGGTAGAAAAAAATTCCTACAGAAGAAAAGCAAGGCATCACTAGTTACAGTAATGTCCTTCTTGCAAAAGATCTCCCTTACATTGAAGTCTGACCTTCCTGGTCTGTACTGAGGCTACAACACATACCTTATCGCTTAGGGATCCCCTATCTCCAGATTTACCAAAAGCTGCTTTCCCCCCTCACTGTAGTGTTTCCCTGCCCCTCTTTTTGATATTTCTGGGCAGTTTGAAGTGGCCTATGGTTCCTCTGGAAGTAGGGTCAAGGCACTTCTGCACTTTCAGACAGTTCTGTTGGAAACACAAGGAATGTTTTTCTACAGTTAAGTTCTTTTATAGTAGGAGAGTATTTCCAGGTAATGGTGATCAATTCCTTTAGCCCACAAATAAGAATTATCAAGTCATCCCTTATTACGTTGTTTGCCCAGGACAATAAAGCCTTACATTTATTAGGGCTTCTGATGTCATATTATTGCTCAAAGAATTATAAATAATGGAAAACTAGGTTGAAATTATTAATGAATAACCTGTTATGAAGTTGAATTAGTGTCTGGAAAATCCTGACTTGCATACCCAATTAATTAATACACTCGCTCACATTCAGGTGACAACAGTTTTCGTCAAAAGCTCCAAGCACCACTCCCTTGCTCTGGCTCTGGCTGAACTTAATGTTTGTTCAGCAGGCAAGAGGGTTTTCTGCGCTGTTCCAGCTCAGTGATCTGATGACACGCAACTAGTTTCTTGTATCAAATATTGTCTCAACTGAGAATTTTCAGGGAGAAAACTGAAACACAGGGAAGAATCTCCAGGGCAGATTTGACAATGCATCCCAAGTCCATCATGCTTTTCCAGAAATACCTAGGGTGGTTTATCCTTGTCTGCAGTCAGCTAACGGATGCTTACAGATGCTGAACCAAACCTGTTTTCTGTGACTGTCTCCATTTATTCTTGTACCTGTAAAGGACTGAGGCATAGCAGAAGCCTCCTGCACATTCATGCACTCAGAGCTGCAGAGGTGAACCATTTACCTGGCAGATTAGATGGGCCCATGACTACTTGTCTCTCCTCTTTCTTTGCACCAACTAGATTCCTAGCACACGAGAACATCCACAGTCATTATCTTGCCTCTCTAAACTTGCAACCAAAAAGTCCATTCCCTTGGCCGGTTGCAAACTTCAGGAAGCTACATGGGTTAAGTGTACATTCATTTCTCTTACCTTGTTCATTTGGTCAGATCTCTAGTATTACTGACTGACATGGGATTGTCTGTACTTCCAGTGCTGACTGCCAGGTTACTTTTTGACACCCAGGAGGAATTTAATTGCTTTTTTTATACAATGATTGCAGTGCAGATTGTGCCCTTGATAGCAATATGAGCTTCAGGATAAAATAAAAAGCCAAGGTATAAAAATTCCTGCCAGTCCACATGAAAGCAGAGACAAAGCCTCATCTTTTCCTTTCTTTTTTTGCAAAAATCAGTTGTTCAGGAAAGGGAAATCTGTATGGACAGATCTAGGAAAATACCTTCTTTTTGCCATAAAAGATTATGAGAAGGGAAACATGAGATGCAGCTAATGTGAGACATTACATTTATGAAGGCAAGCTCTGGTATTTAGCATTGGTTCCAATTTAGAGATATTTATAAGGTGAATTTTCCAATGTCTGTGCCATCTCCATCCACTTCCTTTATGTACTGTTCAGTGTCTTTCTGAAATCCTACCGTACTGTGTTATCTGGCCTTACCCACCTGAGAGGTTGATGTTTAAGCTAATTGCCTTGAATATCTCTGGCTCAGGACAGAGCATACTCCCTCTGGAAGTGTCTGTCTCCTTTATCATTTTACTGCAGAAAGAAGTTCTTCAGGCCCCATGCCTAACATTAGCTGAGACAGAGCTCATCACAAACACCTAAAACATCATACACTATCGGCTCTCGTAATCTGTTTCTTGCCATGACATGTTTTCCAGTTTGTTTTCCAGTGGCACCATGGGCAGCTTTCGCAACGTCATATCCTTAAATTGCTGAGGAACAGGTGATTTTTTTTTCTCAGGCCCGTTAGAAATATGCCATTTTTCTGGGGAAGGAAGGAAGAAGGATCAGAGCTTGAACCTGACTGATGACACAACTGGGCAGTGGTCCTTATACCTGCCCTGCATCGTACAACAACCCTGGCCTGGAGACATTGATTCACTTCCAATGTCAAATTAATTTGTTTCAATTGCTGAGCAGTCAAAACTACACAAGCACTATTATAACTCGGGGTGGTTGGCGTTGCTCATGTTGCATTGGACCACATAGGCTGCATTGTAGCATATGTGTTGCATTGCATCAAGTGACAAAAGGAAGGCTAGGGAAAATGTGGGCCCTCTCCGGAAGGGAACGAGAGACCTGGTTACTAAGAGTATGGAGAAGGCTGAGGTACTCAATGACTTTTTTGCCTCAGTCTTCTCTGGCAAATGCTCAAGCCACACCGCCCAAGTCACAGAAGGCAAAAGTGGGAACTGAGAGAATGAAGAACCACCTGCAGTAGGGGTAAATCAGATTCAAGACCACCTAAGCAACCTGATGGTACACAAGTCCATGGGACCTGATGAGATACATCTGCGGGTCCTGAGGGAACTGACAGATGAAGTTCCTAAGCCACTATCCACCATATCTGAGAAGTCATGATGGTCTGGTGAAGTTCCTACTGACTGGAAGACAGGAAACACAACCCCCATTTTTAAAAAGGGAAAAGAAAGGAGCCAGGGAACTACAGGCCAGTCAGTCTCACCTGTGTGCCTGGTAAGATCATGGAGCAGATCCTCCTGGAAACTATGCTAAGGCCCATGGAAAATAAGGAGATGATTGGTGACAGCCAACATGATTTCATTAAGGGCAAATTGTGCCTGACAAATCTGGTGGCCTTCTATGCCAAGGTTACAGAGTTGGTGGATAAAGGAAGAGAAACTGATGACATCTATCTGGACCTGTGCAAAACATTTGATACTCTCCCACACAACATCCTTATCTCTAAATTAGAGAGGCATGGACTTGATGGATGGAGCACTTGGTGGATAAGGAACTGGCTGGATAGTTGCACCGAAAGAGTTGTGGTCAATGATGCAACGTCCAAGCGGAGATCAGTGACAAGCGGTGTTCCTCAGGGGTCAGTATTGAGACCAGTGCTCTTTAACATCTTTCTTGGTGACATACGTGGTGGGATCAGGTGCACTCTCAGCAAGTTTGCCAACTACCCCAAGCTGCATGGTGCAATCAACACACTGGACGGAAGGGATGCCATCCAGAGGGACCTTGACAGGATTGAGAGATGGGCTTGTGTAAACCTCATAAAGTTCAACAAGGTCAAGTGCAGGGTCCTGCACATGGGTCAGGGCAATCCCAAGCACAAACACAGGCTGGGTGGAGAATGGATCGAAAACAGCCCTGAGGAGAAAGACTTCAGGGTGTTGTTTGATGAGAAGATCAACATGAGCTGGCAATGTGAGTTTGCAGCCCAGAAAGCCAACAGTATCCTGGGCTGTATCAAAAGAAGTATGACCAGCAGGTCGAGAGAGGTGATTCTCCCCCTCTATTCCACTCTTGTGATATCCTACTTGGAATACCATGTCAAGTTCTGGATTCCCTAACATAAGAAGGACATGGAGCTGTTGGAGAGTCCAGAGGAGGGCCAGGAAGATGACCAGAGGGCTGGTGCACCTCTTCTATGATGACAGGCTGAGACAGTTGGGGTTGTTCAGCCTGGAGAAAAAAGGGTTCGGGGAGACCTTAGTGCCTTCCAGTACCTGAAGGGGCTACAGGAAAGCTGGAGAGAGATTTTTTACAAGGGCATGTAGTGATAGGACAACAAGGAGAAACGGTTTCAAACCGACAGAGGGGAGTCTTAGATTGGATATTAGGGAGAAATTCTTTCCTGTGAGGGTGGTGAGACACTGGCACAGGTTGCCCTGAGAAGCTGTGGCTGCCCCTCCCTGGCAGTGTTCAAGGCCAGGTTGGATGGGGCTTGGAGCAACCTGGTCTGGTGAGAGGTGTCCCTGCCCATGGCAGGGGGGTTGGAACTGGATGGTCTTTAAGGTCCTTTCCAACCCAAACCATTCTATGATTCTATGATTCTGTGATACTTATTGTGCTTCTAAAGCTGGAGATAGACATGTAAACAGGAAAAAACATCTGAAATTGAATTACAGTTCTATCTGTTAAATGTCATGTAAACTTTGTAGACATCTCTTATTATATACATATATGTATGTGAGCATGAGTGTGTGTGTGCATCCACATGTAGACGGTGCTACATAAATAATACATAGAAATAGAACATATTTGCCTTCTCTTCTAGGAAAATGGACAGCAGAAAGGAAAATAAGGTGAAGATTTTAAAATAATTAAGAAAAAAATATCCCCTAACCTTTTCTTGTTATCTGACCTTGGTTTCCATGGAAACAGGATCAGAAACTCAGTAGCAGGAAGAACTCTTACTTAAGCATGTTACCTACAGAGAGGAGCTGACACCCAACACAGACACACACCCCAGCATGAACTCTCTGAGAGCTCAAAGTGCCAATGCAGATACGCTGTGAGTGGCTTTCAAAGGAGAAGAGGAGTACCAGACCTTCTGCTTTCTGTAAATCAAGCCTCTTAGACATAGTTCATGGAAAAAATGTAGGTTCCCAGCATCATTCGTTTGGGTTTCCCTGGCTTCGCATAATTTATACATATATATATCATCTATATATCTCTCTCTCTATAAAATTTACACCAAAAGGCAAGATCTGTTTTTGTAAATAGGAGGGGCTTTAATCACATGCTGCAAAGCCCATTTGCAATTGAATAAGCTGAAAAAATCCTAAGAAGGCTCATGCACAGAGAATACATGAGACAGGAGGTGGCTACGGAAATATCTCGCCCAGCTGCAGTCTAAGTCCAGGGTCTATTAAGTCTACTAAGTCTGGGGTCCCATCAATAGTAAATTCTACAAGTAAAGAACGAACACTTTCAACAAAAACAAATAAAAAGCTGAGCCATTTTCCATCAAATCCTGGTCACATATATAAGTGGCTGACTCTGGGGACATCATTTACTTCAACTTATTGATCCTGTCTCCCTGGGGTCTGACTCACTAGGATCATCCATCCACTGTGCCCTAACGTCCCTGACTCAGACCCGACTCTGATGGCTCATGATCATGCTCAGAGCTTTCCCACCCCAAAGGTAAATCTTGCTTGAGAGTAACTGCATTACAGATAAAGCTTTGTTACTTAATTACGTTATAGAGCTAATTGTCTATAATGATGTCATCAAAAGGCTGTTTGCTAGAGTACAGCACTGGAATAATTTACATAGAGAACCTTAGAGATGGCCATAAATAACACACAGAAGCGCAGTCTTCTTTATTTCATTATGAAACAAGAACGAAGGGAGTCAGTTGTTGTCATCGGGGTTATTGACAATAGAGATACACATCAAGCCTATTATAGAACCTGACATTCCTGGTTTATTTTCCCTTTTGATTTTTTTAACACCCTATGTTTCTTGTTTAACAAATTGTTCTCAATATGACGTATTCACAATAAGTCCATAAGCACAAACTGAAACACAATTTCCTGCTAGCTTCAGTAGAAATACATTAATACACTGGATATTTCCCAGGACAATATTATCTCTCATGTGCAGGCTATATTTCTCTCATTCAGCTGCAAAGGGGAGAAAAAATCCTTGAAAATCTGTTTGAAAAGTGACATGCAAGAAAGTCATAGGTAAACTGTCTCTTGCATGTGAAGACTTTCCTATCTATCTATCTATCTATCTATCTATCTATCTATCCATCTATCATCCATATTTCTTGCAGCATATCATTTACTAAAACCCTCCCTGAACATGACAGTGAAGTTAAATAATGAAAGAAAGGCAAGAAGGTGGTTAGGCTGCTGTACTCCTTATTGCTTTGAAATGCTACTGTCGTCTGTTTCTAACTGCTTTGTACCACAGGAGCATTTTGCATATCAGGAAAGGAGGAATACTGTCTGTTCTGTGTATAAGACAGACATCTTTTAAATACCCACTGCTGTTATTCGCCCTCACATTTTCAAGGCCACATATGCTTCCATGCCTATTAAATGCTACCAGGAGTCTAGGGATGGTTGATTACTGGTCTCTTACGACCTGCAAGGCTAAAACACTAACTTGTTCTTCACTGTCTTGTCAGCTGGTAATGAGAAATGCTTTCCTCCAAAATAAATAAAAGAGGAAAACTACCTTAGAGTAAGTTCTTGTTTTAAAGAAAGCAGATTTTCTCCCTTTTTTCCTTTTCCTTTTCCTTTTCCTTTTCCTTTTCCTTTTCCTCTTCCTTTTCCTTTTCCTTCATTATGCAGAGCAATCTCTCTGCAACTCAGAGAATGGACAAAGCTTGGGCTTGGGACATCTGCCATGTATTTTCTAGAGGCATTCTGAGGAAGTGCCCCACAAATCTTCTTGAAAGAGCCTACTCCCTGTAATTGCAGCTGTGGAAAAAGACTAAAAACCATTGTAGCCATGCAGTGGAGGAAGAGAAAGGAAATAATAATCTTTGGGCAAAAGTGTAACATGCAACTACTCATGTGGGAAGCTTTCAAAGAAATAGATTGTTCAGAGAATTCGGCTAGGAAGAAAAATCTGCAAGAAAAGCTTTTATCTTTAGTTCTTACTCATTTCTGCTTTGAGACAGAGCTGGACATCAGCATTGCTGAGAACAAACATGACAGAGTAGAAGGGAACAGATCACAGCTACCAAAGGCTTTGATTTCATTCCTCGTCCCCCCAGCAAGCTGCCTGGTTTCAGAGTGGGGAGATGGAGATCCTCCTGTCTAGCTCGTAGCTAATTCCAGCTTAAAATAAACTGCATGATCAACCTGCCACAAGGGTTTGGTCTGCCTCTACCTTGTCATTTGTGTGGAGAAAAGAGGATCAGGAGCTGTCTGAATTTTTCTAGTTCCCTGCTCCTGTCAAGTGT
The DNA here is from genome assembly GCA_013398125.1 of Aegotheles bennettii. NCBI lineage: Eukaryota > Metazoa > Chordata > Aves > Caprimulgiformes > Aegothelidae > Aegotheles > Aegotheles bennettii. The sequence continues at coordinate 384,314 of VZRW01000029.1, forward strand.
TCCTAACAAGTCAACCTTTGACACTTCAGAGCAGTGGCTGGGCTTAGTTCATGTTTAATTAAACCACTCACCCATGCCAGTAATAGGCACCCTTGTCTTCCTCACTACTTGCAATAGGACTGCGGTTTCACAGCCACCACCATCAGCAACAGGTGAGTGCTTTTGTGTTTCCAACTAGCGACCACTCCTGAGTATATCAGCAAATACCTTATTCTTGGGAAGTAAGAGCCATACAAAATAAGTTCCTTTTCACTATGTAAATAATTTCACTAGGACATGAACTAAAGTATTTATTTGTCTGATTGTGCACATACAGGAATATCCCAAGCAAAAAAATGGAAGATTTGCTGCTGAATAAAACTGGAAATCAGAAAACTTTGAAGATGTGGCTATGATGGCACTGATCTTGTACCTGTCTCTGAAGGATTGGATTTTGTTTGCATGTGCAACCTCATGAATGCACAGGGACTCTCCCATAAAGATCTGCAGGGGAAGGTTTGGAAGGGAAAGACAGTAGACGGGGTTAAAGAGATGGACATGGCAACACAGTACTTCATAGGTGCTTTTGCCTTCGACCACAGCTAGAGCTTTGGGTGCTTTAGAAAAAAGAGCTGAAAAGTCCTGATTTGAAATGTATCCAAACTGAACTTTTAGACTTGGCAGGCAGAGAGGATTTGTCCTTGGTTTGGGAAGAATAGCCCTTGGAGCTCCAGAGGGAAAGAGCAGAAAAACAGATGGAAGGAAATTAATTCAATAAAAATAAATTAGACCTTTTAAACAGTATTGTTTTTAATATTTATGATGCAAAGAAGATTTGCATTTCTCTGTCAGTAAAGTATACGTCTCCATCTGACCTTCACTCCCTAAGTGAAAGCTTTATTTAGCCTGAATGGCAGACATTATTCTGTCTTTTCAGGGACATTTTAAGAAAATCTGGATGCTGCTATTTTTTTATTCACATTGTAAAATGATCCTTGATGATAAGAAAATGGTAATATTTGCTCATACCACCTGACTGGATCAAGGTACCCAATGATCTGTATCTGGGTTGCTACAGCGTGATGTATTATACTTCATACAATTTGCTGCAGGCAGAAATCTTAATTAAGGCCTTTCCTAAAGAGTGACCTTCAGGGACTGCATTTTTTGAATTGGTGTAAAAATAGACAAATGTCCTAACAGCATTAGGGGAGTTGTGGAAGGGTGTTAAATGTACATTTCCCCATCTCGTCTACACAAACAATGATTATTTGCTGCTATTATCAAATGAGTTGTGAGGCGTTTACAGCAAACCATCAGCCCTAAGGCGTACAGAAAGACTTCAACTTGACATGTAGAGCCCAGTTACTCAGCTTCTCCACCACTCCAATGAAACTTGCATGTCTAATTTGAGAATATACTCCCCTGGGTTCTATTCATCTATATTTTACCACGCTCATGGATATTCACTGTTTTGGGATCCTTCTAATTAGCTGGCTGCATGTGGTGACTTGCTCAGCTTTCATCAATAATCCCTGTACTCGGCACGCAGAGGCACCTGGGCGGGTTTGGCTGGGCAGGAAGGGGATTGCAGACAGCACTTATGAAGCAAATTAACCCTACTCACAATAAAGAATTTGTAACAGTCGCTACAGCCACACAGGATGCTAGTGGGATATGTACAATTATCTTCAGGCTGTTTTCCTGTGAATCCTCACCTGAAACATCCTCATGATGTCAGACATGGGCTTTTCTTATCTCTTCCACCCAAACCAAACTGACAAACTGCCTGGCATTTCCATGCTGTGGTTGCACAGTGGCAGAGGTAAGGCCATCAGCTTCACCTCCTGCTGCAGATCCAGGCTTGCATTCCAAGAGGCAACAGAAGGCGGCATGCAGTGCCAACATCCCTGCACCCTCCACAGGGCTGTGGCATGTCACGACACACATGTTCTCAGCAATGTCAGCTCCCGGCTGACTCCTCTGATGTCCCCAGAACCACTGCCTCAGCTGAACAGTTTTTGGTGACTGGCTGAGGGACACCATACACCACAATAAGGAAAGCCGATTTCAGTTGCCACAACTTGGATAAGCCACTTAAATTTTGAAGATGAAATACACTTTCAAAGTAACTTTTAAAATCTTTTGACACGAGTTATCTCCACCCTGCTCTACAATACAGCTTTCTTCATGGGCAAAGATGAAATGAAATAGCTGCTGGAGCTTATAGAGAGCTCTTGTCAGAGACGTGGCTTTTGTCTGCTTTTTTCTGACAAGCAGAAAAGCCCTGGCTTTTTAAAGCTAAAGCCTATTGTGAGAGATACAAACCAGACACTTGGCTAGACTCACCCGGTCTATTTCCACTGCAATAAGACTGCACTACCAGTTTACATGAGCCAAGGGACTGGCTGCACTGAGGAGAACAATGTGTTTTCAGGAAGTGCGGCAGCCCAGGAGGTGAGGGCACAGCAGGCACGGAGGAGTCTGAGCTGCCTGACTGGCTGAGCCCCACTCCATCCCCCTCGCAGATGCGCTGGGCATCGGTGGCACCGGTGGCACCAACTCGTGGGTGGCCCTTGACATGCTGCACAACACAACACAGCCATCGCTCAGAGCACCAGCTCCCATCCAATTGATTTAAATGAAACACTTCTAAAATCCCATGCTCATAGTTCTTATATCACGCTTTTTTGTAAATAAATATTCACCTGCATGTCCCAGAGTCTCCATCCTGACGGGGTTCCTCCCTGGGGTAGCTGTGACCCTGCAGCAGGTAGGACAATTTCTCTTTTTATTCTCAGTTCCACTAGTGCTCTTCAAACACGACCTGAGGAAAATGGCCTCATCTTGCTGTTACTTTTTCCTGACCTACAAAATAGAGCTAATTTTGCTTATCTGAGGGGACCACAGAAAGGCATATTGCTTGCAAAAGAGCTTAACCTTGCGTAGATCCCAGAGATGCACATGAGGACAACAGAAGACCTTTCCTCGAAGCATCATACTACTAAGTCTGCTAAATGTCCCAGCAAAAGCCTCAGTGGAAAAACAGACAGTAAATCATCCATGGTTCCCGGTGGAATGTCCTGAGACATCCCTGCCCTCCTGCCACGACAGAGGCATGGGATCAGAGCTCCAGCTTGAGCAGAGGGGCTGTGAGTGCTGTGATCTCACACTGTCTACTCCACGCACCGTGCTGTACCCAAAACAGCTTCTCAGGCTCCGTTCCAGGCTGCTCGGCTGGCAAAACCCTGAGCTAAGGAAAAATAAATAATGAACCAAAGAGACAGCTCACTCTCAGCCTCACACATCGTCGAGGAGATAACAGGCCAATGCGTATAATGATCTGTGCTGAATCGTTTGCCACATCGGTATCAGAAGCTCTCAGCTTCATGCAGGGGCTCTCTCATCCAAACTGCATGCGAGATGACAGTGTTAATACATCAACGCCTGCAAAGGCGGCTGTAATGAAATGTGTCAGTGTTGCCCCTCCACCAAACACTACTTGAAAAAGCAGATGTGTAGCTCAGATTCAGTTTATTACTGTCTGAACCTTCCTCACTTACAAAACTAAAGGGTTATTAAGGGGGAAAATCCTTGGTTACTGAAAGTTGCAGTTGCTGTTGTGTGCAGCTTGGAGCACAGCAGGAACACTGTCTGGAGCCTGCTGCTGTATTACTATTTTTATTATTGTTGTTGTTATTATGATGATGATTACTATTATGTAGATCATACCAAATTTCAAATACCTCAAAATATTTCAAAGTGTTTAAGAGAAACCTCATCAAATCAAAATGCCCAGGCTTTCTGTTATTACAGAGTTGGACAGTTTGGTACCCTTTGGAGCACAAAGCCAGGCTGGCTGATAAAGCAGCGTGCTGTGGCTCACAGCTATGCCTGTTGTTCTGTGTGACCAGGGCAAATCACCTTAGGTAACATTTTCTTAAGTGCATTACTGTGCATTTTCATGACTGCTACTAACATATAGGCTTACAAGTGCTTAAGTAATTTCTGATGAGGGAAAGTCTCCTAAATAATTTTGGCACTTCCAGAATTAATAAACTCATCTGGGCTAGTTCCTCTGTGTTTCCTTTAGTTACTGGACAGAAACAGGGCACAGGTATACCACAACTCATCTGTCTTCCGTGAGATCCTTTTTTGCATCCTCTCCCGAATGAAGGAGAGCTGACACAGGCACTAGAAAGGCCAGATTCTCCCAGCTGACTCTAGACAACTCCAGTGGGGAAGTCTGCACTGTAGGCATCTAATATTAAGCTAAATGTGCTCATGCACCTTGTGTCCTGCTGTGCAATGAAGATCACAATGTGTCCCATCTCCTCAGCATCACTTCTCTCTGCTAAGGCCCGTCCAACCCTGTAAGTTTGTACCATGAACATGGAGTGCTACAGTCTTGTTTCAGGTTCTCCAGGATGCGACACTCAAAAGCAGCACGAGCAAGTCCTGAGAAGATGACTGTCAGACACTGACGAGGACAAGTTGTTTTGCCATCCCAGCCTACACTCTATCACTTTTGCCATGTCAGAAACACAATGGGAAGCAAAGGAAACTGCCAGACTCTAGAAATTCTCTTTCCCTTTTGTCCTTCCAAGGCAAAATGAAGTCTCCAGCAGCTTCCCCGTGCTGCTGAATGTGGAGAAAACCATCCTGTTGGACCATCTACCTTTGCAGCGCGTGAAGAAAGCCTTGCTCTCCATCCTGAGCAGAGCTGATGAGCAGGAAGATATAAAAGTTCTTCTCCTCATGCCTTGTGTATTTTGGTAATTACAGCGACTCAAATGGATGCAAGTAGAGGGTTATTTTGGTAATTGCCTATCTCTAAGGTATAAAACAGTATATTACATACTATCTACAAATTAGGATTCAAAAGCAAAAACGTGTGTTTAATTTTGATTTTAATTGCATTTTTACTTCAAACGTCTATTTTTCTCCCTGGTGCAAACAGACCTGAGTAATCTTGCAGAGATCAACAAAATCTTCCACAAATGCCAGGCATTTCTCTCTTGGTGGTGCTCGGATCTGTGAGCATTTAATCTCCTAACTTTGACAGAAAAAGCTGTCTAATTTCTACAGCCTGGTTATTTTTAAATCAACAAATATTTACTGCACACTGCATTTTAAAGGATACAATTATTAGTGTACCTCTGTTTGATTACCAATGACACAGTAATAATACCAGCAGCTGCTGAATTGTAAGTGAAAATAACCCTTTGTTCTCATTTTTCTTATCTGTAGACTATAACAGCACTCATGGGGACAATAACCTATGAAATAGATTAAAAGCCTGTTAAATGCTATTTTCAGCTTGGCAGATCACCAAACTCTAGCTTACCCTTAAGCTCTGTTTCCTTTTAAATATTCCTTTTAGTATAGCCGTGTGACAACAGTAATGTGCAGTTTTACAGTGATTAAGTAACTGCACAAACAAGAGGTTTTAGGTTTATAAACTGAGCAGTGCTGCTCTCACAGGTGAAAAGGACTGTGCTCCACCAAAGACACCAAGGCTCCTGGAAGAGGCTGTAATGGTCTAATTTGCAGATTTTCCTTCTTCTCTAGTGACTTTAAATAAAAGAAGGGGACACTGTTGGTTTCCTACTTCTGTGTGGCAGTGTTGAACCCCTTCTTTTTTCTCCATCCCCCTTTTACAGCACTAGATTCAGATTAGCAGGGAAAGAATTTGCATTTATTCACTGAATAATTCTGAGGAAGTTTCCAGCATGGCAACTGCTGATGGGGCTCATCAGTGGGAATGATGCAGCCCGAGGCCATCCTTGGTGTGCCAATCTGCTTTTCTGAGCCTCTGCTGACTTGGGACTACTTTATCTGTCTGAACAAAAGAAAAAAGGGAAAAAAAGAATAAGAAGGACTAGAGGAACCAGTGAAATGCAAAGAGCTTCTAATAACTTTAGAAATGCCTTTTTTTTGAAAGAAACTGATGGGGAAGACAAGGAAAACACAGGTCAAGGAAGCTGTAGTATCAGTGGAGGAAGAAGGGCAAAGGCACAGGTAGACTGGTACTGCTCTGCTGGGAAGTGTTTTTGCAGGGTTGATTGTTTCTGTTCTGACATAGGACAAAACAGAACTCATCAAGAACACCACACCAGGATTTGGGTCTTCTGTGTCTTTCACTATTTTAGCACCCTTAGTTTTGCCAGAACCTCGTCCCTGGAGCTCAGAAACTCTTCCTGAAGAATGCTTGGTTGGAACTGTAACCTTTAGCTCCCATTCAGCCTTTTTGAATGAAAACAAGCCTTCAGATAAAATCCCATCAGTCTCTGAATTCAACTGATGGGAGGAAATACAAATAAAAATTATCACAGCTCTCATCGCCTTTTGAAGAGTTGGAAATAAAAATAAAAAATGTGTGTGCTTATGGACATTTCTTTATGGACATTTCTTTTAAAATCTTAAATTGGAAATTATCATCTGACTTCCATCTTAAGGAAAAGTTTTTATTCTTTTAGTTGTATAAAGTCCTATCAGCCTCTCACTGAAGGGACAATAAGAGCTCATGAAATTTTATGCTGTAAGAAATAACCCTCCTCTACTTGAACTTCAGACTGCTAAAGGCACAAAGTCTTCTCGCACACCTGCATGTTTCAAAAAAAAGGAATTTGATCATGACTAAGAAATTCCTGTTTATCCAGGCAAAAGTCTGCTGCCTTGGAAAGATCAACACATGGGAACAGGACCAGCGTCCAAGAACCTTTAAGGCACTCTGTCCTCCTCAACAACCCACCCCGTAGTTCCTCCTCAACACTAGGTGGTTCCTGGAGGTGGCTGCTCAGGCTCCTGAGATGGAAAAATGGCTTTTTGCTTTTGGAACAAGGCCACTATGTTCTTTAACAGAACACACATAAAACATTATTCTCCAAATCTCTTTGTATTTTTCTTTGCTTGCTGCTGAACTGTGATGATCCCCCCTGGTCTTTGTTCTCCTTTGCCTTCATCTCATATCCCTTCCATCCACTGTGATAAGATTTTTACCGTGTGGCTGGATGTCACACTCAGATATGCTTCTACTGTAACTAGTATCATGATGCACCAAAAAAATATATTCAAGCCTTCATGTCTGTATATAATTTGTATTGCTACTAGAAAACACTTTTTTGAGTAGATGACAGGTATTTTAGCATTTATTGCATCTCCTGCTCCAACTTCAATGTTCGTAAGACACATCTGAAGTAGAAAAGGAAGGAGACAGCCCTGCACCCTCACAGCTACCTGGTACTGGACAGGATTCTTAAGGCTGGAATTTCAAAGAAGTCTTTGCAGGTCAAATATCAAAACTCCATTGTAGTTTTAAAAGGGATGGTGCCTTAAGGCCCCAATTGGAATATTTCTGCACGTGACATTTTAATGCACATCTTCAGGTTTTTTTCTTATTTCCCCAAATCCTGGAGTCTCACTTTGAGCTGTGGGTTGAAATGAACACGAAACATAAAGTGAAACTCAAATGAAAGCTCTAACTTTTACCTACTTTCAGAAGATAACTTCAAATCCCACTAGACTCTTCTGTGAAGAATGTTTTTGAAGCAAAAGCTTAGTTCTCTTCCCCTGATGTGTGCTATTATCTTTGCACCTTAATTTCACCCATTTGCTTGTATCCCATAAGGAAGAGAGCAAATTTCTGTACACCCAGATGACCTGGTTAGGGAGATGGTGTTTGCAGTTAAAGCAATATCATAGCACTTAAAATGAATCCTATTTTAAGTGTATGCCTGTTACATTGGTAGTAAATTGAAGCTACAGTATTTAATCTTCCTCTGTTTTTTCTGTACTTTGTGATATCAGCATCCTGGGGTTATAAGCACAGGGGTGCTAGGAAGTTACTGATGATTGCTAAACACACCAAGGTTCCTGCAAAGGGGAAGGAAAACCATGCAAAGGTTCATCATAAGTGGTGACCTGATACTGGTACAGGAACATGAGACGTATTAGCTACATTCTAAGCATTACTTTTCTTTTCCGATTCACTGTCATTTTTTATTCAGAGCCTCAGGAAGATTTTCTGGAAAAAGCTGAAGGAGCCCTGAGCTCAAACTCTAACCACAGAGCAGGAGAGATGGACCTCAGGAGGTCACTTAGAGTGTTTCTCTGCCATTTGCTATCCCAGAATAAATGTTTCTTAAATAATTTTTAAAACACTGAACCAAAAAGCCACTGCACTTTGACAGTCTAGGATTTTCTCATAATGCCACGCAGATCATAACTGTTTCAACAGGATTTGGGTACCTGCGTGATGCTGACTGCTGGAATGTGAACATCATAGTCAAACTGTGAACATTTATAATTTGATCCAGAACAGTGGGTCATCTAGCCACTCATTCTAAAAAACATAAACCAGCAAGGAAACCCCAGACCCACATGATTGCGATCAGTTTGCAGCTTACATTCCTGTGAAAAGACAAGCTTTCCTTGCCTGAAACGGGACAGATGGCAGCCCTATAGGTTGCCACTCTAAAGTGCCTCCGAGCAGAGCTCTCTGTACTGTAGCTCTTGTTACAGCAGCATATGCTTGAGAGATGCAAGCTGGTTTCCCTGAATCTAGCACTCTAATGTTGCATGCTGGGCTCCCTCGCATGCACGATTCATTGCTTGCCTTCCAAACTTCTCCATGTTTTCTTTTTTTTTTTTCCCAAACTCAAATTTGTATGTGCAGATAAACATGTTCTTATTCTTTGTATATTCTGTAATATGTGTAGTTGAATGGTGAATTTTACAAGTGGTGTTTTCAAATCCAGGTCTCCACAAAAACAAATGGAGGTACAGTTATCAGGCCCTGATAGCAGTACTCTGCTAGAGGTAATTTTTTGAAAAACTGTCATCTTCAAGAACATCAGAATGGCCATTCCAACACCAGGGAGCACCCACCCTCCTGTCCATTACTACATAAAATAAAAGCAGATCTCTGCTCAGTTGCCTGACCAGGAGAACAATTCTAGCTCCTACAGGTAAACAGAGTCCCTTAGGATCCAGTGCTCAGTCTTTGGAAAAAACATTAGCTACTTACAGCTAATGAGTTATGTTTGTCAAAGAACAGACACTATACAAGGTAAGGTGACACTTGCTATACCTTGCATAGTTAAGCTGTGGAATTTCTTGTAGTAGGATGCTGTGCACAGGAAATGATTTCTAAAACCAATTAAACTAATTACTGGAAGAAAACTCTGACAAGAGTTACTGAGGTCATGCAGATACTCATGATCCTGAGCTGCAGATCACAGGAAGCAGAGAAGGTACACCAGGAAAGTATTGCTATATTCATTCCATTTTCTTACACTCTTCCCTAGACAGCCAACAGGGCCATTGTCAGAGACAACTTACTGAAGAATATGAAGAATAGGAATGATACATCTGAAGCAGTGTGGTTGCCACTTGGCTGCTTATGGGAGGTTGACACAAAGCACCTGTGCTGGTGTTCTCACTGGTAAATCCTGACAAAGAGCAATGCTGCTGTGCAGTCAGCAAGTAGCAGAGGTAAAACTGGATGAGATGCAGTATTCTAAACTCAGGTGCCCAGAGTTGCTACAGACACTGCCGTGTTTCTTGCCTCATCTCCAGCTTAATCCCATGCAGATGAGTTGAGCACCCTGGGATGCTCAATTGGCTCAACTACCAAAAAGCCAATATACTCAAAAGAGAGTCAGGAATGATTTGTCTCCTCTCAAAGAAGTCAACTAAAATAGGTAAGAATAATCCCAGATGAAAAGTGCCTATCTCTCTTCATTGACTGCAGAGAGAACTGCTGGTGACTAGCTGTCACCCAACATTAAGGGGACACTAGCTCAGCTCTGGACTGAGTGGATCCACCATTCCCAGTGTGGATGTCTAAAATTAGGTGAAACGCTGATTGTTCATGCTATGCAATAGGACATGGATACCAGCCCAGATTTCTTCTAGCCAAACGTATTTTCACCCAATTTTAGCTTGAGGCAGCTGGGAGTGACCACTAAGACCTACCTTTATTAACTGGGACCAGAACAAGCATCTTTGAAACATGTTCCCCAGGACTTACAGTGATGGCTTTAGTACAGGTGACACTTGCTCAAGCATCCCATGAGAAAGTCTAAGCTGGGAAGAAATATTAAAGCATTTCAGCAAGTCTGAGAGTTAAAACGCTGAATACTGTACTCTCCTGCAACCACAAGTCTCCCCAGTGCTAACTTCTGACAGTGTGACAGCAAAGTTAAGGCCCAGCACCTTTAGCTGACAGACGACCTTTAGCCGACTAAAGCTCTGGTAGGTTTATTCCTGAGCCCAGGAAAACAAGGCTAGGCTTATAAAGATTTGCAAAGGCCGTGAACATACTGTTCCTGTAGATTTTTTGAGCAGGGCTTTTTTACTCACAAATGGTAGCAAAAGCTATTCTGGTAATACTCTGAAAAACAGGGCAATAAATTGGTGTCATTTTTGTGGATTAATACTGTCACATCAGCTGCCACAGGTTTCCACCTATGTCATCAACTTTGCTGCTGCCATTCTCTGCTCCCATCACACTGCAATAGTTGCAGACATTACAGCTAAAGATGGAGTCAAAGGCAAGGCATGTTCATCTGGAAAAAAAAAAGAGGGAAAGGCTGGTATTAGAACTATAAAAAGGAGGGATAATCTTCTGGTAAACTCATGATTTTTGGGTGGTATCAATGCTACTAAGCATTAGAACATTCTTTCTTAAACATATTTATTTGCATCAAGACAAAGTGGATTCTGTATACTCTGATTTCTAAATATAATATGAAACTAACTTAGCTTTCTTGAAACCACAAGAAGGATAACTGTGATGCATATTTGGGCTGGGAGGAAAATGCCCCTTGAAGACTGAATCCAAGCCTTTCCATTGTGCTGGAATAGAGAGGAATGGAGGTGGGAATATCTCATTTCACATAGGGCTTGGAAACTTGTTGAAAGGGTGACTTTTTCAAGGTGAGTATTTTTCTAGTGAGCTTTTATGATAGGAAACAGGAGCTTGGCTGCGACACTTTTATATGTTTTTATGAAGACTTCATTTAGATCCAACCTATACTTCTCAGTGACTTCCCACACCTTGTTTCAGGACAAACTGAGATTTTGGCACCCCAGCCTCAAAGCCAGGAGAGTGGGAGTTCTTGGCTTCTAGACCATTGAAACAAACAGTACCACTGTTTGTTTCCAGCAAAATCCAGCAGAAACTTGTAATGCTGAAGAAAGGCGGATTTCAAATGGGTTCAGAAGCACTCCTTACTTTGGTTCAACCAGGGCTGTCATACCAGGACTTCTCAACTTAATGTCACAGTATGCCAATTCTTCATTAATTATCACATTAACTCTGTCTTACTGAGGACAGGGAAGTTCATTTCTACCTCACACAACTTGAATCAGGTCCTAAATTGAGCCTAATCAACTAATTTTTTAGCTGGGACTTGCCCCCAATCCCAGCTAAACGTATATTCAGAGAGACTTGGTTTTTTACAGCTGCAGATTCCACAGCATCCAAAATCCCCAGAAATGGTTTTGAATTTGGATATATAACCCCCTCTTGTTTCTCTGAGTATGTCCACTTAATGTTTGTTTAGTTTTTCTTCATTTCTCATAAACCCTAAACATAACAGTCACTTTTCAGTTAAATAGAGGAAACAACTTTCTGTGATTTCTGGTCATCTTTTGCTGAGGTGTGGGGTGAGGAAGGGATTTAAGATCTGACTTGTCAAGTTATGTTAAACCTTAAACAGCTTTGCCCTTATCTCATCTCCCGTTGCTCTTCTGATTGAAGAAGTCCTACCAAAATGATTAATTTACTTTCCAGTTCTGATATAATTTTGTGAGTGTTTTTATTTTTAGTCAAAAAACATTCAGTACTAGGAGGTTCTTGCCACACAGAGCTACTCACATTGACCTGTGTCTTGCAGGCAAGGTGATGGATTCAGAAAAGTCTGCAGGTCAAAAATGGATATTCACCTCTTATGCCTGAAACGGTAGTCAGCTATGGATCTGTATTCCAGCGCCTGAATATAGCAGGGCCAATATTATTGTCAGGCAGGCACTTAATGAAGCTTTTGAATGCATTGTGAAAATTGTCTTTGATAATGACACTTGTCTGAGCGAACAACCTATTGCCTTGTGAATGATGAAATGCTTTTCACAGTACAACACCGTGCTGCAGTTACAGTGTATTAAAGCAAAAGCCCTGTCACAGTCTTTGGGAAACTTTACCGATTCTCTTATGCTTTTAAGTCATGTGTTTTCTATATTTCCTAATCCTCTTTATTAAGATATATGAACCAAATTCTCGTCTACCAAGCCACTGTTACAAAGTTGACTGTTTCACCACTTTAGGTGTGCTAAGAAGGCAACAGATTCTCTTATGTCCCTCTAAATTTTATTTGGTTTTTTTTTTGAGAACTTGAACTTTGCTTGTTTTTCTGTACTTGTTTTTCTCACCAGTATTCTCTCTTCTTCTCTCATTTCCCTCCAGACTGTGAGTCTTGGAAGTCACATCTTGAACCAAGTATATGGTTCTATACCTCATTCTAGATGTTCCCAGCAGCATGGCTGATTTGATGTTTAGCCTTAACATGTTTAGAAGGTACTCTCATCTTTGTTGAGATCTTGTTATGGTATCTGTCAGTTGTTGTTCCAGAGAACTTCTTGCTATAGATGATTATTGCCAAAGGTGATCAGCACAGTGAAAAATAGGGTCAAGGAAAGAGTCAAGATCCAGACAGTTGAAAGCCGTGAAAATAAGTGTCTTAAAAATAAAGCACAGTACTGAACAAGGAGCCAAGGGTGGTGAACTGAACTAATCAACCTTCATCAATCTGTGTTGCTGATGTGACAGGACACCATGTGTTGGACCATCTGGATCCTCTTCATCATGTTCTCCATCAAACCCTTGTACAGTAATGCTCAATAATTAAACGTAAAGGTGACAAACACGAGGCTGGTTGATCTTCCTACCACATGGCAGTAAAAGATGCAGCTTCTGAATTAGCTAGAAGGCCTTTCTACCTTAGATGTGTCTTGAGCATTCAAGAGCAACAAAGTATATGGGACCTGGTTGAGATGGCAAAACCTTAACTGATCCCTTACACCAAGGAAAATTGTTGTCTTAATCAGTTCTTTACAGATTTTTCTTCTTCCCACCTGCACCTATATGATTCACAGTTAATGTCTTACTTATTTCAGCTAGGCAATGGTTCAGCTGGACCTTAACACAGAAATAGGGATTATGACACAGTAGTGAGTGACTAACCAAGAATTGTGATAATTTTGACTTTTAAGACAATCAATAAGCTAACAGAAAGAGACAGCTTTAAATATGTTCAATGTTTTGAAGCTTTTTCTCCACACACATCAATTCCTGAAGCTACTGTCCTTGGGCTCTGGCTCCTGAACCCTTCCCAGTCCTGTCAAGCTCTGTCAGACACATGTTATCCCATCTTGTTCCTACTGCTAAGCCATATACTGTCCTGCTCCAAAGACAGACCCCTTGCCCACCCTTTGCCTCTTCCTGCATGCAGCCTGGGCTGCCCACCTGCCCTGCTCACACACAGCACACGTACACATGGAAGGGCTGAGCAGATGCTGAAAGTTTCTCCATGGGGGAAGAGGAGGGCTCAAGGAAATAAAGGAAGAGAGCTTTATAGTAGTAATAGCTCCACTCTACTCGGCTAATCATTGAAGAATTATTTGTGAAAAATATATTTACATTAAACCCTCTCTTGCAGCCACACCTGCCATGCTGACTGTGTAGTGAGGGACAGGGTGAGAAATGGGGTGAGAAAGCACGAGGTTCTGTTTTGTTCTCAGAGGCACTGTGAAGCACTTCAGGTGATGTCTGACTTACATATTTAGACGGGAGATGAGTTGAAGGCTAAAAGTGGCTCAGAGGTGCCTAGATTTGTTTTTGCTTCATTTTACAGAAAATATAAATGAGAGTGAATAAAAGCCGGGCAGTTTCTGAGCAAACCAATCCATTCCCAATAGAGCAGTGGCCCATCATTTGAGAGGTGAGCTTTTAAAATAGAAAGAATGCAATTCGCACCATCAGGTATGCAATACAAAAATTGCTATTTTCGCCCAAATAATAAATGAAGCAATTGAAGAAATAAGCAGAAATATATCAGACAGAATGACAGACTAAGACAGATTTTAAATTAGGAAAACTGCAACAGATCAGAAGGACTCTACAAGATGATGCTATTGCGGGGAAAAATCAAGTGTGCCACTAGGGCTTGGGGTTTTGAGTATGAGATTATGAACATGTGGGAAATATCCCAAAGATACATTTGAAAACCCCAGCAGTGACTGCTAAGGAGAAGTTGCCCTCCCCTTAGCATGGTCTTACGGCACTAGAAGAGGGATTCTTCCCTGGACTTGCTAAAATCTTGGCAAAGTCTCTTCCACAACTGCTCCCATTTCTTTTTTCATTCTTATTTCTCTCACCTATTTATACTGCAAACACTTCAGGGAGAAATCATACCTATATGAAGCCCATCACAACACCACCTGGAGTCTTGGCTATGACCTTTTGGCTCTCTTTCATAGCGCTAGCAACATTGCTCATATAAAAAGGGAGCTCAGGCTGGGAGTAGAAAAGATTCCCGAGATTCCCTGAATGGCTGAGCAGGACTTGATAATTGCATCCCATTTCACACATTTTCTTCTTGTCATGCATTAGCCGATCAGTATGCTTCTGCGACTAGCAGTAACAGTGCATAGAAGTAAAATGCCACTTTCCAGAGAGAATGATCAATCTCTTTGACTTTGCCTGTAAACATGTTTCATCAGGGGGTCACTAATATGCTTTTATTGCCTCACTGTCAGAGATGATGCCATTACCAAGCCTGATAAAGTATTCTATAGAGGGTTCCTTTTAATTTTATTTTTTATGTGATCATGAGAGACCGTAACCGATAAATTTAGTTCAATGCTTTCTCACTATTAACTAATTCTGAGTAAATCCATTGGGGCAGTCTGGATACAAACACTTCAAAGAATTTTTACAGGATATTGGAAATGATATTCACCATGGGACAGAGGTTTAAGTACTGAGCTGCTAGTGTTTTCTTTACCATTAAAGCTACAACACTGCTAAATGTCATTTAGTCAAAACACTGTGTTTGTAGAAGGATTTGTAGCGCAAGATCACTATTTGCTTTTAATAAATTTGTCGCATAAGTGTGGTTATGTTAGCTTATTTCTGGGGTGAAATGCAGTTTGGGAAAAGACGATGCTTTTTTATCTCAGTTTCCTTCTTGGGGCTCAATCCAGCTCCCACCCAGGCAATGAGAGTTTTGGTATTGCCTATAGTGAGAACAATCCCATGATCTGTGAGGGCTTTGAAATGTTCAAATCCAAATTAAAGCACAGGGCTTTTTCAGAGAGAGAGGGAGGAAAAAACCACCCCAAAACCCTAATCAACCCCAAAACCCCCAGCTCTAGAAGCTGGAAAAAAAACAAACCAAAACAAAAGGGAACTGAAATAAAGGTCTCATGGAGGTGGGTTTTTTTCAGGCTGCTTTCATATCCTATATAGCACCCTAAAAACTGGAACACAGGATGTGAAACCATGGAAACAGCTGGATGCTACAGGATTTCTGAACTACTTTTGTCAAGGTTGAGACTTTGGGGATTGGACTTTTTTTAACTTTAATTGATTTTTTCCCCTACTGAAATCCATAATATGTTGAGCTTGTTAAACCTATGTTAGAGGTCACAGACTAAATTTAATTGGTAGTATTTCTTTTGAGCCTAATTTAAAGGTTGATTTGGCTTTATGGACAGATTCTTAGCTGTTGTAAATCAGTTCAGCTATAATGGGGCTCTGTTTGCATCAGTAGAAAATATGGTCAACTGAGACTCAAATCCCATGGAAAATCTCAGGAAGAACATGAAAAAAAGAAAAAAAAATAATCCAAAGTTCCTTTCTTAAAAGACTTTTAATGAAACTTTCTGTAAAGATAAATATTTTGCAAGGAGGTTGAAAATACATCTATAATTCTATTTCCATTTGGGTTTATTTGGTAGACCCACCTTGTAAATCACAACCAATTCTCCAATCAGTTATTAAAACATTTTTCAGCAGACTCCACTGGCACTCTAAGGAGCCTTGGACTCAATGTTAATGGTCCCTTCTCCTCTCCTCCCTCCTCTACTTGCCTGGGCTCAGATCTGGTCTGTCCTGTGCATCAGCTCCCTGCATGGTCCCGATCCCAGGCTTGTTCATCATCCCCCTCCGTGCAGCCCTGCATTCTCCTTTGCTCTGGCCATGGAAAGTGCCCTGACAACAGAGGTCTCTGATAGCCTGAAGGAAGTTCAAAGCCAATTAAGTAGCACTGTGCTGCAGAAAGAAAGAAAGATTAATATTTATATTTTTCCTAAAAATAAAAATAAAAATAAATAAATCTGAAAATTGATGCTTGGAGAGATCTTGGGTTTTGATCTCACAAAACATTTAATTTCATGCATTGTAGGCAATCATGGTTTTTATAGACCTATTCATAGCTCATGTGAATAAATCCTTACAGGCTTAAAGACTATAGAGTACGCTGAAACTCACTGCTGTGCAAAAGGCACTAACAGGATGCTAATACAGGATGCAAGTGGCTTATAGACCTTGTGAGGATCATGGGATTACTTTGCACTTACAAGTGCAATTTCAGGAAAACATATCCAGGATCTGAGGTTTCTGCCACGCAACTGTAGAGGTGGATGGTCAGTGTGAATGAAGTGAAACCCGACAGAAAGTTGTTCACAAAATTCAGTCAAAAGGCTTGTAGACTGTGTTTGGTTAAGACTGTATTTCCTGAATCCCCGTGTCCTCAAAGGAAGTACTAAAAAACCCAGATAAAACAATATAACAAATGCTAGTCTGTCAGGTTTTCTAACTCAATCAGAAACTGCACTTTAGAAATAGTCCTGAAGTGTTTTTCTGAGCAGCTCAGTAGATACAAAAGGCATTGATAAGCTTTTGACTGAAAGAAATGAGTCTCCTAATCTTTTGGAATTCTCTTCTCACCAGCAAATGTGCAAGGTACTGGAAAAGCCCATGGACTAAATGTTAAAATCTTTCATTAATACCCAGTGATGATGAAACTGTAATATCAGTACAGTGAGTCAAATAACTGAGCCTGAGCGGCTCTGAGAGTTATGATCTGCATAGGAGCACCCTATCTTCAACCTACTCTGATCTTTACATAGGTTCTGAACAGCAGTGCAATGAATCTCTCACTGATGATACGGCACTTATGTCTATTTTTCCCTGTATCTATTAACTTCAAACCTAATTTCTGTACACATCATGCTTCAGTTAACACATCTTGACAGCAATAATGCAGAGTGACAATCTCTTGAGTCAACTCCAAACTTCCCACCTCTGGAATATGTGCTGGAAACTCTCCTTAGACTTTCTTTACTAAGCACCAGTTTTGATAACGCATGTCATAGTATTGTGGTGCCACAAAAAAGTACCATAATGCTCTAGCTGTTCAAATCAATGTTCAAACTTGCCCTTGAAAAGCTGATATTGGTAGAGAAACATATTTAGAATGGGGTTTTTCTGCTGAAAGGAAATATTACAAAGATCATCAATCATTCAGGCAGGTTAAAGGTCTTGAAAATAAACTAGCAAGATGCGCAGAGATACTCCCAAAGATCATAACTCTAAAAAGGATGAACCTCATCAAATTGAAATACAGTAAAACTATGGCATCTTTCGTCATGGTAGATCCTGATCTCCAGGGAGAAACTGAAGTCTTCACAGTGACTTAAAAGGTTACGTCCTAGCAAAATACAATAGCAGTAACAAATGTGTCTCAAAGATAGAGCTTTATCTTTGTTACAGATGGGAAACATCATTATTGGAGCAGATATTAAGACGCAGACACACGAGCTGGAGCTGAAAGGAGTTCTGAATAAAATCTTGGGCTTATAGCAGCACAAAAAGAAATTTTCTCCACTGTGACTGCAACCTTCTGCCCAAACACAGGGTAAAAATATTTCCTTTGGCATAGAAAGCTACAATGCCTCTATAGAGAAAACACCTAAGGGTCGACATTTGGTCTGGAAAGAAAGTCCTCACTGAAGAAATGAAAATTTGGTGAAAGCCATTGCATGGTGACTGATTTGTGACCAGCTGAAATTTGCCATTACACACTTGCTCAGTACTTGTACAGCTCACAATGTTCACAGCCAAAGGGGCAAGATGCTCTGAAGAGTTTCAGCCTTCAAGTGACAAAATCCATGAATTTACTTGGAAATCATTTGCTGAAACAGGAAGACCACAGTTCAAACCACACTGCAATGAATCACACTCTACTACAGTCCTACTCGTCTGTCAACCATGCATACAGCACTCTGGATATGTTCATGACACACATTCACATCAGTTTATATTGAAATCTCATTATATAGCGCCTAAATGTCATATTTCAATAAGTTGTTTTAGGATACTTGTTAAGGTGTCCATCTGAATATTTTCTAAGGTTTTAGACAGTCAGTACTGATTTTAAATGGTGTAAAACAGGCAGTCAAGGAAGGCTTTCTGTCCTCAAACTTTAAATTAAGAGTTTGAAACATTGCAAAGACTGTGTGTGAGATCTCACTCACAGCTTAGGCTGACCAAATAAATTAAATAAGCAGCAGGATAACTTTCAAAATAGAAAGTCGAATTGTTACCAAAATTAACTAATTTCACTTAGGAAAACTGACTTGGCTGAAAATAATAGTTGTATCACTTTTCTGCCACTTGCATATCTAATTGTTCTCATTTACAAAATATCTTCTCTGTGTACATCTGAATTTAACAAATTGTTCCCCAAACCCTGTAAAGAGCAACAGAAAAGTGTAATATTTAAAGGACAAGGACAAATAAAGTACATATTTGCATAAGGTGCAAAATTCAATTAAAGTCAGCAGAAACCAAGCAAAAATAAATTGTAACTGTCGCAGAGTGAACAACTATGACAGTGCTTTTGCTTGACCTTCTGCTTACTCTTAGTACAGCTTGAAAGTCTCTTCCCCAAATGTCCCAGCGACTTCTTTCAGTTCTGAGCTACCAATATCCTTCTGCGGTCACTTCTTGTTCTCAGACTGAATTTCTGGTGAGTTCACAAGTTGGGTCCATGCTGCTAAATTTGGGAACCATGGCTGCACAACCATCAACATGTCATTGTTGCAGACAGTGGTGGCTCTCCCAGTGGAGATCCCTTGGTTTCTCTGCCTGTCTCTGCTGCCAGGGTGAAAAGCACTGCTCATCCCAGCCCTGGTACTCTCTCTCCTGCCTACCAACAATGAATTAGCATCTGTTTCCAGGCAGCAAAGCAGGAAATTAGAGAAGAAAGAGAAACCTGAAACAGTTTCCTTCTCTCAAGTACTCATAGGACAGTGTAGCTACTTGTTAACTCTAATATAGTCGGTGTTTAACGTGGTTTAATTTTGAACCAGTCTTTATGGATGTGTGAAATGACCGTTTAAGAAGCAAAGCATCTGTCCAGATGGCATCAGCATAGCTGACTGTGCCTTCGGGCAACGAGATGGACTAGATGACCTTTTGAGGTTCCTTCCACTTCTGCTTTCTACAATGAAAACTAAAAGGCTTTAACACCATCCACAAATGAGCACAACTGCCAAGAAAATACACACTGGAGGGAAAAATCCTCTTTGATTGCTCTAGGGGGTTTTTTTTAACCTAATGTACAGCTAGATGTTCTCCAAGAAAGAGACTAATTTTTTACCATTTCTTGTGAGCACTGGCTATTTTTATTACTTTTATATCTCTCATAAAGGCATTTCTTTCAGACAGAACACTCTCAGCCCTGGTTAGGTATTTGATCCTTTTTTTTTTCAAAGCAGACACCACATTCTAACCTTAATGCTTTGTATTGTGATTTTGTCTTTTTTTTATATATTTTTTTATTTTTTTAGTGGAAGTCTCTGTAATATAAATATGCCTTTATTTCCAAGAGGACAACTGTTTCCTAGGGGATGACATGGCTTCTGGCCGAGACAAAAGCTGTTCCACCCAAGGAAATCTTCTGAAGTGCTAAGCACAAGAATGTACATTTCATTTCATCCTCGGTGCAGGTAACTTTTCTTTTCTGCATGAAGGCCTCAGCTGCTGTGTTACCAGGTCTTCACCTGCACAGCTTCATTTGTTATTAGCATCCTTGGCACTCTGCTTTGGTGGCCATTTAGCAAAGGATTCAAGAGGTAACAGCAAAAATGGAGATACTGGAAAATATATGCCCTGAATATGAGTGCAGAGAACCTTGAGATGGGTCAGGCATGGAGCTGGTCAGGCATGGAGCTGTGGCTGGAGGTAGCTGATGGCATGATGGCTGTGCAGACGGCAGGATCCAGCACCAGCTGAGCAACGCTGACCTTGGCCAGGGTAAAACTGAGGAAGGAAAGAGCAATCTTGCTGTCGGTGCTGCAGGCTGGGCTCTTCTCTTCTTTTGACCTGTTTCTGGGAGGCTGGTGGTAACTTGTCTGGGCTTCAACCAGTGCTGAAGTGATTGAGGTTTCCTCCCACCCAGGACTGCCCAGCACTCCTTAGCAGAGCATGGCAATGGAGTGCTGAGTCTTGTGCTGAGTGTTGAGTAATTTGAGTAGGATGTGAGCTAAGGGGTCACGTTCAGCTTTGACCAAGGCTTAACATGAAATAACAGTGCAACTGATGCCATTTTCAAAGAATCATTGTCAGCATGGATAGAGGAGAAAACTGATTTTACATAGGGAATGACTTAAAAAAAAACCAAACAACAAACAAACCAACCAAAACCATGCAAACCCCCAGCAGCTTGTGTTGTCTGGAAACTGAGGAAAAAGAAATATCTACATAATCAACCCAGAACCAACAGCAACAGTGCTCTACAGTTGACTTGCACTGTGCTGACATGTTCCCCCTGCACCATAGGAAACCCAGTGCTGACAAATTGAGCCCTGGTTGTTCAGAAAAGTCCCCAGTTGCTGCAGCAATGGATGACAGCACTGAAAGTCAACCTTTTAGCAGGGAGGGAAACTGCTGGGTAAACAAGTTCACAAAAAAGACCCAAAACAGCCTTTACTGTCAATAAGAGAAATTATAATAGAGAATATATTAATAACAGGAAAAAATAATTGCAGCAGGGGAAATTCTGTTAGGCCATAATGAGAAAATTCCTTGCATCAAGAGTGGAAGCACAGGAGCTTCAGCTTGCTGACAGTTTGTGGATCTCCATCCTTGGAGGTTTTCACCCTTGGCAGATCATGTCATGTGAAGGCAGCATGGCTGGATTGGGGAGGTCCCTTCCAACCTACATTCTTCTGTGTTTTCAAAGGGAGATAGCAAACTACAAGTACAAGTTTACCTCTCCAGTTCAAGCTACTCCCATGCAAGCACATGAGCATGAAGACACCATGAAAAACAAGGAGTTTCAATACAAAGGAAGTGGAGAGGGGAGGGCAAGGGGGGAAGTACAGGAAGCAGTTACAACAACTTAAATGTAAAATACTGCTTATTCACTCATCCAAATGGCACTTAAATGAGGAGAAGATTAAGTGACACAGGGATCTGTGGTGTTGAATCTTACTGTGTCTTAGTTTTCCTGGGATGGTGTGCCTGAAAATGATTGATCTTCTAGAATTTCAATTTGTGATAAAATAATTTTTATCAAACTTCAAAAGTGGTGGCAGAATTTTTCATGAACACTTCTTTGTTTTTACTTTTTCATCTTTGATGACATTTTATCGGTATTTTAATACCAGATTCTACTGCAGTACTGCTCCTGATTCTGGAAGAGCCCAGTTAGGTTCATTAGAAACATCCAGGCTGTTCAGTGCCATCCAATGGTTGTCAGTTCTTGATCCCAACTGAGGTCTCAGAAAATATAGTAATACATAACCTGGGGCATTTTAACCATGTTAAGTGGCAGAGAGGTATTCACCATGGGCAGTATGAGCATAAAGTCCTCTGACTCTTTATTGCACTCAGGAGATAAACAAGATGTACCTTTTGCCATCAAGATTAACACAGTGTTTTTTAAAACTTAGGGAGTCGAAAGATTCCAAAATATGAAGAATTTGAGTTTGTTTTTAAAAGATTTCATCTGTGGAAACCCTTCAGAGTAAAACTACAGAGTACTCAATTTATCTCTTTCTGGGACATAAAAGGATGAAATGAACCCAGCTGGGATTTAAACCTGAGGTTTCACGGACTCCAGGTGTTTCAGATCAGATGCTTAAACCACTAAATCATCCCACAAAATAGAATACTTGTGTTCTGCCTTTTTAGTTCTTTTATCCAAAACTTCTGAGCTTGGTGGGGTTTTGTGGCTGTGTCTGAATTGATTAGCACAGAAAATAGTGCAGTACAGCTGAGAATGTACAGCCCTGTCATATACTCTGTGCAGTGGGCAAGGATTTTCCATTTCATACATCATTTACAACTTGCTTCAGCAGTTCAACGAAGTTAAAATGTATATTTAACTCACAGAAGGGTTAAAAAAAAGGCTTCTCTATTTCCTCTTCTCTCTTCTCTCTATGGAAAAAGGACATCTCAGCACTCCCATTTGCACATCTCCCTGAAAGCCTGTAGCTCAGCACATGTCCAACTGCACCTTTGTCATTCGCCTCATGCCAGTCTCTTCTGCCCCAACTGGGAGGCTAAAGTACGTAACAGTCTTGTTGGATGTTAGATCTTTTACTTGCAAATTTGAATTTGCAAACCTTCTCTGTTCTACTGGATTGACTCAGTAGTAGTTATAGACCAGATAGCACCCGTCTTTTTGCATCTGTTAGCTTAAATTTATGAAATAGCATGAATTCCAGCTTTGCAAAAATCAGCGTACAAGAGGACAGAAATATGGAAATATTAGTCATATTTACACAGACTTGGATATGTGGACACAAGCCTATGATAAACTCAGGGTTGGAGCTGAGTGAGAAACAGCTTTTCAGCCCATCATACTTCCTGAGATTTCAGAACTCCTCTTCTTTCCAAGTGGGATGAAGCCAAGATCTCCTGGAGGTGTTTCAGAGAAGCCTGACCACTGAGTATCAGACAGCCCAAGGCGTGGGAGACCCTGGTTCAGCGTGCTGCTCTGTTTGATTCACTAATGAGATACTAACAGGGCCAGAGAGCAGAAGTGATTGCCTTGATAGCTCAGTGATTTGGTCATTCATCTAAAACATGGGAGAACCAGGGTCATGCCCCTGATCTAAATCAGGCAAAACAAATAGCTAAATGCACGTCTCCAGTACTCTGGCAGAAGCTCCCACCATCAGACCGGTGCTGTATAACCCTTCTTCACCAAGAAGTTCTCCCTGGAATTGAGAAATCTCTACATGGGAAAACATTTAGTTGAAAACACTTCAAAAGAGCTCTTGCTGTCAGACTGCACTGTGGGGAAAGCAGATAAAAAGGGGCAGTTGTGAAATGCTTAGTGTTGCTTTCTGCAGGTTGACTGGTCTTGACCTATGATTTGGGGCCTGTGAGCAAAAAAACTTTCTTTCAGTCTGTTCAGCTGGCAGAATGGAGGACAGGCAGTCACACGTGGCAGGAGTAATATTTCTTGTGCAGAATGACTGTAGGATTTTAGAAACATGGAAGTCATTTGCATGCATTGTTGGAAGCACAATACAAAGGAGTTGCAAATCCTCCATTCTTTCTGTAGTCTATGGAAATAATGAATTGGGTATAAATATTTATTAAAATTTGAAATCAAGGCTTTCCTGGGAAAAAGGCTTGTTAAATGAGTGCTTTCATTTGTCCACTTTACTTCTTTCGATATTTATTGATCAGCTATGTAATGAAGACAGCAGGGTCATGTAGTTAAGAAGAAACACTGACATGTTTCTGAGAGCACAAAGAATATCCTGTTCAATCAGAGTTTGTGTAGAGTGTGACACCAGAAAATGGGGAACAATGCAGGGATACTGTGAGAGAGAGTTAAAAATGTCTGTGTGATAAATACATAATAAGAAACTGAAACAGCAAATCCCACATGGAATCTGATCATTCATCTTGCTAGTCTGGGCTTGTTTCAACATCAAGCACTTGCGAGTAACAAGCTAAAAACTTGCTGTAGAAATCCTACAATAGAGCAGCTTTTCCTAAAGGTTTCTTTCTAACCTTGATTAATTAGAGATTGGATTATGCCCTGAAGCAGAAGGATTTGTAATACTTCTAAAAACTTTTTAAATCCTAGTATTGCTGGATATTTATGTTGCCTGTATAAATACCAAATGGTTTTTGAATCCTGATATATTCTTGGCCAAAAAGATACCATGACAATGAGCCTTACAGACTAACCTGTCACAGCCTGAAGATAGTACTTTTTATCTTTTTTATTTGTCTTATGAAATATACCTTGTTTTTCTATTATGTGATTAGATAGGCTGAAATTGTAAAGAAAAGTAGCCAAAGGATTGAATTTTACGAGCACCTGAGCAATTCAGGAGTGCAAGCCATATGGCAGACAAATTACATATCTTGCAAATGTAATCCTAAAACTTTATTTTTTGAAAATAATTTAAAATACTCCTTCTAGCCAGCTATAAGGAAATTACA
Organism: Aegotheles bennettii; assembly: GCA_013398125.1. Classification (NCBI taxonomy): domain Eukaryota; kingdom Metazoa; phylum Chordata; class Aves; order Caprimulgiformes; family Aegothelidae; genus Aegotheles; species Aegotheles bennettii. The sequence goes on from VZRW01000029.1 coordinate 408,837, forward strand.
TGGATAGATTAATAAACCATACTTCTAATTTCTTCAACGGGGGACACCATATTCCTTTACGAAAGACTCACTTACAAGCATATAAAATATACTGAAGTGATTCAGTTATAACTGATTTTGGTTCAGGCAAGCATTTAGCTATTAAGTGCTGGAGGTTTAGGCTTGATCTTGCATCAGCATCTTGTGAGGTAACAACATCTACACCAGTGGGCAAAATATTAGATTCTCAATTCTTAAGAGATTCTAACCTTAAGACAGCAGTGGGATTAAATGTCTTCTTAGAAGATTTCTTCCTCGCCTTTTAGGTACCCATATATCTAAGCACCAAGCCCCCTTATAAGATGCATCTTTCACACAAGCCCTCATGTAATGCAGAGAAGTATTATTATACTCATTTCACAAATTACAAATTGAGGAACAGTGATTTGCCTAAGGTCACTCAGAAGATGCTTGATGAAAATCTATCTCCTCATCAGCACTGTAACTTCCTTTTAAATGACCCTTTTTCCTGTACTTTAGTCAGACCACCTCTGCATTTCAGAGTCCTGTTTCTGATGTTCTGCCTACCCCTTTCCTACCACCATCACAATCGCTCAGCCTGCCCTTGCAAATCATATGATTTTCCTTTACTTTTACCATCCTTTCCAAATCATGTTAAACTTTGTAGCTTCTGGACCTAAAAACCTTTGCTATGTCAGCAGACCACTGGGATTCAGATTCCCAGAGCAATTTCTCATTTGCCAGAAATGGAGCAGTCTCTCTAGCACAGTGACAAGGCAGAGCACTTGCCTGTCCTGTTACAGCATGAAGCTGTGACAACGACATGGTTTGGGAGAAAATTCTTACTAAAACTGGGTCCCCTTTTAAAAGACAGTTATTACTGCAGCTATAATCAGGTCTCTTCATATGATCAAGTAAACACTGTTCAGAGAGCTGTTGCAAATAAACTAAGCTATCATAACCAACTGGGGCAGGCACCAAGACAACTCCAAGTGTGAAGCAAAACATGTCAACCTAAACCACCCTCATATAATATTACAATAGTTACTCTGCACAGAGAGTCTGAAGATACTATATTCCAGCCTTTGAATGTTCTCAATTGCAGGACTGGATTGAAACACAGAAGTGTAAGCCGCTCCCTCTATTAACTGCAATAGCATCATCTAAATGGCCATCTGAAACTTGACAGCTATGTGCAATGGAGATGTAAAACATTCAAATGTTTCTTTTTTATTGCAATATACCGAGGTATGTTTCTCACAGTAAGACAATATATCGCAAAGTAGATTATATTGTTTAGCTGTCAGGAGGCTGTGAGGAAAAGAGAAATCTGTGAATGGTCTCCAGCGTCTCCTCCTACTCTGTCACGCCACAGCACAGAACAGCTACATGGTTACACTACAGAGGGTAAAGCATCACTGTCTGCACTGGTTGGCTGTTAAGCTGAGTTTTATTCATAACAGATATTCTGTTACATGATACACCCATTGGGTTATTGTATTGGTTTTTAATCCAGCCCACTGAATGAGAAGAGGCTAACAAGGTTGCTAGAAAATTATATCTACCGTCTCTCCAAGGACAAATGCAGATAGAGGCATCTAATTTACCTACTCATTAGCATTTCTCTGCTGGGTTATGTGAACACTACCGAGCCAAATTTAAAAGGGCTTGTTGCTCCCTTTCATTTTGCAGAAGCTCTGCAATCCCAGCATAACTATGTGGTTCAGAAAAGACTTATATGAAACTACGAAGCCTGCCAGTACTCTGCTGTAATGGACCCAAGACAATTTCCTGATTTGCCTTTGACTACAACAACATACAACTTCACAGTTGCCTTCCAAGCACCAGTGGACAAGGTGCAGGCTCATTAAAAGTGTGCTCTTATCTGGAGTTAGGTGTCATGAAGTAATTAGTGTATGGTAAGAACATACTGATTACAGGAGCCTATCCACCTAACTTGAACATCCAGGCTTCATTATACTTTAGGTAACTAATGAGGCAGCCTATGTAGAATGAGTTCTTAATATAACCAATGGAGAGAAGCAGATTATTGTAATTAACTTCTGAAGGATCTAAGGGGTACACCCTGTCTGCCTGTGTTTACCTACCTAAAATTGGTAGAAAGGATCTTTTGGGGGTCTCCAGTGGCACCTCATTATCTGTATTGCACTTAGGGAGAATTCGGGCACTTATTTAGCTGCTTGATTGAAGTGGTGAAAGTTCAGCATAAGTCAGATCTACAAATTAGGTGGACAGAATCTCATCCATCATTTTTCCAAGAAAAGTAAAAGTTGAGGTGATAGACCTAGGTGAATGATACTTGTTCTGCCAGCGAACTCCAGTGCATTCAGTCCTCATGTACTGTCCCAACTACTGTTGCACTGTATGTAAGGACACCAGCTTTCTATACCACTTACCCACTACATTAGGAAGAATCACACTCCATAGGTCCTACATTCAGCATACCACAAAGATCAGTTCTTGCACCATCTAATCCTATACTTAGATACCATCCTCAGAGATCACAATGGCATGGTAAGGAGTTTATATTGGTAACTACACACTACAGAAGTGGCACTGTCCATATTTCATCTGGCGAAGACTGTAGGAGCTCCCTGATATCCTTGTTAACAGCTAGAGTTTGGATGAAAATTTGCCCAATCAAATATAACCCAGAAATGATTTGTAGACTGAGAAAGAATGAGTAACTCAAAGACTGTAAAATTATGGTCTCATTCCTGGTTGGATCAAAATATGAAACACTATAAAGACACAGGGAGATAGTTAAAAATCCACACAGCCTTCCACGTGTTCCTGCTTTGGGAGGACAGAAAGACACCAAATCACCTTGTCATAAGAAAAAGAAGAAGAAAAAAAAGTAGCAAGAAAAAAGCTTCTGTGAAACTTCTATGTTCTATGCAAGTCTTCTGTGCAGGAGCAGACATCCAAGGCAAATGTATCCCGAGGATCTCAGGGCAGACTTTCTGATTTTGATGGAGTGTGGGGACATGTGCTGCTAGGAGACAGAGGTAACTTTATCGTGAAACTGAGCTATTTAAATGCTGAAATAAATCTATACAGATTAATTTCTGTCTACACCATAAAAGCAAGACTCGTCAGAGTTCATGGATCTGCTAAGTCAGTTACAATCATCTGCAAATCTGTTTAATTAAATAATTCTAAGTATCAGCAAGCTACTGAATACCCTTCTTTGGCACAGTATCATTTAACATTCTGAAGACTCAAATGCATTTGGCTGACCTGAGTTATTGGGCTCAACTCAGAGCTAACTGGAAGAAATTTAATGTGCTCTGATATATAGTATATCAGACTAGATGATCTTTCTGGCCTGAGATTTATAAATCTACGGAAAGTGAGGCTTTGCCATAAGTTTCTTACAAAAGGCTGTCACAGCCAGGACACGTTGTCCTACTGGCCTTCTTTCACTGATATATGAGGTCTGGATTTAGCCAGTTGCTGGGCTTGCTGAGTTGCAGCTGTGAATGCTCTGGGCTTTCTAGCTATCCTTTGCTTTGATTATTTTTCTTGGGATGTTAGCTCATCATATATAATTGTGCTAAATCATTTTGTCCTCATGCATCTTTTATTAGAAGAGGTTTAGTCCTCCAGAACTCAGAAATACAAGGTGTAATTATTTATCCTACTCCACTATTCCCTCTGAGAAACAGTGCTTCTATATTTGACTACTTTTTTGCTTAGGTTGATATTGTAAATTTAACCCATGCACACCTTTGGTAATACATCCACCTCTCTGCCACAGAGGGAAGGACCAAAAATATACAATAGTAGTGGGTTTTTTTAACTAAACTTTTCTTAGAAACACCTGGTATCCTAGGACTAGAATAATTACTTCGGAAGGACAGCAGGCAGCAAGCTGGGGCAGGCCAGATAATGCTTCTACAGGAATAATCCACATTTCATGTGCTGTGTTTACTCTCAAGTATAAAGGTTAAGACAGTTTTTGGAGTTTATATGCTTTCCACAATGATTTGCAGGAGCTATTTGTAGCAGAGCAGAAAGTTGATACCTTCTGAGCTTATTCCGCTGACAGCTGTTGGGATTCAGAGGCTGATCTACCCCAAGCATGCATTTAACACCACCACCAGTGGCCACAACACTGCTCCAAGCCCTGTAGCAGGTGCTGCCATTGCTAGTAACAGGCCATAGGCTCTGTATTGAGTTTGCAAGGACTCTAGACTGAGACTTGTCAGGTTTGCTCTGTCTGAACTTCTGACCTGCCTGCAGATTTGTTTCCCCTGGTTTAGCTGTGACAGCAATTCCTCCCACTGACCAGGTGCTTATGGCTAATTTGTTTTACTTATGTTTATCTCCGTGTTGTACAGCTATAGTTTTATGTAGATAACAGAAATAAGCAATTATCCTGTGCAGAATGGGATTTTTATGGCTCTAACACGATGATGTCGTCAAGAGAAGTACAGATTTGGAACAACAGCAGAGGTCTTGAGAGATAGGAACACAGAGCAGGCACAGGGTGATAAGATGCAGGGCATAGGTTGGCAGCTGTAAAAAACTCACCTATAGTCCCAGATGCAGACTGGGAGCAGGACAAAACTGCTTTTAGGCATAGCAAAGACAGCAAAGGAATAATTCCTAACATATGCAAAAGACATTAAATATATAGAAATTTGGATATCATTTGGAGTTGCAGGCAAATGAGAAGAGTGTAAGGTACAAAAGCCTGTTATCAACCATGTAAAAATGCCCTGAAGTGGATCTTGGAGTAAGAAAGAGAAAACGATCAATATGAACATCATACTCCTCCCAGTGATAGAGTCCAGATGCTGATGACTCACCATAGTGCCCACCCCACCACTAGAATGATCCAGAGGATCTGGTGAAAGGTGCGCACAGTGCCAGGAAAAGGGGTTGAAACTATGAAGTGTGTGTATAACAATTTTAACCATATAATTATTAAAACTTTTTCTGAATAGATGTATTCTTTTTCTTTCTGTAGTAATGAGATCTGGGCCAATGGTGATTCTTGTATTATAGTTATACTAACAGTAAATTCTTGGCTTTATATATAAGATGTGTTTTCTCTTTGCCCGCAAACAAGATTTTGAGTATAATAGAAACCAGAACAAAACACATGAAAGAACAGCAATTGTCCTCTGCTGTGACACTTGGCAGAAACAACGTGGTCAGCAGCATGTTGAGATCTCTCCTCACCATGCTGAAGCAGCTTTCCCTTTCATTTGCTAGCACCTGTGTTGGGGGGACACTACCCCACTTCACTGGGGTTGAGTTCACCTCTCCAATTAGGCCTTGCTTTTAATCCATGCTTCTGCAGAACCTCACACACCTCTAGAAAAGTTCCAGACACCATAAAGACAGAAAAAATAGAGAAGGGTAACGCTTACTCTTTTGCCCAGCCCAGCTGTTCATAGCAATACATGTAGTTCACTTGGCATCCATTCACTATGGATGCACAGATCACGTTTAGTATGCCACCTTTCAGGACACTAAATTCACTTTAGAAATATAGATTATATTCCTTTTCCTTACATGCTCATCTAGAATATACACTGTTATTTGTTAGAGACCTGTGTCACTGTTCATGATATACACGTCAGACTGACCTCCCAAATACATGAAAGTCCAATTTTTTATCGTCCATTTATATAGCAATGTCTTTGCAGTGTTCCCTTCTCAAGGATGATACTATATTGAGTAGAGAATGGATCTGCTCCTTCATCCTTCATTCCACCTCTTTCATGATTTTTAAATAGTCAGGCAAACAATGCTGCTGCTTAAGGTATTTTGAAATTTAGATTGATTATTGAAAGATACAAAGAGTCTATGAATTATTCTGAGATGGAATATCTCATTATTCAGAGGGTCCCAAGAAGCAGCAGTGAAAGTGAACGAGTAAATCCATACTGTATTAGCTGCATATAATAAACATTTTGCTAATTGAAAGATCTGCTGGATTGCAGAAGGATCTGCCAGGGGAAGCTTTGAAGTCTGACCTTTGGGGACACTAAAAGCACAAGACAAAACAGTAAGCAATAATCTTACACACTGAAGGAGAAACAGGCACACTAACCTGCAAGAACTTACTCGCATAGTATGCATTTTTATGATACATGTTGCACCAATAAAACCAACTGGAAAGCCAAGGGTACTCTAGAACAGTCCTCTTCTGAAATTGTAACTGATTGTGTTTCTGTAATCAGATTTCTCAACACCAAAACACACTTCTTGGAGTTCAGACAAGGTTATTCTGCTCTAATAAACTGTTCTTTTACAGAACTCCTGTGGCCTGACTGCAGACGGAGAAACAAAGGATTCCCCAAAGAAAATGAACATTAATGAAATTCACATTTCCAGTAATTTTCAGAGCAGAATTTGCTCTTTATTACCAGACCAATGAGAGGGCACATTCAGAATGGCTGTACAATTGCTAGGTACTGAATTAATATTAAATTAAATTAAATTACTTAGCAGGACACCCTCTCACCTTTTGCCTTCTCCCCAGCCTAGACTGATGGAAATATGTGTGTGCAGTGTAGCAATGGGATGTCCACTGCCAGGTCTGAGAACTGAGCCACAGTAACTCTGCTCCTCTCTCTTTTGGGGCAGCTGTCCTCCTGGGGCATTGGGGCTTTCTGTTGATGAGAGAGTTCTCCCAGATGACAGGATCTCCAAGAAGGGTCTTTTGGAAGGCTGGGGTCTCCCCTCTGCTCTATTCACACTGCTTTGTGAAGGCTGGAATTGGCCAGAAATGGTTTACAGAAGATTAATTTTCTGTAAAGTAATGCTGTTGACAGAAGGGTGTAAGAGCACACAGGACAACCCAATAGCCCTTGGCTTTGGAGCTGATGATGAGAAAGAAGAGGTGCAGTGGGCATATAAACACAAGGCAACTTCTTTTCCATCTGTTGCATGCTTGCTCTAATCTTTACTGTGGTGATTGTTCTAGGCAAAGGGGCAGTAGTCAATTCCCCAAATATCTATTAGTCTGCATAGAGAGGTGGTCGGTAAGTGTTACTACTCCAATCACAGACACTGGAATCTACAACAGGTCACTGTGTGAACTTCGAACAACTCCAGATCCTCTCTGGGCTACATACACATTGTCAACTATATGCGCCGAACTGTGAAATCATGACTACTCCTGTTTTTAAGGTCAAAGGTGTGAAAATTAATTCATACTATCTACTAACCAGAGCTGCCAGAACATGACAAGGACGACATAGTCACAACGTTGTAGCACAGGAGATCTGAACAAAGCCAGAGTGGTTAAGCATTTATCCATGTTTGTACAGTGACACAAGTGAAAAAGGAGAAAAAAATTCAGCTGAGCTTCTAGGCTTTTGCTTAATTCTGGAGATCATTCCTATCCCCAAAATAACACAAATATTATAGGATTAATAAGGCCTAATAAATTACACTGTGCACTGGTTCTGGTTCAGTCAAACCTGGGGTATCTTACAGCTTGCTGCCATGAGAATTGGTAACAGAAGTAGAATACATGGCGACAAAGGGACACACAAATGCAGAAAGATCAGGTGATCCCTAAGCAGGTGATTGAGTCACTGAAATGATGTACCTGCCAGCAGGGCGAGCTGGTGAAACAGCAGTCACTGGCCAGCAACACTTCACAGCTCTTTCTCACCCCAAGCAGCAGACCACAAACTTCTGCCCATTCTCTCTTACAGCTCCCCCTTCCTCTCATTGACATTGCCTCCAAACCATTTCCACACTGGAAGCAGCTTTACGAGGTCTGGCAACAGCTTGCACGAAGTGATACAGCTGCAAGGACTTTGTTGTTGTTAAAATACTGAAGATGTCAAGAACAAAAAAACCCACAGACAACTGGGGAGTTAAAGGTTGTCTGAGCCCTGGGGGAGCAGAGAGGTGGGAATGGCAGGGGAACAGTTTGCACAGCAGTGCGCAGGCCGGTGGCACTTAGAAAAAGCTGCATTTTCTGCTGGAGAAAGGCATTGCTGCCCTTATCACCTTCCATTAATGGCTGTGCAGCACCTCGGGGTGCCCCAGCCGGGTGATTACATCTCCCTCCCATCATGCAGAGAAACTTCCAGCCACTTTCCTCGGGGAGCACTCACAGCAAAATGGATTGAAATGTTTTCAGGATTGTTTCGGTACAACTTGAAGGTCAGTGCGGAGGGAAAAAAGTGAGGAAATTTAGACAAACAAATGCACAACACTCTTAGTGTTTTCCTCAGTCTTTGTGTCTCTCTCACTTCTTTTTCATGCCAGGGAGAACTGAAAGCCTCCATCCCACTCTGCCCACCTCCACTGGCCCAGGCACAGCAAGGCTCCAGCCTGCTAAACTTTCCTGTTCCTTGGCTAAACTCTGTTTTTATCTGAAAGGAAATATCTTGCTGTGCCAAGCCCCCGCTGCTGCTCTCCAGCAGCCCACTTCTCCTGTCGAATTCCCCCTGCTAAAGGAGCCTGCAGGTGCTGGTAGGGCACTTACAGACCACCCACTGCTCCTCCTGCCTCACACCATGCTGCTCTTGGGGTAACATGGTTTTGACCATTGCTCAGGCAGTCTAGGCCAGGCAGTAGGAACCAAGGAAACAAACTTCTGCCACCTAGTTCTTCAGTGTTTAGTTTAGCAGATGTTTCCATGCTCACAGTATGTGCTGTGTATGTGAAAGTCTTAATTTTCCTTCCAAAAGTACTCCACTGAAGCAGCAAATTGGTGCTGAGCAGCAAGATGCTGAACTGCTTCTTTCCTTCTATACTGATTACACAAAAGAAGAAAGATTCAAACCGCTCCTATATTAACCTCTGCCTCATGATGGAAGCCAAGGGTTTATTTTTCTACAGCATTCTGTAAACATTTTTTTTCCTTTAAACAGAGGTAGCAGGTCTTTAGAAGAGGTGTGGGAAATGTGAGAGCATTTTCAGAAGTGGACCAGAAGACACCTGTGTAGTCAGACCAAAGGAGCTTTCATATACTATTTATACATCATTTCAGCAGAGAAAAGAAAACTCTTCCCTTCTACTCATGTGATTTTCATTCTGTCTAAAGCAGGATTACAAACCCAACACAGGTCCCCTAGTATTGGCAAAGTCCCCTAGTATTGGAAGTTGGTGTGTTCCTGAAAGACAAGCCTTTTAGAAACCCACCTCACTTTTCATGGGTCGTAGCCACTCACGTTAGCTCCTCTTGTAAGAAACAAAATGAAAACACAATGATAACAGAGGCATGAAAACAAATGTCCTATTATTATTGCTATGTATTGGATACACTGACAAGTGCAGAGCTCAGGAAATTATAAAGCAACAAAGGCACAAATTGTAAAGGCAATTACTGCAGGCTGCCTGTATGCAGTTGTTAGATTTCATGAATGACACCTCCAAGGGCTGAAACAAGCTGAACTCCATCCGTAGGACAGTAGGAAGAGGGAAAAGCAGCACTAAACCCTTTCTTCTTAACATATACTAAAGTTGCTGCCATTTCAACAAGCTCAAAACACCTGCCAGTTTCTTCCAGAGCAGTGAGCTGACATATTGAGAGCTCTGGCTAAGAGCGTGTTGTAAGGAGAGAGATCCAGTTTCATCACATATGAGTGACTGGCTTTGCAGGCTGCGAGATTTTCATACCATCACACTGCATCACCGAGGTTTGATTTATTCAGTAGCGACTGCAACACTGAAATGTGTTTCATCTCTCTCCTGATAACACCCAAATGTGGAATGGGTGAACATATCATCATCTACTTACTGACATAAAAATGCTGCGATTTATGGAAGTAAAAGCCTAGGCTTGGGGAAGGCTTATCTAAGTAAGTGCCAAATCAGCATTTAGACTTATTCCTCTCTTTTTCTGGTCTGTAAAAAAAAAAAAAGAAAGATGCATAATATGCCATCATTTTCTCACCTGGGAAATAAAAAAGATTGCTGTTAAAGTGAATACTGTTAAAGGACTTTACACTTTTTTTTGGAGATCCTTTATGGGCCACTTAAATAATTTTACAGAAAAGGTGAGAAAGGCTTGCAATGTCCTCCTGTTATGTGTTGGTAAATCAAGGTGTAGACAGGCTAAGCAACATACCCACCCATTTCTTCTACACTTCTACACTTTGAACACTCACATACTTCTATGTGCTTCTACACTTTGAACACTCACATTCCTTTCCATGTGCCACCTCAAATGATGTCTGCTACGGAAAAGACAAAATCAATAATCTAGACTGTAACCATGTAAATGTCACAGGGCAACACCTTCAATTAATTTTTTTTTTACCCCAACAACTTGACTTCAAAATGTCTTCTTGGACTATGCTATCACCAATGAACAGGAAAAAAAAAGCTTCAAGATGCAGCTTTTGGGAGTAATGCTTGTGACCTGGACACTTCCAAAAGGAATAGTATGTCAGCAGGTTTGTTATTTTAAGGGCTGCTAAACAGGAATGCTTGTGAAGAGACAGCCCTGAAGGAGTAACGGTGCATCATCTCTCTCTCGAATCTCACTTGTAAACCCCCAAACTATTTCTGTTGTCAAAACTGAGCATTGCATTGTTTTCTTGGATGACATAATAAATATTTCTACCTTTCAATGGAGCAAACACAAAACACACGAAAGAATCTTTCTACCTCATTAGAATTTTTATAAAATAGTAATTTTAATTTCAAAGGGTAAAATTAAATGAGCAACCTGCAATACCACAGCATCACTGCAGCTATGTTCTTGGTAAACACAATATACTGAGATGATATTATGCTCTGTTTCTTCAGATTAAATATATCTCATCCTCAGATTTATACTGGCACTTTATGGCTTCTGCAAATGACTGTCTCAGCACCGTAAAGTAATTCCACCCTGTCATATTTGTCTTTGGAAATTGTAACAAATTATGGTGATTTATAACATCAAACTCAACTCTTCCATTTTTTCCCCAGACGGGAACGTCGCTGATGGCAAGATGCTGGGCCATCCATTTACGCTGTGTGGAGGGTGACAGTGAAACATGTTTCATCTCTCTTGCCTGACACTCTCCTTCCCTTTGAGAGGAGGCTGTCAGCATAACTCAAGCTGTCAAGGCACCTTTGCAAGGGGCCTGAAACAAATCTAAAGCTCTCCTACCTGCATGCCTACTAATGAGGTGTGACTTGCCTCTCCCAGCTGCCTGGCCTCACTGAATCTCCTTGCCTCTGACCCCTCGCCATCTATTCTCAGTCAATAGAAGTCAAACCATCATTTGTCTTTGACTAAGGACAGACAACGATCAGAGATGGAAACTTTAGGGAAACTCACTCCGTGCATACTTCTGCTTTACCATGCTTCATCCAGGAAAAGAACATCTTGTGCTAGCATTGTGAGAGCTAAATGAGAGCCCAACCGGGGGTTAAACTCGCCTTGAATATCTTCCTCACCCCTTGCCTAAAGCAAGCAGGTTTTCTAATTGGCAAATCAGGCACTGAGGTTTTCCTCAGCAAGGTATTTCCTCCCATAGCAAAAGATGAGTAACAAAATATATTCTTAAACTGGAAATTTTCCTGGCAGCCTCTTAAAGCTGAATTGCAGGAGAATTCCAGCTTCATCTCAAATTAAATAAATACATTGCTTTTTCCAACATTAGAAAGGGATAGCAAGATCTGGTTCAAGGAGTGTAAGATACACGTAGCTTTATTTTTGCAAAGAAACCCACAGAAGTTTCCCACTGGGAGCAGAAGGACCTTGCAAAATCCTGAACTCTATCTTAACAAGTGCTGAAATATTTTGAAAATCACCATTTTGGCCAAAGAAAGCAATCACCAGAAATCCCCGCCTGCAGGGTTCTATAGAGTGGCAGAAGCAATATATAATACAGAAAGGCTGAACTAGAGCCGTGTCTCAGCCTGCCTTGGGAAGATGTATTGCTCACAAATTAGGAGCTCAGCAAAAACTGTATTATTTGCCACCAATGATGGTGTTACAGATCCCAGCTTATGGCAGAGGTCACTTACACGGCTGTGCAGAGGGAGAAGTCAGGGAGGGGAAGAAGAGGCTTCAACACCCTCCATTGGAAATGTTTCCTGAGCTCCCTCTGCTTTAGTAAAATAGATTTTGTATGATGTGAATGGAAAAACGGAAAGCTAAGGAAGTGAAACATCCAAAATCCGCCATCCAAGTCGGATGTAAATGTGTCAGATATGACGGCACTAGTAGAGCTTCAGTCACTCCAGCTGTGTAACAGGGCCACTGTGTTCCCTGTGCTGGCTCGGAGGGGATGGGCTGTGGCAGCACCACACACAAGCACAGGGGAAATAAATTGATCAAGGATATCCTAGACATGTATACCCTCCAAGATTAATTAAGTAAATAAATACATAGAAAGACTGTCAAATGCAATCAGTCCTGAGATTATTTTTTAAAAGATGGTTTTGTTTCTCACCACACCACGGTTGCAGGAACTATCATTTGACAATTTTTCTTGTATTTACAGTAGCTTGATAAAATGTGCAGGCAAGTGTGTGTATGTGTGTGTCTGTGTTTATTTTTAACATGCTAAGTTGGATGTGTCAAACTGAACCACACGTAACATGGCAACACAGGAAACAGTTTCACTAAAATTGCGTAATGTAAAACAAATAATTGGAATACCTACATTAAATACAATTTGCATGCAACATCACATTATACAATTGTTGACACGCTGCAGAGAGGTATTAGGTTTAAAGTAACTACGTTTAGAAAGCAATTTGCAGAATTTCTGCTCTTTTTGCTGGTTTGAAAAGCAGTGATAATATGTTTTTTGCAGCTGACAAGCGAACAAAAAACAATAATTGAATGGTAACATTTTACCCACAAGGCAACCTGATAATTAGAGGTTTAGCAGACAGTTTGGATTTAATCTGAGCTGTAGCAGCTACTCCTTTCGATTTTTTTCTTCTTGTTGTTTAGGGACGAAATAAAGGTGTGTATACCCCCCACTTGTCAGTAACAATGGGAAAAATAAGTTATTTTTTATCCCTGGCACTTGTCTGATACTGGGCCATTGGAGTGCAAATATAAGGAATGATTATGCACTAGAGGGCAATGCCTGGAGAATGTGCATGTGAAAACAAAGATGGGAAAACAAGAGGAAACAATAACTAGGGTAGGAAACTGGCAGACATACCCAGCCACATCTTTCTAGGGCAAAGGGGGTACCAACCACAGCATTCTTCCTCTATCTGGGCAGCAGTGTCTGCTCTACTGCAAGGCTGGTGGGTAGGAGGAGACTGATGGTACCTGTGCAGCAGGATGAAGGTGGTACATCCATGTGGTGCATGCTGCCAAAATCCCTAAAAGTCCAGCCAGAGAGCTGGAGGAACAGACTGGCAGCACGTGTTTACTCAAAAGGGGGGCAGGGCACTGCTTAGTGATGGGAAGTGCCCCAAGTCACGCTCTTCAGGAGCAGGCTGTGATCACCGAAATGGATTCCCAGTACATCTCAGGTCAAGTGAAACCTGGGACAGAAATGAAGATACTTTTCTTCAGCTCAAAAGTAGCAAGAATGTACCCCAGCTATATCATATTCTCCTCTTCCAAGAGGAATAGCTGTTCTTTCAGTCCAATGAGCCTTTTTGCAGTAGCAGGTTTCACTTGTGCCTGCTTTATGGATGAATTTTAAGGAGTTAATATATTACTGATCTCAACAGTAATATAAAACTATCGCTGAAAAATACTGACTATTAAACACTAATGAGTATATAAACCAATTTTATAAAAACACAGAGACTTCCTGGAGGGCTAGTCAGACTAGACAAAGAGTGAAGACTAGGCAGGTCATTCCTTTTCAAGCATTTTTCTGCCGTTTTTGTATCGTGCAGAAACGTGATTCTGGTTTTGCTTTCAGCTTTTAATAGTTTCTTGCATCTGAAAGTAAGATCAATTAAAGCATCCTCAGTAATCTTAGGCTTAATTGGAGGCCAATTAAGAACTTCAGCAATCTACAGATGATAGAACCCATTGTTAAACGTGTTTATTCTCCAAAGAATTCACATTGAATAAAGTATTCTGAATACACTACATTTTTTATAGCACCATGAGATAGATACATTTCCATACAAAACTACCAGATGAAGGCAAATTTTTGAAACGAGGAACATATCCAAATTAGTTTCCTTACTTCAAGCAAGTATGAAAACAAAATCTTTTTGTTCACATCTTTTCCATAACTGAAAGCTTGCACTCACTGTGAGCACATTAGGGGAAAGATTGCCATTTCAACTTATTGGCAAAACAATGTCAACATTTCTGGTTTCTCTTATGATGGAAGGCAGCAGCTAAAAAAACCCTCAAGAACAAACCAAGGCAATGGATTCTGCCTTTATTTTGCCTTTTGCCGCAAACACCAATATCACTACATATTTTAGTAAGAGTGACCTTTGCGTCTAGAAAGTAACATTGCCCGTTAAATGCTCTAGGTTGACAGCCATGGAAATGAAACTCTTATTCCCACCATGGGCTGCAAACTAAACGCACGCACTGGGTAGCAACTGTGATCTGGCCCCTGCATAGGCTGGTTGCCACCACGCCTAACATGCTCCCAGTTCCACCACCCCTTCTGCAAGGAAACCCACCTTCCTTCAAAGAAGCCACCAGAGACACCTGCTCCCCAGCAATTGGAGGCAGGTTACCAATTCCTTTTAGTTAAACTACTGAATTGCCACCAAACCATCATCACTTTTGCCCCAGTTTACATTTGGGGTGTGACCTAGGGAATAAAAAGCTTCATGGCCCACTGCTAGTCACTTTACTGATTATTTAGTTTCCTGATATTAACTTTTAAAAGATTTGGAAACAAGGCAGAATAGGTGAAGTTTTAAGTATCAATTATTTTCCTTGAAATAAAATTAGAAACAAACCAGCCTTTCAGTGGAAGGCTATATTAATATCCAATGCATAAGTCATTATTAATATTACTGTAATGAGTACCAAGTGAATTAATGATGACTGGCTGCTTATTTTAAAATTATTCACATTTTTTATGTTTATTCTCAGCTCAGCCATTATGCCCTTTATATAGGACATGTGCTTAAAGAGCACTTGAATTCAACCTGTAATAGAAGCACAAGAAAAAGTCATTGGGAAAAATAGTTCAGATGGGAACAATTAGCTTGTAATGTTCCCTACTATTTCAGCCCTTGCTTTAAATGTGTATGTCAGAGTGGACATTCTCCATTCCTCTAATGTTCATTAATTGACAGAAATACTGACTTGCATGCTTTCAGAGGCAGAGTGCTCAGACTCCAGAGCACTCCTTTCTCTGGAGATGAAAGAACTGAAAATCAAATGTGAATCTTCCAAATAAGAATGCAGTGTATTATCACTCAGTTATTAGGGAAGAAAAGTACTCCTCTGAATGCTCAACATCAAGGTCTAATTCCTAGACCTGCCACGATAATGAAAGCAATGAAAGACCTACCTGGGTAATGAAAATCACTGACAAAGTCACTTAATCTCCCCATGCCTCAGTATCCAAAGTCACACAACTAAGTCTCAAAGCTAGAGGGGACTCAAGTTGAACACCACCTCATGCTAAAGAAAAAAATTCAAAAAAATGACATCAAACCTGCAGCCTGATTTTCTGAGAGTGTGGCAGGAGTTGTGGGTGAGCAGTGTACGCTGAAAATCAGGCCATTACTTCAGGTTGCAAATACACATTGATGAGACAGACCTTGGGAATAGCTAAGTGAAGGCTTTGTACTAAGCCTCTGGTAGTGAGCCCAGACAACTAGCCTACAGGGTGTCTTTTCTGGTCTGTCTGTAGTTGTTTAGGGAGAGCTACGTGAGGCCTTGATTTGCTCACCACATCTCAGAGTTCACGTGGCCACTTTCACCTCCACTGTGAATCTCTGTATGTCCAGTTTTATGATATCCATCATTTGGGGAGAGGAAACTCTTGAATGAACTCTTTGGAGATACCAGTGTCATTCTCAGCCCATTTGGAGTCTGTAGGAATATCTAATCAGGTAAACACTCTGTCACTGTGTTGCAGACTGGAAGTACCTGTGTTTGCAGAGCAATAGGACAACTGAGATCTCTAATGAGCCACATCAAATACTGGTTTCCTTATGTCAGCAATCCAGAATTGATCGTGGGGCTTTTGCAGCTCTAGCAACTGCTGTCAACAACTCCAGCAATAACATACCACACGTGAGAGTTGTTTAAAAACCCCAAAACCAACAATGCATTTTATTACGCTGAACTGATGCACAGCTTCTTTTATATTCAATTTGTGGTGGCAAGAGGCTTAGTAGCATGTTGCCTACAGTTACAACCCAGAATAGATTTGCCATTTTCTCACAAGTCCTTTTCTGGAAAAGAAATCACCATGTGGGATATTACGTATGGAAGTAAAAAGGATCTATAATGTATTATGTATGTAATTTTTTGTGTATAAGGATATGTATGAAATATTCACTTCACACTTCTGTTGCCTGAGGGATGGAAATATGAGAGACGCAATTCAAGGAAAAAAAAGGAGTAAAAATAGGGCTATGCTGTAGTATTTTGGTTGGTGCTTCCTGTTAATTTTTTTTTGGTCTTAAGCAGCTCACTGGACTCCCAAGGGACTACCAAGCCCTGACTTTTCTTAGCAGATTGAATCTCATTTTTCAGTAAATTATTACCCAAACAGTCATATTGTCTGATAGCACCCACTGCAACAAAGAGTTAATGCTTCCCCTCCAGTCTTAATTCACCCCATTGTGTTTGGGATTGCAGGGATGGAAATGATCACACAGTGAAGTGCTGCAGAGTGCAATCTCTCTAGACACAATGGGGCACAAAGGGCACTTAACTCTGAATTTCCTTGCTTTCACCCAAACACCATTACTTTAACAGCATGTTTTTTCAGTTTTGTTTCTTCTGGTTTTATTTTACGACATGGAAAAAGTTAGATGCTTGTTTGATGCACAGGAAAATTGTTACATGCCTTCAATTCCAGGCCTAGCTGTGTTTCCATATGTAAAAAAATGTATACCAAAAGAAAAGAAAAAGAAAAAGAAAAAGAAAAAGAAAAAGAAAAAGAAAAAGGAAGAAAAAGGAAGCTGCATTTAGAAACCTTGCCTTTTGCATGTCAGATTGAGCCCAAGGTGATTTGGTCAGACAAAGGCAATGGGGTGGTTCTAGATTTACGTCTCAGTAGAACCTGGTTCACAGTAATGAAAGCTCATTTACATGTTAGTAACTTCCAATTATTTTCTTTTCCAAGTGTTTTAATTTCTTGCCTTATCTCTCAGCACAGAATTTCAGATGCTATGAAGATTGGTGTTATCAGCCCTCCCAGGATGGGCAGATAACCGTCTCTCTCTCAGTCAGATTACCGTGAAACCAGCTTTTCTGTTAACACAGGCATGTACCTATGAAGTGAGCTCCCACACAGAATGCTCTCTCAAAACAGGCCAAATCATTCTTTGATTACATATCTATCCTTTAAGGCCTGGGCAGATGGCCTCAGGATGAATAACTGTGAGTAAATTGTGGAGCATATGGAAATACCCCTTATATTAACATGGAAATATGCAACACTCATGCTAAAACAGTAATTGCTCATAGCAAATTATTTTCTTATGCATCTGTCCTGCCACGTACAGATATCCACAGGAATAAGTTGGCACCTATATGCACTTAAGGCGCTACAGAAATATGTTGCAGCCTGGTTCAAGCACATCCTGCACCAGTGGATAGACTTTGTTTTCTGCAGAAAGTCTGTGCCATTTCCATATGGGAATCCTCACCCAAAATTCCCAACGTCCTTGTGGTTCCCCCAAGGTGTGCAACTATGCAGTTTCATAAATTACAGTTACCCCTTGCGGACATAATTTACCCCTATGTAATGGTGGATGGCTTGAAGGAACGCCTGTTCTAATTATTAATTATTTAATAAATGTCAATTCTGTAATAGAATACAAGTACTGATTTATGTTATAAATTGGCATCTGTATTTCATAAATTGTTTCATTTTAATGGCTTATAATTGCTACATTTCTGAAAGCTATACAGTACAAAAAATGCTGGACTGGATTCAAAATATGTTGGCATGCCTGCAGTTACTGAAGATGGGGAAAAGACCCAGAGCAAATATTTAATTTAGTATTTGCAGCACTGTAGTGTTATCAGCCTCCACAAACGCTATAATTGTCATCTGTAAAAGGACCAAAGCGAAGTGCTCTGGAAAGAGAAAATACATCTCACTTGTCGTGGCCTAATCCATCAGTCATTGCATTCACATGCAATCTTTACTCAGCTGAAGTCAATAATGTTAGTTATCGAACAAGGGTGACAGGGCTGAATGGAAGTGATAAAAAATGAAAACCTTTTAATGAGAAGTTTCTAGTCCCAGGGCCTGATCCTGTCAGTATTTTCTATTGGACGTGCAGCTTACTCTGGTGAGCAACTGACTTTGCTCTTGTTATGCCTTATTAGAAGTGCTGGCAAGAGGACTCTGCGCTTAACATCACCCAAACACGACAAAACAGCAAAGAGCATCTTAATGGACCTGCCTATCACACGCCTGCAGCCGGGCCTCGGGCAGTTATTCTTCATCGCTCAGAAACATCCCAAGCCAGTGTTAACTTTCCTAACAGGGATGTGAGGAGGACAAGGACTCGTCTACCTGGAGGTGTGCCCAGCATGTTTTCTATCAGGTTGGTGTACCTGCTGCAGAGGGTGACCCTCGTGGGCAGTGGCACTGCACTGTCCCACCTACAGCTCTTCCCTGAGGCACAGCAATATTGCATCTGAAAAAGGATTTAAGTCTGTTTGGAAGTTTCACTTTTCAAGTAATTTATCATAATTGTTAAAAAGAAACATTTAGGTATCAAAGCAGAAATCACCTGCTGTTCAGAGTTTCTTTTGTTGAGGTTTTGGAGGATGAGAGTCCCAGGGACAAGAGCAGCTGAAGCCCTTCCTACTGATGCTCTCCCATCCTCACCTCTCCCTGCAACACAGTTCACTGTCCCCAAATCATGCTGTTGTCCTGGTGGCCGGGTCTGCTCTAATCACAGCTCTGAGTCAAATATAACCTTTCTCCTTTTCTTGAAGGTGTGTTTTTAATCCGGACCATGTTTATAATTCAGTACACAGGACAGCCCCTCTGCCAGATGACTGGCATGGCTGAGCCAGGAGTGAAGGTCGAGGTGGGAGCAGAGAGGAGGAGGCAGGGTTGGTCACACATCATTGTCTCAGAGTAATGCTATCATGGTTTCCTTAAAGACTTCATGGTAGTATGCAGCAATGGGAATAACCTCAGAAATGTTTATCTCATTGTGCTTTTAAAATCTCATCCTCTCTTCCCTCTACACTCATGGAGTAGGAAAATTCCTCCATGTCACAAACAGAGGAGAAGAAAGAGGCTCTGAGAAGACGTAACCCCACTGATCTTGGTGTTTAATCCCCCCAGGGTCCTTTTGCCTTGGTGGAGACAACACCTATTCCCCACCTAAGTTGCAGTACACAGTTAGGACCTGGGCTGGGTTCATGGGAGCTTTTCTCCCTGCTGTTTTGGGTGCTAACTGAGCAGCCTCCACAGACTAGGCTGTTCGGACACAGCCACATTGATGGAAAATGATTAAAATATCAGTGCACATGGGGAGAAAAACTATGGAAGTTTTCCTCAGAAGAGGGGAATCACTTCTTGTGAGATGTATTTTAAGAGCAATCACAGGAGTATTTTTTGAAAGCCATATGTTACTTATTCACATGCGTATGACAGAACTCATATATGAGGAGTGATACAGAACACAAATGTAGGTGTTGCACATTTTGTATGTGCATATGTTCGTAGCCTATTCCCGAGTTCTGTTTCTGAAATACTTCATTACACATACGTCATTTTCAGGTTCAGTATTTGGTTACCTTTGGCATGAGAAAAATGCATTAAATTTATGATTAACATGTTCAAAAAGGTGTGGGATATAAAACATTTTTATTGGCAGAATCACAGCAGTTGTTTTTATAAGAAAATTATTTCAAAATGGGCCTAAATCTTCAAGATGATTCAGTTTGACTTTGTAGGAGTTGGGGCACCACCAGATCAGAACACCATAAACCAGCACAAACTCACCCACCTTTATCTCCCTTCCACTTCCTTTCCTTTCCCTACTCAGCAGAACTCATGAAATCCAGAAAACTGCAGTTTGTCTGCATTGACTTTTCTTAACTGGCCAAAAAGTTTACCCTCATCCTACAAGTACTATGGCAGAGTGTGAGTCATTTATGTGATGTAATTGAGAGTTATTGAAACTCCAAATATATTTATAGCAAGCTCAGGGGAATGTAACCTATTAGCCCCTTCCTCCTACTCTGCTGCCATGGCTCTGACACTGCAGTTTCTCTCTGGTGTCTCAAACCCACGTATCACACAGGACAGTCACTGTGAGAGTTGATTCCTGAAGCAGGAGAAAAATAGCAGCATGTGTTGAGTAGCCAAAGAGATCTCCTGGCCACAGACCTGCACCCAGCCCCAGCAGGACCCGCACAGCACGATCTGAGCCATGTGGGCAGCCCAAGATGCTCGGCCAGGGCAGCAGGTCCTCTGCTGCTGCTCTCAAAGGAAAAGGCATTAAAAAAGTTCATAAACTCAAAGAATGGTCTGGGTTGGAAGGGACCTTAATCACCTAGTTCCAACCCCCCTGCCATGGGCAGGGACATCTTCCACTAGACCAGGTTGCTCAATGCCCCATCCAACCTGGCCATGAACACTTCCAAGGAGAGGACATACACAGCTTCTCTGGGCAACAAAGTTATTGACAGGAAGAACAAGTGCTTGAGCCAACTGGTTTTGGTTGCTCAGGATATAACCAAGAAAATGGCAGGCAATTAACCAAGATAAGGAGGTGACTGCCATGAGAGGACTCATTTTTTCTTAATTCACAACTTCCTCAGGTGTAGCTATTTTAGACCACATTTAGATCATAATTTTTGTAACCACTTAGTTACAGATTTTATCTTTTAAATTGCCAACTCTCAGAAAAGGTTAATGAGCTACAGAAGGACATAAACTTCATGCCTTCCCACTGGCAAAGCAAAGGAGCAGAAATCAATGGTTTGCTGTTCTGATTTTTTTGCCCCTGTTATCTTATGAAAGCCACCACTGTTTTGGAAAGGCCTGGGAGCTTTCACTCTGTGGCAATGTTATAAGCATTTAGAAACACTTCCTCACTTGCTGTAACAAGATGCTTTTATTCATTGTCCCACAGCCCTGTAACACAAACACGAGCAACTCTGGAATTGTACTACTTCTTAGTTCTTAGCACATGAGGACAGATCCGTGTTTCAGAAGCAGTTCTTAAACTTCCATGGAAGTTTCTCATGGTACTTAGCAAGATCTAGCTCTACCTCTGGTCAAAGGCATGGTACTCTCAACTCCATAGAAAAAATTTAGCATCTATTTGAATGCAGACAGATGGAAAGACAAGAGAAATTATTTTTACAATCATCAATAGAAAATAATGTCACTGTACAAAGGACAGTGGTTTAAAGTAAACAATGTAATTTTTCAGATGAAAGATTACTACTAACTCTTAGTTGATAATATTGATAAATTACATAATGGCATTCTCTGTTCCCTACTCAGAAAACGTAAGTAGCTTTTGTCTGGTGAACAACAACGCAAAAAAAGTTTAAAGGCAATTACTGAATGTAAAATACAGTAAGTAACACAGCACTTTGAATTGGAAAGAAAGAAATGTTTGGAACAACTTGTCAGAAAATAAAAATAAGGAATGGCCCTTCATGCCAATACAGACATGAGTCACACACAAGCCATGAGCCAAGAGAGAAACTGATGGGAGCAGTTCATCAGGAAAAAAGTGAGAACCAAATAGAACAAATTTTTCAACAATTTTAAACTTTCCTTCTTTTTTCCAGTCAAGAACTATACCCAAGAACAATCTTAGTATAAGTATTACTCATCTGTTTTCTCCCATGTATTTATAATTTTACAGTATGCTTCATAGATCAGTTAAACTGGCCTTACTCACATATGGAATGGTTCTGGATGGCAAAGGGACTTCATCACAAATCTATTGCGGTGATGTTCATTTAATTCCGATAGGAAAAGTAAGAGGAAAAGCCTGGCTGGCAGATTTATTGATTGCATTTCACCAGTGACCAGCAAGAGGCAAGCACTCTGAAAATCCCCAAAGGTGATCATTAGTACTGAGTAACTGTCACTAAACATTAGCACCATCAGCAGACTGGAACTAAAAGAAAGTGTGATGCTTTAAATGTGAGGCCCAAGAGGGACTGCCTGTAGTCCAGAGAAAAAGTGGAACATCTTGCATCATGGCACCTGCATTTGAAACAACTGAAATGCATATACATACATATACATATACATATACATATACATATACATATACATATACATATACATATACATATATATTCATGCACATATAGATAGACTTAAAAAATTGCTCTAGCACAGTCAGGCAAATTGGGCAGGGCTACTTACTATAAAATATAAAATTAATGTGTCAAGCTAATTTCGCGGTCCACTTGCCTGGAGCTGCTTAGGACCAAATTAAACTTGGTCCTAATCAGCCTGAGTGCTTTGCAGGTAATTCAGAAATCCATGGGATATACTTATTACAGTAAAAGCAAGTGCACATTGTCTGCACAAGCCGTGTTAAGAACAGGTTTACCAGAATAATTTGCGGTTTCGCACTTTCTAATGTATTGCCAGCTCACCTATTTTTGGTGGATTTTTATTTTAAAGTCTCATGTTTCCATGGCACAGAGAATCCATATATCAAACATACGTTTTTTTATTTTCCATACTTGAATCTGATCTTCTGATCATTGACTTGGCGAAAAGAGCACTTTCTGTATCTATCTGAGGTGATGAATTTAGATATCACAGGAAGAAAAAGTATATGAAAGGTTTTGCCACTTCCCATTAGCTCCTGGCTATCTCCCTTTTTTTCAATCACATCCTGTGATTCCCATATGTGCGCCTTTGTTCCATGGGAAGCAGCAGGAACAATACCCTTTGTACTTCTGGCAGACAGCTGCTTCTGATACAGACACGCTGCTGCCTTTTGTGTACTTGAAGCACTGCCTCAGCCAGGAAAAAGAGACTATTTGAATTCCACCCTCTTGGTCAGTCTACAGTCCTTGCAAGCCCTTGCTCTGAACACAATATCCCAAAAGAGAAAGTTATTTCTTGCAGTGACCTAGCATCGGCCCCTTTCATCAAGGGGCCACACCGACAAAAGCACGATGCTGTCAAAGGTCCTTCCTCTCCTGCCGATACCTGGCAGTCACAGCAGGAAACAGATGTGGGAACAGGCTCTGGAAAGGCATTCACCAAAAGCATCTTATCACCACAAGACTTCTCCTGCCTTGTGATTCTGCGTGAACAGGAACAGACGCACTATATCATCCTACACAGAGGCCTGTCCCCAGTATGGAATCCAAAGAGTGAGCGTTAAGGATAAGAATTTAATGAACTTAAGAGACTGATGCCTTACGAAGCATGATTCAGCATGTAGATTAAAACTTGAAATTAGATGTGTAGCCTATAAACAGATGTATTCCAGAAGACAAGGTCTAAAGGAGCAAAAAAAGATGAGCTCCTTCTTTCCACTGGTACTTTGGGGAGACTCAAGTTCTTCAGAACAACAAGGAAAGAAAAGCAGCAGTGTGGTTTCCTCATGGAGCATGGGGCACTGGGCATCAGGGGATGAGGATTCATATTTGCAGCTCTTCACTGAGGTCATGTGAATCACTTCAGAGCCCTCTGCTTCCTTTGTCCCAGTTCCTGGCTTTTTTTGTCCTATATTCATCAAAACAGTCTGATCTGTTTGGATTTATCAGCACATCCATGGTTCAAGTTAGGCTCATGTGTCAGGGCTACACTGCATAGCTGGCAGCAGAACTGTGCTAGGTGACCTGAGACCCTGGCTGCTGCTGGCTACCAGGAACTGCTGAGACCTCACTGCCAGTGCCACCCCTGTGATCACTCAGTCTAGTGTCCTCTCACAATCTAGCCATGAGACATCTGGGGACATCTGCTACCTCCTGCCTATCCAGGCCTCTCAAAGACCCACCTCTTTGTTGGAGGAGCAGTGAGGCTTGTTTATACAAAGGAACTGGGACACAGCTCATGTGGTCAGTAAGTCTGATCATCCCTGACCTGGATGACAAGTTCTGCATCAGAGACTTCTCCTGCCTGAGCGTACACTACTGCGATCTCTCTGGTAAATTGTATGTATGGTTTATACATCATACAAGACTGTGTTAAAAAACAATTCTTTAAAACCAAGACAATAATGAAGACAAGTGTAGGTTCACTAAAATACAGTGATTTATACGTGGGATGGATGCAGCTCTGCAAAGTCCAGCTCAGTTGTCTTGAGCTGTTTTACATTCTATTTTCCAGTTCCAATTTTTATTTCTCCCTAGAGAGATGCATAAGAGGAAGCTTTACAAAATGCTTACTTCTATGGCAGCATTTATATTTTCATCTTCAGAACCTATTAATTTTGTATCTCTTGCAATGAGTTAAGGTTTGAAAAAAAGACCACTGGCTCAAAAAAAAGAAATGGCATCTCCATTTGATCATCTTTTATTTCAATGTGCATCTGACAGCATCACCTCTCAGCATTCAGGTGATGTTTTTAAACTGTGACATTTTCACTCTCTTCAAGAAACATATTCTTTCCGAATGATGAACTCATGCTTATAATTGCCATTGCCTTAAAGAAAAAAGTAACTTTGCAACACTTTGCCAAATCTTATCCTCATATTTTCATATTGAGCTAAGACATTGGCAATTATTATTTAAGTCAAAAGGGAGAAACAAAATAATTTACATCATCCATCACAGCTCTCTTCCATGAATAAATTACAAGGTACTATGGCAAATCAATCGTGGCAAAAGGAACAATCTGCATCAAACACTGTATTTGTGTGCATAATCTTTTTAATATTTTTTGGCCTCGTATATCAAAACAGCAGATTGAATTCTGTAAACTTTAAGTAATACAAAGCTGTTTATCCCCAAGTCCCATGGGGAACCTCTAATCAGTTAAACTCAGGACACAACCATAGGAATAAAGAGAACAGACCCAACTCTGCACAAATTCAAAAATCTGTTTGCCATTCAACTTGGTTTGCATAGACAGTAAGGTCTTAATACAAGAATCATCTCCTAAGGGTGTGTGGATGACCCTGTATGGCAAGAGGACGTGGCTGCTGAGTATAGCAACTAATACTGCAATAGTTGTGCTTAAGGATTTGTCAGTAGATGCCAAGAGACCTTTGCTTTCTTTAGGAAAAAATTAAGCAGCCTCTCTGCTCTTCCCTTTTGGAAAATATATTTTTTCCTTATTGTCAGCCTCAGCTAACAGGGCAGGAGTGGTTGTCCGGGATGAACCCGTTCCCTTCTTGCTTTTGGAGGCAGCGGATGCTCCAGGGCAGGAAGGCATGAGATGGGGGAGCGTATGTGGATGAACTTGTTATCTTCTAAAAGATAAAAAAACAAGTACTGAGTCTAAATCCACCAAGGGAAACACATTCCCCATTTGTCAGGAACACCAATACAATGAATATACATGTAAATCTGAATTACTGTATTTCACTTTAGGGCTTCCAGAAAAGTTAGTGATGCAAAAGCCTCCACAACAGTAGTCTCTCCATCATGCTGAAAGGTTGTGTGCCAAAACAGGCTTGTTCTACTGCGTAAGTACAAGCTACATACATCTACTCTCTGAAAATGCATCATTCTCTAGGAAACAGATCTTAGAAGGTAAAACTTCAGCAGAACTCTTGGCTGCCTTTCCTAAGGCACGAAGCACATTTCTGCCCTCCTGCTGAACAATCACTCAGTATCTTCTAACATTTACATATCCACTCTTATTCTTTCCCACAGTTAAATCCTCTTTTATAATCCCCTGCTTCAGGGTCACAGCTCTGTAGCAACTGGTATTAAGGGGATTCAAGCAGGCAGGCTCAAAGGAAAACAGACCTCAGAGCTAATTTTGATAGGTGCTGCATATATCCATGGCCAATATGTGCTTCAGAGGGTTCCTGAGTGAACTATGAAAAATGGAGACCTAAAAGAAAGACGATCTAGTCCTGTTTCACAGATCATAGAACCACAGAATGGTTTGGGTTGGAAGGGCCCTTAATGATCGTCTAGTTCCAACCTCCCTGCCATGGGCAGGGACACCTCCCACTAGACCAGGTTGCTGTAAGTGGTAACTGCTGAGTGACTTGCTCAAAATCATAAGGGAACTCTTGAGTGTATAAAAATTTGATTTCAGATCACTCGCATTCATGGTAAAATATTTTGGTTTAAGACTCTGGTGAATTTCCAGGGGTAGAAGGAAATCTGATTTTTCTGTCTCCCTGGGGAAAAAAAAAGAACTGATAAAACTCATGAAGTCTTAGCAATATACTCAGAATTCCCTATTGTGGAAAGATTCACAGTATTGCCAATTGTTCAAAAATTACTGGCTGTTTTTGATCTAATATATTTACTGTTTCCTCAAGTATGTATATCTGTGTGTGTGTGCATCGAATGCACCTTATAAATGTTATACCCTGGTCTGACTGCCCTACTCTATTTTCCTTCATCTCATATGAACTAAGTGTCCTAAATTTAATTTCCCCCCTTACAAATTGGCTGGCCTTTCATGTCAGGAGAGAAAACGCCCACTCAGCATAGCTTGAAAGGAACCTGTCTGCAATTGGGAGGGAAAAGTCGAGGTGCCGCTTTAACTAACTAAATTAAATACAACTAGAGCTCCAAGCAGCTGGCAGGTTTGATTTGGATGTAGGATGCTGTGAGATAGTGATAAGTGAGTGCTTAGGACCAAAGGGAATTAAAAGGCTGTACTTTGGTTTAATGGAGTCACTCTCTTTCTGTGGCGCATCCATTAAGGACACCGTGCTGGCACGCGGCAGTGCCTGCACCACTTAAACTGCAAAAGGCCAGCTTCAAACAAGGCTGAACTCTGGGCTCTGAAGGACACAAGCACATGGCTTTTGAGGGGGGCAGAACGAGGTCCTTGTCGTGCTGTCCTTAGCCTCCTCATAGTCTTGTAAAGGAAGGGACAGTTTCTGCCAGACCAAAGGTTCGGATCCTGCTCTTGGACCACGTGGGAAATACCTGCCACACAGCCCAAGAGGTGGTTCAGAGAGTGCAAGAAAAATCACGTTGAATGAGAACTTTGTCTGTCTCTATTAAAGAATTCCTTAAACCTTGTAATGAAATTAACTAAAGAAAATAGTGTCTTCCCCCATCTTTCCAGCTTATTTAATAGTGCATTAGACAGCAGTTTGTGTGTAGTCAGTATTCCCTTGTTCTCTACTGGTATTAGTATTTCTCTTGTTCATGTGAACCCTTCCCTGAGGAACAAAGAAGATGGGAAAACATTTTTAAAGATTATGATTCAACTGTAAAACCTTACTATTTGTCAACGTCACCAATAGGCAGGTGTAATGCCTGAAAGTCTTTCAACCCTGCTCTTTAAAAGGACTAAAAATGTAAATGAAACCTTGATTTCATAATTAGTAAAATAGATTTGACACTTGTCTGCCTCTGGTAACAACGAGAACTTTTCTTACATTCACAAAATACTATGAAACCTCCTCAAGGAAGATGTTGCAGATGTGAAAAACTGCAATTGGATGCTGTAATACGCTGTGTTTCAAACCAGCTACCCAGCAAGAGTCCCCTGCAGACAGAACAGGTTAAATATTCAATTTTAAGGCTTTTTATTCCTTTTCTTTTAAAAATATTATTTTTTTCCCTATTTGGAGAACTTAAATTGTAAGTGCCAGAGCATGGAAGTATTGGTTACTAGATGCTGACAAGGTTTATTATTATAAGCAATCCCCTTGAATATCACAGTTTCTAACTAATATTAGAAAACTGAACACTAGAGTAATTATCATGACAATGAGTTTGACAACCCTCATTTCCAAGCAGCAGTCATTACAGAATCCTTGGTCTTTTGCACAATTCAAAGCTAATCTTTGTTCTTTTCCATATATATGCCAATCTAACTTATGTGGTAAAACAACTTAAGAATATATAAATATATTTGCTTCTCCATGCACAGCAGTGTATATTTATGAATAATTTTCTTTAAAATGTGCACTGAGGAAAAAGGAGAAATTGTTTTGAATAAAAATTATTGGTTCTGTGCAGAGAAAAAAAAAATATTGGTTAAGGATAAGTGCCACATAATTTGAATTATTATTGATTGCAAAAGAAAAAGTACCAAGTCACATGAGACTATACACACAGTACAGGCTAAACCAAGAGACATTCTCAATAAAGAAAAGAGACAAAATATCCCTCCAAAGATGATGACTCTCCAACCAAATTCAGTCCTCTTCTATACTTTTAATTTACTTTATCTGATAGTTTTTCATTTGTCCTCTCTTGGAGGTGAGGTCATTACTACTCTCTGCATTACAATAGCAGCCAGAAACCCCAACTGATCAAGATCTCTTTGTGTCAAAAACTATTGTGGACAGAGACACTTTCACCAAAAATGTCTTAGAAAATGTCAACTGTGTGACTAGGAGTAAAACGCTATAGTTGGTATACTTGTCTACGCAAACAGTGCAAGCAAATAGGCTGCATTTATGCAATTAGAGATTGCAATTATGCAGTGAAAGCTATGATTTCAGTGAAACTTCTGCTTGCTTTAAATTGCCAGGATTATGCCCACTACTGCACGATAATTGGTAAAGACGGGAGACAAAAGTAATGGGAAGGTGTGATAGTTATCACTTTGGATGCAATTATTTCAGTCTATAACAAAGATAGTTTTTTGTGTACCAGGATAGCTTTTTTTGTGAGGCAAAGGTCTGTAAAAAGTATATTAACAACACGCACTGCATGGAAAAGATCTGTATGGAGGCCTTAACAGAATTTCTACACAGCAGTTCTAGAAAAAGGTCTCGTTAGATATTTTATCTGTGGCACCTAGATATCAAGATATTTCTGGCTACTTATGTTATACTATACTCTAAAACAATGAAATGATAGTGATTTGAGTTAAATATTAAAAATGGGAAGAAATGAATGGCTGTCTGACATTTCCTAGCTTATCAGGCTTTATACACAGCCAACTAACTTCCCATTAGAAGTGTCAAGACTTCCCAAGATAGAAAACATGCAATTTTGCTCTATGTTCTGTAATCACGACAAAATAAATTTCTAGTGAACCTTTATTGGAAGGGGAAAATGAAAGGAGATGAACTTGACACTATTCATCCAGAAGTTATTTTGAAAACCTTCTGGATACAACATCCTGACACATAAAACTAAACTCTGCCTTCAAAATAAGTGACACTAGCTCAGACTAATTTAGTAAGAGCCAGTGGTATTCTGAACACATCCAAACCTGCTCACATCTTTTGAAGCCTGATTTCAATATATAGGATCTCAAATTAAGGTAGAAGAACTTCAAAATCTTGGGAAGTTAATGAAAAACAAATTTGAGAACTGACAGAGCAAAGGAGATTTTCTAGAAGGCCAAATCTGAAATGGATCTGCATGTTTAGGTGCCTTTAAGTATCAAATCTGACCACTGCCACTGCTGTGTAGTAGGGCTCTGACAGTGAAGTTTTAGCCGATTTAGCTGTAATTTAAGAAAACCCTTCATTCCTGCCCTGTCCCGGAGGTTGCCAACCCTTTGCCAGAGCAGAAAGGAGCAGGTGCTGGTATCTTCACCATCCCAACTCACAAGGGAATCCTTCAGCTCAGACTATGATAGGGTCTCTATGGTGGGAGGCCAACCTGTGACGGCAGCAGCTGGAAAACAGGCATGGCCAATGCAACAGCATGATCATCTGCTAGCAAGTCATAGAAGCCCGTAAGCCTTCTTTTACAACCACATTAAAACCCTTGAAACAAAACACTATAGGAAGGGGGTCCTTAGAAGATTAATATTTTCTGGTACCCAGGGGTATGGCTTTGGAAGGGAAACATTTCCCACAGTAACCACGAAGTGATGCATTTGCCTCTCTTACACTGGAAGAGCACATCCATTCAGTGCTTTAAAATGCTATCTTCTTCTCTCAGAGGATCTGGCCTATGATGTTCAACTTTCACACTTAACGTTTTCGCAGCAACACTGAAGAGATCCTGAGAGAGCTACTACAGACTGTCTTTAAATTCAGAATGGTTGTTCAGCCTAATCTAGCAACGCATTTTAGTGATATAATTACAGACATAGTAGTTAAACCTGTGTAACAACCCTTGGGGATCTCATATTCCACAATATAATTGCTTTGTCTGTTTACTTTTATTTTATTTAGCTCAAGAGGTATGAACCCTGACCTATTCTACAAGAATCTCTGTAATTATTTCCTTTTTTGAAAGCCAAATACCATCCTACCATAGCCCCACATGACAACCAGCAGCACTCCTCTACACATTTTCTCGGAGCTTCTACAGCAACACAGATGTGCAGGCAAGAATGATGAACAAATGGAATTAATATAGTGCAGAAAATCAAATTCAGTTAATAAAGTAATATCCAGGTACAGTCCACCATAAACCAAATCTTGTTTTCCGTAAGAAATAAAACTGTAATTTTCCAAAGACACCTCAGCAAATACAGTATCTTTCTTACATTGGATTAAACACAATCACAGGAAAACCAAACAAACATAGATTGAAGTAGTGATTTTCTTTCTGGCGGCATTTCTCCTTATTTCTGCAGAATTATTCACCGTTCTTTTCGAATAGTGCAAATGTTCCACTGAATCTTGGTTTTAGCAGAGTTTTAAATCTGCTTGTAAGACAACTATAGATTTTTTTCACAGTGTCCGAATATAGTATCTGTGCAAATCCAACAGAACTGCCAGATACTGGCTCATTTTCCTGCACATTATTGTCATATGCAATTATACACCAGTTGAAAACATATGTTGATTTTGGCTAAGTATTGAAAAGTATTATAAGCATTTTTTTGTGGTATTGAGCAGGCATTCAGCTACCAGAAGTGGTTTTATAATACATATCAATATATAGTGTATTTTATTTCATTTGGTCATGCTGGAACTGTTTCACTTCCCCCACTCGGTAGAGTTTTCTGGTGGCATCTTTAAAACCAATTATTATCTATCATTACCGCCTGCAAGAAATAGCTATACATTTTCTCACTGTAGAAATAATCAGCAGTAACAATGCAATATCAACCTGTTACCTTCTTAATGAGCTGAGAAACATAACCATTAATTTATTGTAGCTCCTTATGTCACAATAAAAACACATTCATTTTTATTTTAATAAAGTCAAAACCACTGAAATGACTCTACCTGTAAAACACACTAATAAGCATTTGATTGAATTAATTAACATAACCTGTTATTTCAGTGCTCTTGATGAACTACAGACCATGAAGTCCAGCACAGTTTTAGTATTCTTAAAAATTATTTTAGAAAATATAAAATCATAACATTCTAATTAGAGAATTATCTGCCAGTTTCCTGTAGTTTAATTATACCACTGCTAAAATATCCACAAATGCCTAAAAAGACAAAGAATGAGAAGACTGAAATTGTTACAAGCTTAGAGGTGTTCAAGTCTTACAATTTAGATTGTAAATACGTAAGGACAAATTTAAGAAGGCATTTTGGTGTCCAAAGGTGCACACTATTCATCTGTGTCATTTTCAGTTATGCCCATGTAGTTCCAGGTAAGATGAGCACACAGTTTTGAAAACATCTTTATGCCATGTGTTTTTAGTACCCCGTATTTAGTATCCTAACAGCATTACGCTTTGAAATGAAAACCATAACGCACCGTTTCCATCCTTTTTCCTCTTCCTGTCCTTCCACTGCTGTTTTATATATCCATACAACCCAGACCAGTCTTCTGTGTGGTCATGTAGGCACAGCCTCAGCTGTCCAGATGTGTCCTACCAGCAGATCAAGCAACATAGTGCCCACCTGGAGGACTGTAGCTCAACTTGGCTATGAAATAGCACACCGTCACCAGGACACTGCAGGTTTTACATATGTCCATTAGCAGGCACACAGATGTTGAAGGCATTTTCTCAGCAGAAACAAAATGCTTGGAGGTCAGGCCCTGACCCACGTGCACTGTGGCAAGCAGTGGAGGCAGCAAAGACGATCTTTCCTTCCAAGCCTTCCCTCCTGCTGCATCCCAGCATGACAGTGGGAGGGAAAATGCACAGCTCAGAGGATTCTAAATTTGAACAGCTGAGCTCAAATGAGAGCTTTTTACCTCCTCAGGATTGTTTTATAAAAGTAATTGTTTGTCTTTTTTGTTGAAGATGAGAATACACAAAAAAATGTTTCAAATTAAAACCAATGATTAACTAATTTTACATAAAATTTTGTCGACTGTTTTTTTCATTCTGCGACAACTGCCTTTTTATGAGAGATTTATGAACCACTTAGAAGAAAAGTGCATAGAAATACTGACATAGTAGCATTATTCCCAAGTTACTGACCTTATTATATCAACCCTAGTGAGAATGCTGCTTTGTATTGTAAGAGTTCATTCCTGATTATGGTCCATCAGGTTTTTTTATATATCAACTGTAAGTAAAATGGAAAGTATGTTTGGGATCTAAAGACCATGTGTACTTAATCAAATCAAATTGAAAATACTTGCCTTAGCAGTCTAATAGCCTCTTACATGCCGCATTTCATTTACATGATGATGAGATGCGAAAATGGATTAAGTGGTGCCTGATCACCTTGGGATAGACAGAAAATGATGGAGCCCCATGACACCCCAAACCCTTCAGGTGCCAGGGAACTGCCCTGGTGTCTCTGCTGTCTGTAGGGGATTCTCTTCAATAGAACACTGCCACCCTGTTCAATTTCCACCTCATAAAATTTCATATAGACCTTGGCAGACTGGACTAATATCTCATGAAGTCCCACCTATGCTTCAAGTCAGCCAGACTGATGCCATAAAGCTGTATTAGTGCAGGACCCCTACTTCTGTCTTTCACATCTCCACTAATGCTTTTCTAGACACACTATATAAATCTCATTTTTGAGAAATAATCATGAGTAAACTTATGCACACAGTAGTATAACTCCTGCTTTAGCTTCCATTCTAAACCAAATAACTCAGTTTTTTTCTCTAACCCTCTCAGTCACTGTGGCCACACAGACCTGGTGGAACAGAAAGGTATGATGTAACCCTCTGAAACATCTGCATTTTCTTCTATACAGTGCCCTGTACACCAATGTCACTACTGACCTCAAATCAGCCTTTTTCCTCCAGGACAGCTGGAATCCCATTATTATACATTCACGGGGGAAGTGGCCCTGCATTGACCACAATTTTAGTTTTACTGCTGTCCAAGATGGAGAGATGTCTCACTTGAGATCTGAAAACTCCTGGGTGGCCTTTCTTGTCTACCGTTTTAGAAAACTTTACCACCTGAAAGCTCATTTGGCTCAAACAGATGAGTCCACAAGAGCTGGCAAAAAATATCTGCAGCTCTGGGGAGTGTAAGTACTTCCATGCATGAGAAGCGGAAAAGTAGCTGATGTGTGAGGTGACATTCAACGCAAGATCATTGCACTGCTGCCTCTGCAGAACACAATTATTATTTTCTGCTGCTGTTCTCTGCGTGTGTGTCGAGGCCGCAAGCCAGGCTGCTGTCTGCGGCAAAGAAACAGAAAGAATCACAAACATGTTTTCATGCCTTATAGCTGAATTCTGCAAAGCATAGCACATCTTTTTGGAGGTCATGAGCCTCTCCAGCTAGGTCAGATCAAACACCTTCTGGGTTTGCACCCCTGAGGAGAAAACATACTTTTTTTATTATATAAATGTCAAAGAGCTACAGCTTGTTAAAATGTGTTACTGCCTTCTGGGTGATTTTACACTGACTTTAATTATGCTCCATCTTCATTTGAAAGCCTGATTAGCGTGCAGTTCAGTCGAAGCCACATCGCTTGCCCAGCTGTATGCAGCTCCACGTGGGGAAGGATTTCAGAGACATGCCAGAGACACAGCAGATACTGAAATACACTGGGAGTATCTCACATCTGTACCAATTTGGTACCCAAAAGAAGACCTAATAGGCTTTTCTTCTCTTTTCAAACCCTGGGATGTCTCTGACTTAAAACTATGCAATTAAGCCAAATTTCTCATTCCTGTTCCTTTATGAAAGGTAAGAGAGTTATACCTACAGAACTGTGCCATTTCAGACATAATGAAGACTAACACTGGAATTTAAAGCTGTGGTCCATACATGATGGTACACTAGAAAGAAAAATATTCAACAATTTGCCATTCAGGTTTATTTTTCTTATGCCAAGGTAGGGGACATTTTTGTTCATTAATACCAAACAAACATTTGTTTCACCTGGCTTTATTCCCATCTAATGCAACACTGAAGCAGAACAGAACTCTAGATCACCTTCAATCAAACCAGCTTCTCATTATTTATGTTTTTAATGTTAAGGGCAGAATATGCCAGTATTACTGAACAACATTTACAAGCAAACAGAAGTAATAAATTTCCACCTTTCTGTGGCACACAACTTTTTTAGACATGATGCACTAGTAAAAGCATGATGTCCATGTATTTTCTACTTCTTCACTTCAGGATGCACTCAAGTAATTTTCCTGTGTTTGGTAACATGTTTTTACACCATGGCTCATTCTTCGCTGGTCTGCAGCTCCATACATCCAAGTTTCAGCATGTGATGCCTTTTGTATATGTTAGATAATATTTCTGTGTTCTCTGAATTACTCCTAAAACATTTTTTTTCCACCTTCATGCCTGCATTTCTTTGACCACTACTGAGCTGTCTATAGCCATGGGGTCTCCAGTGCCTGCCTGTGCCCTGTCTCTTATCACCCATGCCTGCATGCCTCTGTGCCCATCCTGTCTCCTCTCAAGGCCTCTCCTATGATACCAAGTCTGCATTTCTCTGCATGACATTGCTATGTTAGAGCCGTAAGTATCTTATTCTATGCAGCATAACTGCTTGTTACTGCTATCTATCTAAAGCTATGGTTTAGCTTTAGATAGATAGCAGTAAGATAAACAAAAATAAACAAAGCAGTAAGATAGCACAAAGATAAACAAAAATTTAAAAAATCAGCCATAGCTACCTGTTCAATTAAGAGAATCTGCTGTCACAGCTAAACCAGGGAAAACAAAGTTGCAGGCAGGCAGGTCAGGAGTTCAGACAGAGCAAACTGTCAAGCCTCAGTCCTGAGGCCTCACAAACTCAGTACAGAGCCTATATCCTGTTACTAGCAATGGTAATACCTGTTACAGGCGTATGTAGATAAGTGTCATGCAACTGCACTGTGCAAAGATGCCATGTCCTGTGAAGATCACAAAGCTGTGACTTGAGAACGGGCCAATACCATGGGGAGATCTGATCCTATATACCTTCATCACATCCTCATCTCTGAGTTGGGGCAGATGCAGTCTTCTCTTAATAATTTATTAAAGGTGTCTCAGGTGTCTCTTTAAACTACCCTATCTGAAATCTCTTTAGGAGCAGTGGACCCTGACAAGGTGTTTGCTTTGAGAGCTTGAAGCACAAGCAGGGGAGATGATGTGCTTTTTGAGCTTATACAGACCTGATTTTTTCATGTCTTTTAGCAACAGTGGGATGTTTTATTTTTACTTAAGAAGCAATATTTTTTCTTAAGTACATACAGTATTTAACAGAGTGAGCAATTGGCAGCTAGTAAGTGTTAGAGGAAAGAATGAAGCTGAAGTACCTTTAGACACTTGGCATCTTGAGTCACTCAGGTAAATATAAATCCCCTTGGTAAAAATATTTCTTAGAATCATAGAATCATGGAATGTGCTGAGTTGGAAGGGACTCATCAGGATCATCGAGTCCAACTCCTGTCCCTGTGTAGGACACCCCAAGAGTCGCACCATGTACTGGACATGTCTGCAGGGTTCCAAATATCCCTTGAGTTTTTTTGTCTAGGGCTGGTCCTGTCTGTGTACTCTGCTATTTACAAAAGATAACCAAAATCTATCAATCTTGTGCATAGTAACTGCAAATTAAATAGCACTGCACAACTTATTACAAACACAATATAGCAGAATAACAACGCAAATATATTATCTTATCTGTGCACTCTCATATTGCCTGCTTATCTTGGGCCTGTCAGTGTAGTCATCTAAGCCTTTACATGAGCATCAATATGAACAGCAAAGTCCCTAGTGGATCATCAGTGATGTTTCATTAACAGCACCTTCCTCCTCAATAACAAAATATGCTCATTAGAGGTGAACTCTGGAGAAGACAAACTCCTTTTTTATTTCCAGCCCATTAGCATCCCTAACCTCAACAGTGAGTCCAGAAAGCAATCCTGCCATGTTGAAACCAAGTGCAAAACATAACTGCCACAATGATTTCCAGGGATCTCCTCTAGTGCAGATATCCGAGAAGACAGGGGACCTGTCTGCATCACCTGTGTGTCAGCACTTTATTACTCTTTACACTTTGCAAATTCTAAAATAAACTTAGAACT
Source organism: Aegotheles bennettii (assembly GCA_013398125.1). Lineage (NCBI taxonomy): Eukaryota > Metazoa > Chordata > Aves > Caprimulgiformes > Aegothelidae > Aegotheles > Aegotheles bennettii. Next base: position 445,310 of record VZRW01000029.1, read on the forward strand.
TGTGTAAGCCATCAGACCTGACAGTGATGGGTTTCTCCAGTTAGCTATGAGTTGGGATGGCATGGAGATTGCTGGTCCTCCACCTACAATCCACCCAGGCAAACCACTTTATAGGAATCGGAACCTTTGCAATAAAATAAATATCTGCACATGATGGATGATCTGAAGCCTTAGGTCCTTCCATTTCGCAGACACCATTGAAATGCCATCAGTCATATAGTGGTTTTCAGCCATATCAATCAAAGACATATTTTAGTAAAGTTTAGCAGGAACACTTTGCATCCTGAATTATCACATATCTGCCTTTCAGTACTTATGATATTGTCACATTTTTCACTGAATTGCTTTGGAAAGAGTGAATACAAAAGTTCCTGGAAATTAAATTAAATCATACTGGCTTATCCTTATGCAGTAACTTTCAGCAACCCTCTGGAAGAGCCAATGGCCAAAACTTATGTTTCTAGGTGGTCAACGCAGTAACTAGCAAACGATTTTCAGTTACACTAATGCCCAAAACCCTCATTCAGACATGAAGAATGGCTGGATTTCAGCTGGTTTTTGAAGGAATAAAAACAACCTAAGCAGTTTTTCAGTTTTTATGGGGTTCAGAAAAAGAGGGCTTTTCATGCCAGAATTGAAATAAAATGGAAGCACTGCATAAGGTGAGTTTTGGCAAACCTGTTTTTGCTATGTTCTGCAGACAGGACAAGCAGGGACAGAGAAGACATGGAGATAAGGATTTTGTGCTGAGTCTGTCAAACCAGGCTGCCTCGTGCTTCAGGCGGGACAGGCAGAGAATCTGGGCAAAGCCAGGGGAGGGTACGTGAAGTTTGTCTTCATATCTATGCAGCACAGCAACGGCTGTGATGAGGCTCAGCAGGTATCATCTGTCCTAATTTTAATAAGGTGTTTATGTCCAGAACTAAATCTCTGAACAACGTAAATCAAAGCAACACTACAAGCTTTCAAGTACCTGTACCAGTTGGTGGCACCAGCTGGATATCGGTCTCATTTCTTTCATATCCCTCATGATCTTTCAGCCATGAGAAGCAAATCCAAATGTGTAATCCTGATCCTACTCAGGACAACAGCAAAGCACTCAAAGTCCAGCAGAGCCCAAGTCCCCACACAGAACTTGTAGCTTTGAACAAAACACTTCAGCCCTCCCTTCCTAAGGCAAAAGAGCTAGTGCTTATGTCCTGTCCTTCCTGTAACTAATCCATATTTCAAGGCAGGGTATTGACCCATGAAATTCAGCATATGTGTCTTTGTAACTCTTCTTCAAAACACACACTGACTCCCATCACTTCAGATTATCAACAAGTCTCAGAGAAATAAACCCTGCATCTTGATAGTGACACTGGAGTGGAAGCTGCTTTGAGCCAGCTCCACCAACTGACTATGACTCTATGACTTCAAACAGCTCCTCCACATTGCCCTGTCTGACAGACATGCTGCTTGCCTATTTTATTAAGAAAGGCAGTTTCTCTGCCTGTTCTTCTGGGGAGGAAGGCACAGGCGTATGGATATGCCTCGTACCAGCACAAAACTCTCCTGCGGAGGGTCAGTGCACAGATGTGCATTCTGAAGAGCCTTACAAAGCCAGGAAGCCGAGTCAAACTGCAGCTACCCATGTCGCTCAGTTCTGGGACCAATTAATAGCATCTACTTTCCTAACTCAGCTCTTCCCACACCGTATCTAACAGCACAGTCACCGGAGCTGCTTGGCTAATGTTGTGGCCTAAGGAATTAATATGAAACTCTTTCTGTTCCTGGGGATGGAAATGCCAATCCCTATGCACAAAGCAGTAATAAAAAAGGAAATGAGTGCTCACAAATGCAATAGTATCCATTTCAATCTAATGTCATTATGAATGCCTTTGGCTGTAGGTTCTTTGTGTTTTATAACTTTATAATTAGCAACATGTAAAGAGAAAGCAACACACATGGAGAGCTTTAAACAATTCTGTATACCACATTTTGGTTTTGAAGGTGTCTTTTAATAGTTCTTTAGCACATATTCTGGAGTATATCATTACATAAATTTCTCAGACTGAACTAAAACAGTCTTTTTTAAAATTAAACTTGATATAATATTTTATTGAAACCTGTTGTCTTAAAAATGTAGAGATATTTCAATTTAGCTGCGATATACTGAAATAAAGGAGGAACCCTGTGCTCAATTTTAATGTGTTTTTCAAGGTCTACTGATGTTTGCTATATTTGTTTTTATCTGGTAAGGAAAATGAGATAGAAAAAGAAAGTTGAGCTGGGTGAATGGTTCATAAAATTAGTTTGAACTTGCCTAAACAGAAATTTCATGCATCCCAAGCCTCATTTTTCTACTGAATGTTCAAGCCTGACTTTCGGCTACACTACTCTTTGCTTTTCCCTATGTCACTCTAAAAAGATCATTACCTTTTGTGTGATTAGAGAAAGTAAAATATTTCCTTAAAACATAATTTTTTTCTTTTACACTACTGTAAAGGAAAGTCAACAGAGTCACAGGGATGTGAAAGTAGCATGAGAAAGATCAGGTTTAGTTACCTTTCAGCAGCTAGGATTATAATTCAAAATAACAATAGGAATGGTCACTGACGGCAAGGAGGCCAATAATCTCAGCGGTGTTCCTCCTCATGCACATGGAGCCAAGCCTGACAGCTTCCAAAGAAGCTACACCCTCCCATTCTCCTAAAAGTTTAGGAGTCCTTTCCCAATTCAACTCATGATCTTTTAAAACTGTTTTGTTTGTTGGTTTTTTTTTACACAGTAGTGCCACAAGCAATGGCAGTTTGCAGAAACCACAAGAAAGGTGGTGAGCAGACTGCCTGTGGAGATCACCCACAGAAGTAATCCCTGTAGCACAGAGATGCGTCCATCTGCAGTCGTTTGGTAGATAAATAACAGTTCATCTCCCAGGACTGTTTATGGCTCCTTTTATCAGAGCTACCACTCGCTAATTTCTTTTAAGATGTTTACCAAACACATACAATTCCTGAAATATTTCCATTCAAGGAATTACAATTGCCCTGTCAGACTTCATCAGGAAGATGACATCTCTCTGAAAATCTAAGCAATACCTTTTCTATAAGTGCTGTACCAGAGACAGCAGAGAAAAATGCTTGCCATCATTATTTTTAAACATAGGGAAATGGGAAAACATTATTGGGCAAAAAAGGAGCAGCAAAATTAGGCAGAATATTAATCTGTTTGATTAGTCCTCTGTATATAAAGGTGACTCTCCAGGTATCAAAGTAAAACCTGATCCAAATGCATGAAAAGATTGCTTTGATGCTCATGAAGGAAACTGTTTCAAAGATGCAGGGAAGGATAAGAATAATCTACTACAGTTTGTAAAACTACATAAAGTTCTTCTACTATCTAGCAGGCTGTGGACTAAGATGTAGTATCAGATAAAGTGGTTTATGAGAGCACGAAGAACACAGAGTCATGGGGTAGAATGTACATCAAAATTACGGTGTAATTCTGGTGTTGTTTTCTTCCAGTGTTGATTGGTCTTGCCAATGATTTCTAAAATAATTTTGAAAATCTAAAATAATGCCAGTGACAAGGGACTACATGAAACAAGCCTTTGGCAGCTCACTCAACACCTCAGCCTTGCTTTGGATAGCCTGAGGACAAACATTTGTGATGACAGTGCCTAGTCCAAGAGAGTGTGCTGCTCTTCCCAGGGGACTACAGCCCCAGTCCCATGGACCGGCCTCCCACCTTATGCAACTCCAGCTGATTTGGCTGAAATAGTTGACTGACATGAGGCTATACATAAAGGATGCCTCAAAACATAGACTTTACCTTTTACAGGTAGAGCTGTACATGAAGAGCACTCTAGTGGAAGAGAAGCATTCCAGGCTTTTCAGTTGTGTTTGTTAAAGACCAAAGAATCCACGTTTGGACTGAATCCTGAGTCTGGGACTGGAGCTACTTACTAAACATCCTCTGATGAGATTTTTATCCTAACCAGTGTGCAAGTTTTCCATCAAAGAACATCTGTTAAGGGCAGCATAAAGCATTCATGGCATGACTGGGGAGAATGACGAGCACATCGGTTATTCATCACTGACAGAGCGGTGACAGCTCTAATCCTACAGTCTAACCACATTTCCAAAAGGAAGCAGGTGGATATAAACCAGCAAAGACCCTGAAAGTTAATCCTGGGAGAAATCACATGGATTGACTGTCCAGCCCTCAAGCTACCAAGTTGCCCAGGATAACAACATGGCAATGGTTCTGCGAGAGGACTTGAGCCAACTTTAAACAACGATGGATAAGTCCACCTGCTCACGGTCCAAGGGACATCCTCCACATATGCAACCTGCCAGAAGATTTAATAAACTAGAACTGTCTCATGGCTAGGGTATTGGTTAAAGTACCAAGTCAGTCTAGCCCTTTGCTGTCATCACCAGACAGTAAGAGACAAAAGAAATGTTACGCGATTGTACAGGCCCTTCAGGTTAGCATTCTCACTCTCCAAAACCCTTAGGAAAATACATTCACCTGACACGCAAGCAGTCAACACTTCAACCTATCTAAAAAATGTTTTTAGTCAAAGGGGATTGTTGCCCTCTTTGCTACCGTGAAAATGTCATGAGCATGACTGCTCCCGGAAAGTGATGATCCTGAGTGTGTGAGAGAGAGAATGAGAGGGAGAAAGACAGAGGAATCTGGAGAAGATCAGGCAACCTCATTTGTACTCAACTGAAGGAGATGTGTTCTCCCCTGGGAGGAGAGGAGGGATATTACTGGCAAAATAATAACCCCAGAGGCAGCAAGAAAGTCTGAGTTCTGTGACTAATGTTGGAGCCTGGGCAAACAGCCACTTCTTGTCTAGGTAAGCCTGCCCTGAAGTGAAACGGTACTCCACCTGCATTTCTGAGGAGAAGAGTTTGCCCCATTTTTTGGTATGTGGAATTTTGATTATGTAAGCCCTCTCTTTATTAAAAATGAAAGAAATCTTGAATCTTGCCATGGCTGAAGTATGCTGACCATAAGCACAGGGGAAGGTGCATGCTGTACATATTGGCTTCATTCAGACTTGTATTTGCTCCAGTCTGGTCTGGGGAAGGTGCACGCTGTACATATTGGCTTCATTCAGACTTGTATTTGCTCCAGTCTGGTCTGGGGAAGGTGCACGCTGTACATATTGGCTTCATTCAGACTTGTATTTGCTCCTGTCTGGTCTCTATACATCCCTTTCTGAACTATGGTACTTCAGAATAGATACACTGAATATTTGCTGAATATGAAGTTGAACAGATAATTAGTTGAGGGATCATTTTCTTAGCGCAGGGTGAGTACTAAAATATACAGTGCGCACAGATTTGAAGTAAAGACCTGTAGTTTGTTAGCAGTAAAGCTCTTGACAAACACACAATGCTTCTTCTTAAACATTAATAATGTTTAACAGAAGCTTTTTGGTACCTAGATGGACAGAAGAGGAATTTCTTTAAATGAGAAGAAAATGATGATACTTATCTAGCAAGGATCTAAAAAAAATCAATTCTGTTCTCTCAGAGTTATGACTTCTTAATACAAAAAGTGAAACCTTTCTAATAATATTGATTACTGTTGTTAAACTGTGAAAGAACAGATTATCTAATCATGCAAATAAGGAGAAAAATAATTTCCAAATTCAGGAGAGTTATACAAAGAACAATTCTGCTGTAATGTAAAAGTTTATTAGGAATATGTCTTTCGTATGTTTTCTGCAATAATCTTTCTGCAAAGTGAAATCAAGCCATGTGCTACACATTATGGGGACCACACAACAGCAACTTCTTTGTCAAAAATATCCCAGGGGCTGCTGCAGAGCTTATATTGTGTGGTATCTTCCTCTACAACCCAGATGATGAGACAGAATTGCATCCTTGCAAATGTTCCCAAATTAGGTGACTGGCTTGTCCTGCAGCAAGTAAAGGTTTGAGAAACCAGATACTTGGAAAACCTGGAGAATTTCCTGGGGCTCAATAAGTGCACTGTTCTGCACCAAGTAGGACTACCCACTGGGAAGTGACTGGCTGAGTAACAGCCCTGCTGGAGAGGACCTGGGATAGTGATGGACGTTGAGTTGAATGTGAGCCAACAGTGTGTGCTCATTGCAAATAAAGCAAAATGCACACAGGGCTGCCCTAGAAGAAACCTGGAAAGCAGGTCAGCATAGTTACTACCCACCTCCACTCGGTGCTGGTGATGCTAAAAATGGAATATGGTGCCCAGGTTTCTGTCCCCCTGTTTAGGACTTAACCTGAGAAACTGGAGAGTCCAGCACAAGGCTACACAGATGGTCCAGGGCCTAGAGCATGGGACACTAGATATCTGAGGTTGTTTGGTCTGGAGAAGGGAAGGCTAAAGGGTGGTGATCTAGTAGCAGCCTAAGACTATCTTAAGAGGATTTACAAAAGTGACAGAGTCAAATTATCCTTGGCAGTAAAATATGACAGAACAAGGCTTGTGGAGGTACCATCCTTGGCTAGACATATCCAAGAAGCACCACTTCACTGCAACTCAAACCTGCTTGTCCTCCATGTGTAACTCATATGTCTTCCATAAATTAATATGCAATAAAGAGACCACTGAGCTCTCCTAGCATGGCAGGAGGGGATTTCATGCTTCTTGAACTAGTGGTTCACTGTGTTTTGCTCTGAGAACTCTACCACATGTGGTCCTGTCAGCAAGAATTTTTCTTAAGACTGTTGGTATTTACATCACAGACATGAAATTCAGTCAGTCCTTTTTGGAAACAAATCAATTGTGCTGTGTGAATACACCAAAGATAGAAGGCACAAGTCACGGTAGTGATTGGTGTAGTAAGGCACAGCCCTTGCAGGAGCCTTTGCAAAGCGAAAATGAATGATAATCTCAGAAAATGTATCTTTTAGTATGGGGCTCAGTGGTCAATTGAAAGCGTTCAGGCTCAGCATAGTTCCTGTCTCCTTTCTCTGGGGAAGCTCCACACATTACTCCCACTATTCATGCCACTGCCACTGCTGAGAAGACTGCCTTGTCTTGTGCTTTCTGAGTGCTCAGCCCTCACTGCCGTGCTAGGGGTTAAATAAAAAGCAGTGCTCCCCAGGGCTTTAATAAGACAAAAGAAAACAATTTTACTCTGGTGCTTCAGTGTGTGTCTGAACACATATAGGGTGGCAATTGTCTAGCTCCACCCTGACAGGTGAATATTTTAAATGGATTATTCAATCCATCTAACCAATTAAACTAGCAAACCCCAAGCACAAAACCCTAAATTGCTAATCCAGTAGGGTTACTCACAATGGCAAAGAGCTTTGGAGAAGTACCAAAGACAAGCTAAAATAACAAGACTGTAAACCCCAGAAGGAGGTGAGCTTGTGAGTTATCCCAGCTGGCACAATTCCCACAGTGCACAGCGAATGGCTAGATGCAGGATCATGAAAAACCTGAGAAATGGATCTGTGATGAAGAAAAGCCTTTCAGTCTTTGCCAACAAGGGAGCAGAAAGCAAGACAACGGAGGCAAATGCCAGTTCCATCACTGGGTAACATGTAATCCACTTCATGAAGCAGAACTGGGATAGGCTCCAAAGAGACATGCTTGCCAGTCCTGTTAGCAGGAGTGGGGATGTTAAAGTTGCTTCCAGAGAGAAGACATAAAATAGAACAGCAAAAAGAGAGGCAAAATAAATAATTTAGCTCAGTGGCAAAAGATTTTTTTAATGTCACATTTCCAATGTTTGAACTACTTTGGCAATGCCTTCTTTGCCTTGTCACTTGTCAGATAGAGAAGAACTTATCTCCATGGCAACACATTATATTAAATGTAGGAAGCATAATCTATCTATCTATCTATCTATCTATCTATCTATCTATCTATCTATCTCAGCACCTAAGCTTATTAAAGCTCATTAAATAGTAACCTACAGTAAGAAGAGAATAGGGAACCATACTGAAGCATTTGTTTAAGGAAAATAAAATACAGTAGTAGATACCAACTAAAAATGAAATATTAGCTACATTCAAGAGGTTGAAAACAGTATCCAAACAGATTTTTAAATTGGAACAGATTTCTAGGCAGGGGAAAATCTGCAGGTCTGATCAGTACTCCAGAAGTAGTGTGTAATGCAGAGAGATGAGATGCTGAGACACTTTGTGTGATTCAGGAGGTAGGACAGAAGGATCAGTACAGGGAGTTTTCTGAAACTGCAATCCAGGCAAAGAGGCGAAACATACAATGGATACCAAAACAAGTGATCTCAAAAGACTGGGATTAGCAGCTAAATTCTGCTGGTGGTGGGTGACTTGGACTCAACTACAAGTGGAGGGCTTTTAGCACTTACAGGAATGAACCCATAAATCAGGTGAAACCTGAGACAACTGCACCAAGGCAGTTCTAGAAGAATAGCTCATATACAGTAAACTCAAAAGAGCTCCGAAATCAATGGACTCTCTGCATTTGTGTAATCATAACAATTAATCTTAAACTGGACAATTTATATACACTAATCAAGTCATTTATGCAACACCTTTTTTTCCCTATTATTCCTGCAGTGGTGCAAAACACTGTCTAGCTCAGGAAATGCTTCAGCTGCTGGTCAGTGGGAGGTGAGAGACTCATCAGAGCAGCATATGCTCTGCCCTCATGTGCTCAACTGACCTCTGTTAGAGACACAGGACTGAGCTCCATGTACCTTTGCTGCCAGCCAAAGGGCCACTCTCAGGTTTTTACAGTAAAATAGTATTCACAAATCTCTGAGTCTCTTTTCATTTACAAGACCAGTGTTTCTAATGTATATGTCCCTTTTTAACCTACAAAGAAGTATTGCTGGAGTTTTCCTCTGTACTCTGTACATTAAAAGATCTGTACAAATGTTACTATGAAAAGCTACTTGCTGCCTGAGATTACAGACACTCCTGCTATTGCAAACGAGTATTCCCCATTCGGATGAGTATTCGTGGCTTGCACTTGGTGAGCCTAAAGCCATCAATTCTTGTGTTGCTCTCGTCCCATAGCAGACAGATGTGAGCGGTGTGTGCTACAGAAGCTGCTAAATACTTTGACTTCCAGTTCCATTTAGTTAGCATTTAGGATATGGCTAAAATGTGTTCTTAATCTGTCCAAACTATTTGGAACAACTCTGATAACCAAAAAACATGAAAATTAATTAACAGCTTACTTTGTCCACTTGGTTCGTTTTCACATGTTTCATTAATGAAATATCTTTAGGCTTCCTACCCACAGCAGGCATCAGGAGATAAATGAAAGTACTAGAATGAATGAACAATGGTCTTGTTCAAAAGAGTTCACTCTAGTTAAAAGTTAACAGAGCAGGAAAGCAAAGAGAATAAATGGAACAAAGGCCTGATAGAAAGTGAATGGCATCACATCTGTTCTTGCACCTTACGAACTGGTGCTGAGCTTTCAATCACAGGTAAAATTTTAATTATATTACTCCTCTAGACAGTCTCCATTACATTTTCTGATAGGAAACATAGAAGAGAAATGCAAAGAATAGGAATGAATAGGAGAGATACTTGAATGGGTTTTAGTCAGCTGAAAGCTGACATGTCCTACTTTGCTATGGGGAAAATAATCTTGGAGACAGCAACCTCGGAGCCCCGGTTACAGTGTTTTTTCAGGGGTTGCTGAGTTCACTCAAGACTGTGCTGTGCTTTCTCCCTGCCTGTGGCTGCCAGCTACAGCAGCATGTCTGAGACGGGTGCTCCCAGGTGTGTTATTTAGCAGCCGGACTGTGATGTTAAGTGATGCAGCTCAAATGAAGCCTGAGTAATTTACTGTCATAAAGAAACGTGCTTTAGTGTTTGCGCTTTCTGCGTTCCTCTGGTACAGCGATATATGTTTGTGAGCTGGGTATCTTGCCTTTCAGACTCTGCTACTCAGGACTCACGGTGGCTATAAAAAGGTAGGGTAAAGTCAGAGTGAACCCATTATGTCAAAATAATTTTCAGGAATGAGGGGAACATTCAGTGCTGTAGTGACCACTCCAATTAATAAAACACTGCAACAGAAAACCTACTCAACAGATTAAATCAATACTATCTTAAGACTTTTTTGGTCCTTAAATGCAGCCAGCATTACATAATTATGACCCTCTATAGACACAATTCTATACAGGAAAAATACGACCTCTCTTCCCTTTAAATCAAAATAATCATGCAATGACTTTTTCAAAGCTCAGTCTTATTAGACAGGAGCAACACAAGAGTCACAGCTATTATATTTTCTGTGTCTGTCTGTAACAGTTTTATGAAATTCATCTGTCTGAACAAGAAAATTTTGACATTGGGGTCTCAGAGATGTAAGTCATTATCAGACACTATTGTCACCTTTTCGGTATCATTGTAATTTATTTAGGAATCTTTACATGACCATATTAATACTTACAGTAGTCTGCAGACTGGTGGAAAAACATTGCTTTTCTCAGCTCTTCATAGGTGCTTCTCTATGGTATAAGTGATGACAGTCAGGAGACAGTATATGTCTGAAAGATCTTGCCTAAAGGACAGCATTTTGATGGAGCAGGGAGGCGAGGCAAGACACTTTTTTTTCGATTGTCTTCCTTCAGCTTCTAATTTGTTAAAGGAAAAATGCCAATATCCTTCAAAAGTTCCAAAGATAATTTCTTGCTATTTTAAAACCAGCTCTATGACACTTCAAAAGAGTGCTCTAAAGCTGATAATCTTCAGGAAATGACAGCAGAGAACTAATGAGTAATGAGATGCTTTTTTTTTTTTTTAACAATGAGGTAGAACCTCCTAAGACAGACTAATGCTTTCTGCTCACTCCCCATCAAAGCATAACAAAAGGTACATTTTCTTATGCATGTCCTGAATTGCACAGGGAACAATCAGTTGGTCAGCAGAACAAGGAGTAGAGAAAACGTATTTGAATCTAATATACTTGGTGTTACTATAATAATGAGATTCTAATATGACAATCAATTCTAAACTCACATAATTATAACCACTTTAAATTAATGCTAGGTTGCATTCAAAATCAGCAATTACTAAATATTAAGATTTGACCTTCAGGATGACCATGTCAGCCTATGTACAATGTGTTTCTTTAAGAGCATCAAGCTCTTAAAGCTATGATGTATAAACATGGGCATCTTAGAGGATTCATATTAGAACCCAGAGAGACTTTTGTGTAAAAAATATCCATTTTCATCCTGCTGCATCCTGCTTAACACATATTAACCTGCTCACAAGGTGTTGTACAACATGTGCAATCCGTGTAACAGTGAAGCTATGTTAGTATATATAGACCGCTTAGAAGAAGTTAATATTACTAGGATAAGTACTGGCCTGGTCTTCTAGGAGGATTCACTTAATGTATTTTTTGGAGTGAGCTACCAGAATAAATATCTTGGCTATGTTGCAATATGTAGCTCTAAATATCCACGTGATATTCTATGGCAGGGCAATTTGTAAACCTATACATAAAATGAAGTGATACTACACATACACAGTCCAGATATTTATTTTTTTAAATATGTATATGGACAAACTCCCTTATTTTTCTAAAGAGCTTTTATCTCAATATTTTCCAAAAGATGTTTCTTCATCGATGCCAGGATATGACATAAACACTGCATGAAATTAAACACTGCAGTCTGTTCACCTTGCTTCTAAATAGCTTTATCTACAACCAGTATAATATCTAGAGTTTTTTCATGAGAAATCATGGGAGTTCTCAATTCTCTTAAAAAACCCCAACCTTTCCCTCATCAACACATTTACACAATTTTAATATAAGCAATGAAAAACATTCATCTTGAGATTTGGGGGGTTTTAACCTACATTTGCAATTTCAAAATTGACTGTGGCTCTTACTTTTCCCTGGAATATATTTTCAGGACAAAAGTCTGAATCTTTTCGTGAATGCAGATGAGAGAAATCAGTCCTTAAAAATTATGTGTGCTTTTAAAAGTTGTAGGAAAAACCTCCACAAGTAGTGCTATTACTGCTATACAACAATATAACTAAATACTACTGTCGAACCATTAGAAAGACTTTTGTAGTATTCTTGAAAGTATTCAGCCACATAAAGAAGGGTTGCTGCTTGGACACATTACTCGTTAACTGATCTCAACTGTTATTGTGAGGAATACCACACTGACATTGCCACCAAGCTGACAGAGAGCAGTATATATGATAAGAACCAAAGAACCATCATGAGTGTCAGTACTGCGTTTCTCCCTCCCTCCAAAAAAGAGTAACTTGATGAGTTTAATGCAAAATAGCATGTTAATTTCTACAAATACTTTCACTAGTCTCCCTCGAAAAATCACTGCTTTAAATCTCTTTTCACAGCGCAACAAAGTAAAAATCCTTCACCACAAAAAGCCACAGGAACAGGGGTCCCTGAGATGTGAAAAGGAAAGAAAACAAGGCTGAGAAGTTGTTCTCAGCAAACACAGACCTCTTCAACAGCTTTGTTGCAGAGAAGAGGTTAAGCTCTGCCCTTCGAGGTGTCTGCTTAACATGCCTAGCTCAGGCAGGGCCAACAGATAACGTCTTCTAGAATTATTACAGGAAACTCACTCCTGAGTGGTTCAGTCTCTCAGTAATCATAACACTGCCAGCCTTGTCCTCCCCCTTGGACACAGAGGACTTGCTCCTTCATTTCACAATTGCTTTATTGGGAGACATTCAAAGCTGGCACTGCTGTCCTGACACCATCAGGGATGGGTGGCTTGGGTCCCCTTCTTGCCAGCGGGCAAGGATGTGGGGCTCTGCCTCCCCATGGGGCAGGACGTATCTTTTCACCTTCCACAGTGCTGCCCAGTCTGGACCCAAACGAAATGCAAGCAATGACAGCAGCATCCACCCCATCACTTTGGCTTGGATGGTGCCTGGTGTCTGGCTGTGCGGCCATCCTCCCACCATAGGGAGGTGAAAGCATGGCAAAGGATTTTATTAACAGTCCTCCCGAACAGGACTACAAAAGCAGCATGACCTCTTTCTTTAATAAATGTGTTACACTTCTAGAAAAAACCCTAGTTTTCTCCAGTCAGACTAGATTAATTTTCCTTTAAAGCTATTTTAGTTTGCTCAAGGCATCTTAAGTACTCTGTATAAATGAATTAGGAATGACAGTTTCTCCAGTAAGGGGATAGGTGACCATGTTCTTTTCTTGTACAGCACATACTTTCTGAGAACAAAGAATAAAAGCCAGCATGTTATCTGTATGCATGTTATTTAAATGGCTCTCTCCCCTTGCTTTGTGAGAGTTTAACATTCCCAGTGATGTGTGGAGAAAGACTTCAAAACATAAAAATGGGACTTCAGATAACACAAAATTACTTCTCACCAACAAATGCACACATATGCTGGTCTATAGATGTGCTAAGCAAACCACAGTGAAATTTTACAAACAAATTTACAGCATGTCAAAAGCTTCAGCAAGAAAGCAGATTGAGCAATGCTCTGTAATAATGGTATCTGCCTCAGAGTGCTCCGTTGCAGCCTCCCTGTGCTGCTGGACATCTGCTGCTGCACAGGGATACAAATCTTAACACTTTAAATCAGACAGACACTTATTTGTTAAACAAAATTTTCCTGTTACAAACACTTGCCATATTCTTGTAATTTGATGACCTTTTAAATGTCTTTGAAAGAGATGCAGCACTTAAACTGGACTTCTGAAGACCTAACGGGGTGGAACCTTTTTCACAGGTAAATGAGATTTTTTGCTTACTTTTAAATATTAAATAAATACTGAGTCTAAATTCCACATTTATCTAAGTTTGGACTGCATGGGATAAAGTATTCCCTGTGTCTCCTGATGCACAATAAAGTGCATGATAGGCTTTCAGCAAACCTTACAGCATCTATAAGACAAGCTAATAACATGTCCAGACCTCCTGGACTGCTAGGCGTCCCCCAGGACAGGGGCATGCAAGAAGGAGCACACAAGGCAATGACAGGAGAATCACTGCAGTGTGCCATGAGGCTGGGACCATGTGAATCAAGTTATCAGACCGGCTCTGGGCTGGAGAACTAGGGAACTATTTTCAATTTTGTGCTTTTCAAAGCAAGTGAAGGAGAACAGCTTCTGCTAAAAGCTAAACAAACTTCTGGGAAGTATTTATGTTCCCGGTCTGAGGTTTACCAGCCCCTGTTCTAATCAAGGGATTTGGATTTCATGTGGCTGATGCTTTAGTTATGGAGTTACTCATTGCAGAAAGCTGTTGCCTTGGTAGCTGGGTGACCCAGGGGGTTAATAAAGCGAATTTTCACCTCAGAGATCTGTGATTCATGCCTGGCTTAACAGACAACAGTAAATGAGTTTGGTGGTCTCAAACTAGCCCACAGACTCACTGTAAGATCCCAGAATCATTTCGAAGGAATTTACTATAGCTAGGATTTTCAATTCATAAGAGAGCTAAGACTGGAATAATAGGGTTATGTTTCAGGGCAGGATGAGAGGCTATTAAGTAATCCTAGTATACTATTAAGTAATGTAAGTTTAAATACATGTGCATAAAATGTCTTGAATTAAATTAAAAAAAAAATTTAATTCCATTGCAAGTTTAACTTTTGACCAAATAGATGCAAGGAAAAAGTGAAACAGCCTTTCCCATACAGTGTTGAAAACAGTGTTATTTCACTATGTATGCATTGACAGCGTATAGCTCTGGAGGAACGACAGCACCACTCGTTGTGGAAATGCAGTGTTTCAGAAGTGTCTGAAGTGTCTGAAGCAGTTGTTTTTAAAATTAGTCCTATAAAGATGATTAACTCATTCATGCCAAGACATGAGATGGTATTTGAATATTTATGTCAACAACAGTCTTTAAATGCTCATTGCCTCAAGAGGCTGAAGATTTAAACCTCACTGTGGACTGCTGCTAAAAGGCAGACAGCTGCCTTACAGCATTATCCCACAGATACACCACCTTCCGTGGGAAATGTGTAGCTTAGTCTCAGGTTAGTTAGCTCATTCAGCATTTTCCATCACATCAGAAGCAAAAAATATAGAAACAGCTGTTTATAGATAATTTTAAGACAGAATTCCAGAGCAATGCCGATATCCTGACATAAACAATGGTTTTGCCTCTTTTGGGGGAAGTGCATCTGGAACACTTCTCATTTGGCTTTCTGTTCACCAAAGGGACAGAAACAAGGTTGGAATATGTTTTGCCTCTCTCCATAGCTCTGGCTGGATCCCAAGCTGATATAAATCAGCATCATACTGCTGCGGTCCTTAGTTTCCAGATGATGATCTGAATCTTTACTTATTGCCTCAGTCAGTGAGAAGTGGAGCCCAGAGCTGTCAGAGGGCTATCACTGGGCAGGTACATCAAGAAATCCAACAGACTGTAGTACATTTTCTCTTTATAAAGTATAAACAGCCCACATGTTTATGGATGACAGTGGTACTGGGAAGGGGGCGAGAGGGAGAGATGTGGGGAGTGACAAATAGACTGTAAATTAAAATTAACTGCATCAGAAACTTGAAGGAAAGATACAAGTTGGGTGCTCTGTGTAGAAAATATCTTATTGCAGTCAAGCCTGACCCTGTTCCTTGAAAAGCATTTCTCTGATTTGTTCAGGTCACAAGTGGGATGGAAATGAGCCTCCGTACTGCTTCTTCACACATCCGGATTTAATAGACTTTTTTCCACTGATAAAAGACCACTAATGAGTTCATTTTCAAGCTATTAAATTGGCTAAAATAGCTAGTTCTACTGATGATTGCACAGAGACCTGACGGTCACAGTGGGTTTTGTCTTTGGCTGTTAACCATTTGCTGTCTCAGTGTTGCAATACAAATATTTAAGTAGAAAAGGAAGGGAAACTAAGCACAAGAAACCTTGTCCAGTCGCCCTCCCTGCCCCCCCTCCCTTTCTTTGTTCAGCTCTTTCCATTTTGTGACTCTGTGACTCATTTCGAGGCCCCTTCCAACCCCTAGAATTCTGTGATTCTGTGATTCATTTCTCAGATGCCTGTAAACACAAATACTTCCTTCACAGACAGCTCTTGTATCAGCAATACCTCGTGTGATCCAAACAATTAGAAGCACATTCACAATGACATTTGAGTTTGGGTCTGGATGGGAGCACAAGTCATATTTTGCTTTGTTCATTGAAACATTTTACTTCAGTGAATGACAGTTCCTGCCTGGATCTCCCACTCATTTTTGTGCTGGGCTGGAGTCTGTGCCCTTAGGAAACACATACACGGGACACCCAGTGTTACACAATGCTGCCTGAAATCTCAAGAGAACAACTTATTTCTTTAACCATACAAATGAATGCAATTAAGGAATCACCAGGTGATTGCTCTTTGGGTTTGGATATGCATCACTTGCATTATCATGCAGTCTATCAGTCTTTTCCAGGCAAACAATTAGCTGCATATCTGCTCAGTGCTGCCAACTGCTGTTCTCAGTGCTTGGGGGAGGCAGGGCCAGGTTGCTCCTTATATTGTTGACAGCACCCTCTCTTTCTGTTCAGACAATTTTTCAATACAGTTATGCAAAATAGAAATGGATTTGACCTTGACCTTTAATATGCATGGGACTATGAATCTGGCACCACGGAAAATTATTTGCACACTAGCTTTTCAACATATATCTGTACTCACCACCCCTTCCCCGTTACCTCTACCTTGCCTTAACTCATCATTGCTTTTGGACAGAGATGACCAGAGGGAGACACCCATCACAGGACAAGCCATGGAAAATGTTCTCAGAACTAGACAGACCAAAGAACACGTCTGACATATGTCTGAAATACTGCAAAGTCATATGTGCCAGTTATTTAATATGAGTTAAGGTTCTGTCTTTGTCCTTTGCCACCTGGCCCAGGGGAAAGATAAGAACAAGGAAGGGTAGAGGGGAGGCTGACTTCAGGCACTGCCTGTTCACACCCCAGCAAGTTGTTTCAGGCACGACAACTGCAGACTGTATTTCAAGAGAATGAGAGAAAACATCAAGCTGTTAAGATCAAAGACTATGCAGCATTCTTATAAGGTTGAGTACACATTGGAAATCCCAAGTTTCAGTTTCTTCCCTGTACTCCACCAAGTCTCTGCCCACGCCATGAGTTCCTATAATGAACACAGGTCTGCCAGTTTTTCCATCTTGCTGGGACCTGCAGCAAGTTTCTCTGCTTATTTGTCCCTCGGCTTACCTTCTAACCTCCTGCTGCACTCAAGCCTCTCATTTTTCAGTTCTCCACAAGCTGTTCCTTGGAACCACCCCTAATGAGACAGGGTTTGTAAGAGGCAGGAAAATGCAACACTGGATTCCTTCTCATACCATCCAAAGTTATGGATTTATGCATTTGTAAATTTTACGCTCATCGAATATTTTCTTTCAAGCTTAACTGATATTTTTACAGACAATCAACCTGCCTTTCCAGTGATATATCCCTTGTTTAACTTCAAAGGGAATATAAAGGTATGTTGTCACAGACTTCAACATTCACGTGGCCTTCCTTTATTCTTTACTGACTTAATGACGTTAATGTCCCTTTTCCATTGCTTTTTCCTCCATAACGTCCAGACAATCTTTTGACCACTTTTACCATTACCAGAGTGCAGACAGTGCACTGCTTATGAATTACAGCTCCTTCCCAGCTGAATTTGAAAATTCCTAAAAAAAACCCCAACAAAACCAGACCAAACCATTTTCAGCCACCAAAATAAAGGTTGCAATGTGGGGGTAGTGTCTTAGTGACTTAAGGGCCAAAAGGCTGGTGTGGCACTGCACCAAACATGCTGTGTGTTTTAAAGGAGTCCCAGGTCACAAGCTGGGAGAGCAGCCTGCAGTTATCTGATTGCTCCAGCTGCTGCACGGAGATAACAACTGCACAGAGTGAATGAAATCCCTTGTTTTCTGCACTTGTAAGCAAAGACCTCAATTTGCTTTTAATGAGACTTTTCTGGATTAATGTTTCAGAGAGTGACCTTATTTCTGTTTTATTTTGTACTGTCTCTGGTTGAGACTGGCATCCGTAAGGCATCGGAGTCTTTGCTGGGAGGCACTGGAAGTGGGTCTACCATGACATTGTGATTTCAGTCCAATTGTATTATTGATGGTACTGGGACTGTAACACCACCAGTGTGCAAAACCCCTCCTTGCTGCTTATGTGCCATTCCTGTCCTGTAGCACCAGTCCAAGGAGAGGAGAAATAGCAGGCACCGAACAAGGAGGAAAGGCAGAGACATCAGGTAAGATTTCAGATATGATACCTGGGTCAATAAGGAACAGATTCACAGACATCTTTGGAGAGGAACACCAAAACATGTGAAAATGTAAGATATCCCAACACTTGTCTTGACCAGATTTGCTCCCAAAGATGGGCGTATCAAATGTTGTTTATACAGTCAGAGCCTAACTAGTAAGTCAGAGTCTACACTTCTTAAAAGAGGAAATTTTTGAAGCTACCTTTTTGCTGCCTGGCTGCAGCCACACACTGAGTCTATGCACAATATCCCTTGCAAGTGGACTGCAATCAATCACCTCATCCAGAATGGAGCTGCCACAGGAGCGATGTGCGAGTGTCATGGGCTGTTTGTTTGGCTGTACACAGCCACTCTGCCTGAAGAGCCAGCACAACCGGGAGCCCTCTGCACCATATAAAGTATTTAAAATCAGCCTTTTGTCAATTCAAATCTTCACTCAGAGATCTAATTCATTCTGTTAAAAGCATCAGAAGGCAATTTCCCCCTATCTTAATGGAAAAATGACTTAACCTCTTCAAAGATTTCAATCCGGTCCTGAAGTACCTCTTGTTGGAACTAAGTTGTGCAAATTTAAATTTATCTTCAGGAAAAAAATTTCATCTTGTAAATGTTTGTAACTGCATCTAAAAAGAATGATTTCTGGCGCTCAGTACCTCGTCATCACCAAGATTATGGGGACCTTATTAGGAACATGGCAGCACGAAGCCACAGACTTTAAATGTAATTATGCTCATGATATCGTTTCATATGTGTTAAAATTTTGTGGTGCCTGTTTGCAAACATCAAGAATTTGGTGATATTTCTGTTCAGTTAAATCCTGTTTTCTATGTGATGGCACATTACTCATTAACAATTAATTGAAACTGAAATTTACCTTAGAATAAGTTGGCACAGGAACAATTTCCTTCTTTTCAAGGAAAGGGAAAAATGTCTCTGAACCAAAAGCATCGCTTTTTGGGTTGTATTTAAGAAGTTTCAGTAAGCAAGAAGAAATTGATTGGAAGAAAAAATGGCTACAAACTGAAGAGCTAAGGCAAAAGTGAGTAAAAAGTCAAAACACACTACATTTTCCTCATTGCTCAATGCATGCCCACAGACTCTACTTATGAAGAACCTTTGTCAAACATATTAAAGCATCCATTTAATTCTCTACAAATGATAATTTTCTAAGTTATGCAGGCTCACTTCACAAAAGCCATTGCTTCTGTGACCTACTTACTCAAAACGCAAAGCAGGGCCCCGAGCCCGTTGCACTTGCAAGCTGACAGATTTGTACTTAGATGGAGCAGTGTGCTCTCCTGGGCTGGGGTTTCCTGCTGTGTGAAAGCAGTTACAGGAGAGGGCCTAGATCACACTGGAGCAGACAGCAATGTGTGTCTTTTAGAGGTTAGCCCTGAGTACTACAGTATTTTACGATGAAACCCAGTCACGAGGCAAGCACTATTCAACAGAGCTGAAAAGTGTTGCTGCTTCTCTAAAGCTTATGAAAAGCACCAGCCTGACAAAGTAAGGCTTTTTACCAGAGAACATGTTACAGACAGAGGACAGTACAAGCGCTGCTCAGGTAAATTACATGGAATAAGCTTTTGAAGTTGACTAATTAAAATGCATTACAATCCTATACAGACACTTCCAAAGTGAATTAAGCTAAATCCAATGAAGACCACTTTGATTTTGAATAAGGGATTTATATCATATGATTTACCAATACAGTTTAAATTAACATTTTTAGAAAATTAGGATTAAAATTTTGTAGCATATGTTTTATAGGCAAAACATACAGCTCAGTTCTAGCAGTGTACTGTAGCAATGAAATCTGTAACAGGTGAGGAAGATTTCTGTCTCCATGACAATATTGCTTAGGTTTTCTGACTAAATACTAAATGTTATTTAGTATTATTTTTAGAGATTAAATGTAAAAGATACTATTTAAGATAATGGTTAGGATCTGAGTCTTGCCTTATTGCAGGGTTCAAGAAGCACGGTCAAAGGTTGTAAACTTCAAACTCTGACCACGAAACTGCAGGCGAGGTAAAATTCAAGAAAGAAAAAGGTCAATGAAAGCAATGACCAAGAAAGGTATCATTACCAAAGCAGTGTGGTTATTGCAACTAGCCTCAGCTATTCTGAGACAGACAAAAAGCTCGTCATCAGGAAGCCATCAATACACATCACACTAACAGTCCTGTCTGGCAGCCCCAATTCCCAGCCCTTGTGTTACAGGTTAATAATTCATCTCTTCTCACCAGTCAGATTGTACCTTGACTTCAAGCCAATTCATAACAACTGCTATTATAAAATCACAAAAACCTCAGGTTAATCTAATGTTTAAGAAGACAGATAGCCCAAGTGTTGATGCAAAATTTTCCCTTTCCTCTGGACTTTTCAAGGTTTCACAGCTCGTTTTTGACATACAGGTGCTGCTGAACAATAACCAAGCTGGCTTGCTCCTGATGCACAACACGGCATGGTTATTTTTAAAAATGAAACAAGAGAAAACCTTAGCAATTTCATTTGCATGTAATCAGCATCCATTTCCCGCAAATGCAATGCCCAGTCAACCAGAAGAAAAATGACTTTTAAAAGCAGGTGTTCTTTCTAATTATTGTTGATTTGAGAAAGTTATTAACACTTGTGTGCACCCAGGTTTACAGTAACGTAACCTTGTTGTCTATCAGCAGACATCAGATTGAGAACAATATCTTTGGTTTAGTCCTCTAAAGGGGAGTTTAGTAAGAAATAGTTCAAATTAGTTATCCCTGTTCCTATATGATTAGCATGACATACCTTAATGTACCAAGATAAGAATAAAACACAGCCTGCTCTGCTGTTGCAGCATGGAGGGAAGGTACTACATGAACAGAACAGCAGTGGTTAAACGTGCACAGGGAACACTGATATATTTGAGTAGTTTATTTCTCCAGGCTTACAAATTTGATTACCATGGAGTACAAAGCTATTAAAAATATGACCTTTCCATACTGTACAACTTGGCAAAAAGCCAAATAATAACTTTGTTTGACTTGGGTAATATGATAGAGTGCCTATTCAGCTGGAAATAAAATGACTTTTCTTTACAGGAAATTATACCTGGAAGACTTAACGTCCATCATGAACATAATACACATACAGAGCCATTAATTCAGACGCATGGCAGCCAATCTCATAGAAGTAAAGGGACAATGTTTCTAGGTGTGGCAGAAAATGATGTAAAATTCTTGCCTGGCATTTGCTCTGTGGTAGGGAAAAGTCAAATAAATAATGACAGTAAGTGGTAAGGGAGAAAATAAATAGATTGTACAACTAATATGTCACTGATACTTCATAACTCCTTGTCCTGAACAAACAGTTCTCTTTTTATACCTTTTGCTATGCAAACAAGGGAAAAATATGAATCCTATACTGATGTTAGATAGACAGACATTTGGTCTGATAAAACCTCTCATTAGTGCTTCCCCTAATACCAATGCCACAGTTTTCAGTTCAGTTAGGAGTAAAATAAAAAAGATACACATGAAAAAAAGAAATGCCTGCATAGTCCTCCTGTTTTCAGGAGTGTTGCACTGAATTCTAGCTTTAGAAAAAACCCAGGAAGACAGAAAATCGTAGATGATGAAAGGAAAGAAAAAGATCGTTTCAGCTTCCACGTATCTTTGGCTTTAAAGATGTCTTCTACTTTAATTAGACTAGAATGACACATGACAAATACCAACCTTGAAAAAAAAAAATAATCCTGCATAATTAAATTTTTCCCCTAACTCAAAACACAATTATTAATTATTTTGCAGACTTCTATTGGTTTTGCTTATTATTTATTTATTTATGGGGGTACAGGGGATTTTTTCCAAAAGATTATTTTTCTGCTAAAACAAAATAGTATTTTGTGGTTTCCCAGCTGTCTAAATAAAACACTCCTGTCTGTTTTGCTTACAGGCAGAAAATGAACTTGTGGAGACAACTCCACAAACTCAACCAGGGAACCATCATTTCAATCTCTTCCAGTGCTCGTTTTTTTATTCTGCTTTTTCATTTTACTGTCACATGGTACTTTCCCCACCAAGTACTTTCTTTTTTTCAAGTTTGCAAAATGACTAGTCTAATCAGAAAGATATTATTAAGAGAAATCCACTGGAATATGCAGGAGTACTGAAAATTCGTGAATACGAGATGATTAAGATACTGGAATAAGGACTTTCTACTTCTGTGGAAAGCTATGTAGACTTTGTAATTACCACCCACACTCTGAAATTTTATGTCTTGTCTGAAAATTGGATTTCCAGTGTGTTGCATTTTTCTATTTAGCTGCAGAAATCAGGCACAAGGGAATCACACTTCATTTAAAGCCAGGTATTAGGAGAGCAATGTCCACCTATCACTCTCCAAAGAACTATGAAGGAGTGGCTTAAGAGTGAGATGACAATGAAAAAAGCCCCCAGTATTCTTTGCAGATAGAGTTTTGTTTTCTTGACTTTTCTTATGAAATGTGGATGGCAGCAACAAGAACAGGATCTGACTCTGTAACTGTCTTCAATGCCCGTCGTCACCAATGGACTTTCGAGAGGCCAGCTTCAGAGTCAATCCCAAAGAACTCTTTCATTCAGATCAACAGATATTATTCACTCTTTTGGCCCCAATATCTTCTAAGAGGTGTGCTATGTTGACCCTGACTGGATGCCAGGTGCCCACCAAAGCTGTTTCATCACTCCCTTCCTCAGCTGGACGGGGGAGAGAAAACACAACAAAAGGCTCATTGGTCAAGATTAAGACAGGGAGATCACTCATCAGTTACTGTCACAGTCAAAACAGACTCGACTTGAGGAAATTAGTTTAATTTATTACCAATCAAATCACAGTAGGGTAATGAGAAATAAAAACTAAATCTTAAAACACCTTCCCCCCACTCTTCCCTTTTTACCGGGTTTACCTTTATTCCCAAGTTCTTTACCTCATCCCTGCCAGCAGCACAGGGGGACAGGGAATGGGGGTTGTGGTCAGTTCATCACATTGTCTCTGCCACTCCTTCCTCCTCAGGGGAAGGACTCCTCACACTCTTCCCCTGCTCCAGCATGGGGTCCCTCCCATGGGAGACAGTCCTTCATGAACTTCTCCAATGTAAGTAGTACTCACAGGCTACAGTTCTTCACAAACTGCACCAGTGTGAGTCCCTTCCATGGGGTACAGTCCTTCAGGAATGGACTGCTCCAGTGTGGGTCCCCCACAGGGTCACAAGTCCTGCCAGCAAACCTGCTCCTCTCTCCACAGGTCCACAGGTCCTGCCAGGAGCCTGATCCAGTGCAGGCTTATCACAGGGTCACAGCCTCCTTCAGGCATCCACCTGTTCTGGCATGGGGTCCTCCATGAGCTGCAGGTGGATATCTGCTGCACTGTTAACCTCCATGGGCTGCAGGGGAACAGTCTGTCTCACCATGGCCTTCACCATGGGCTGCAGGGGAATCTCTCCTCCAGTGCCTGGAGCACCTCCTTCCTCTCCCTCTTCACTGTCCTTGGTGTTTGCATGGCTGTTTCTCTCGTATATTGTCACTCCTCTCTCTGGCTAGAGTTTCCATTGTGCACCATTTTTTTCCCCTTCTCAAGTATGTTATGCCAGAGGCGCTGTCACTAATTGGCTCAGCTTTGGCCAGCATTGGGTCCGTCTTGCAGTTGGCTGGCATTGGCTCTATCAGACATAAGGGAAGTTTCTAGCAGCTTCTCACAAAGCTACTCCTGTAGCCCCCCCACTACCAAAACCTTGCCACACAAAACCCATATGAAGTGCATTGTTGCTGTATTTTTTCTTGCACGTGCTTGAAGATCATTTCCTTTATCAGCAGACCTGCACTCCTGAATTGGTTGGTGATCAACAAGGAGCAGTAATGTTCAAGCAGTATGTTTAACTTCCCATATTGAGTGAAACATATAAGAGTGTACAGTGTACAAGACTTTTAATCAGCCTGCCCATGACTACATCTTTCATCAGCCAGTGGAGTTCTTCCTTCACATTCAGTTTTGAAGTTAAACACAGAGCAGACAGGTAAGCCCTTTTGAACACAGAGGAGATATGGGTAGTCTTTCCACCAGGAATTCCTTGAGGACTAGAAATGCATATCTGGCATCCTTCAGTTTAAAAATCACTATTCCCTCCTGTTCCCTTTTTTGAGGATTAGGTGCGATTGCGAGTTGTGTTTGAATCGAGTTTGAAGAGATACAATTCTGAATATTGAGATCCTCTTTACTCAGTCATGAAGAGTTTCAGGTCTGACTGAAAGTGTGCTGCAACATGACAAACTCCTGTGCCCTTTTCCTTGCTCTGAACTCACTTCAGGGTTAAGAGACTAGTTGCTTGTCAAGTGCCGAAAAGCTATTAGAGTGGATTGATCAAGTGGAACATGATGGCAGGAACAACAGAGAAGGAAAAAAATGAATGCATTTTTGTATGAATTATGAAGCCACCAGTATGCACACAGCGCTGATCATGGTTGCTTGCCCTAAGCAAAGCTGGGCAATGAGAGGTTGGTGTTGGGTTGCATAAAGGTATCCTGTATGAAAACGCTGGCACTTACTTGCCACTTTGGGACTGTGCATATATACTGCCTGTTGTCTTGTCTGCTGGAAAGATTAGAGGCATGAACTGCTCCTGCTTCTCTATGATACCGCCTTCCTAGGAGAATACCAGCCACTAACTGCATAGTGGAGCGATAGTAAACATATTAAGAAATACAAGTCTCAAAGCACTCCTTCTGCTTTCTTCTGCTTATGGCACAGAGATACCTCTAATACATATATTGTGAAAGATCGAGAGGGGACCTCATCAGTGCTTTATAATAACTGAGTATAAATCCAAAGCGCTATGGGTAGTATCCATGATTAATTGCATTCAGTCGACATTAGACTCTGTCATTATGAGCTACTTGCTGCTCAGCACTTGCTCTGCTGTTAATTATTGTTGTGTGGCTCTAAGGGATGTTTTCAAAACATTTCAAATTCTGCTACTGTAATAGCACAGTGAAGAAATCAATAAGCTGCCATTTAGCAGAGGAAAGAAAAACAGATATTTGTATTAAGAAGTTTGAATAATTTTGCTTTATCTGGACCAGATAAGCTATCACGGATAATAAAGGTGCTTCCAAGACAGCACTGACATTTGGCATCCTATCTAGACTTCACTGAAAATCTTTTTTTTTTCACCCACCCACACACAGAGCAATACCCTCTGGCACATAACGCTAGTGAGATTAAAAGGGTTGCATTCAGATTCCAAGTTTTTGAAATGGATATTTTAATCAAATTTTTGGTGGTATATCTCTCATGACTTGGAAAAAAAATAACACTCCACATTATTTATTATTGTTATTATTAAGGAGATGGGCATGGTACTGATGATCTTTTCATAGGAGATAAAATATTAGGTTACCAAACTGGGAAAAAAGGGGCTGCCTGCTGATGTAAGGTCTGCCTCTCACTCTGTATGAGGCTAGTACTTCAAAGTTAACATTAACTTCACCAAGACAGATGCAACAGATTCTTTTCTGCAGATGTTCTTCTGTTTATAGTGGTTAGCTTTAAAAGTTTTATCCATGGTGCAGCCATGTGGAAGACAGACAAGACTGCTGTGCAACGTGCAAGAGTGGTAATCGGCTGCTATGCCCCATAATAATGTGTATCAGTAACTCTCTCTGATAATTAAAATCAAGATTAAATTTAGGTAACAGTCATCATAATGGAAAGAATCTAAAAATGAGCAAAATATTTTTTAAATCCTTTTAAATTTACTTCTCCTGAAATTTTCCAAAACAAGATTTTCCTTCAATTTTGATCTGTAGAAAATGTTGAAATATGCTGTCTTCTGAGACAGAATGAAATGAATTTCTGACATGCCAACATTTCTAGAGTTAGAACCTTTATTTAAACTAAGGGGAACAGATCCAATAGCTGAAAGAAATAGTCTCCATGTTGAGACTGCTGGAGTACATACTTTGGATGTGGGAGAGCCGGAAGAACCAAGGTTGGAATATGTGGGGTGCACAAAATCTGAGTTACTGGCTCTTGTTCATCCTGGGATGCCATCACTAGATCCTTCTAACCACAAACTGCAGCCCAGACCAGGGAAATTGTCATGGTCAAATTTACAGCCCCATTGTCCTCTCTCCAGAAAAAGGCTTTAGAGACTCTCAGTCAGTTTGGCTTTCTTAGGTGTACGGGTATGCACTGGGTACCATTAGTTACCAAATTACCATCAAAACTGGTGGAACTTGCAAGTATTCCATTTTTATTCCTTGGATTTTGATCTATAAAACTCCAGTGAGTTCCATATGGGAAGAGCTACAACTAGACCCAAAGAGCAAATATATAAAAATAAAGTGTATAAATGATCCATTTAATGAAAGACTAAGAGATCTTGTAAATCAATTCCTGATATCAACTAATGCTATTATCTAAACAATACACAGTGCCTGAGAGCATCTGCATATGCATCCCTATGCCTATACAGTGAGACTACACATGAAAGCAATGTGTAACTACACGCCGAGGAGCCTAAAGCAATCCAGAGGCACCAGTTTTACAAGCCCACGTTTGTGGAACACAGATCTGGATTATGTGTGTCTGAACTATCAGTGAGATAGCAAAATTGCGTGTCGATTACCATCCTGTTGAGCAATGAGAGAATGAGATAGGGAGAGAACGAGAGCAGAGTGTGCCAGAGGACAAATGATTAATACATCTTCTCTGTATTAGCATCAACAATGCGCTGCCTCAGAAGAAGTCATGGTTACAGAGTATCCACTAACCTGATGCAAAGCTCAATAAAATATTAGAGTAAATAGGATAAAAAATTACCTTAATATCTTGCACAAAGGCTTCCTGATCCAACATGTCTCCTATTGCTTTGCTGGGCTACTTTCAGCCTTACTTTGTGCTGTTCATGAAAAATCAATTATGTGACAGAAAGAGTGAGAGACCTAGAAGGCATCCACCTCTGAGCCCAGCAACACCACTGGCTGGAAATTGATGCCAGACAGGCTCTAATTAGGAATAAAGCACAAATTTGCAACAGTGAGGGTGACTAACCACTAGAAAAATTATTAAAGGAAGTGATGGGTTTTCTGTCTTTGTATCTCTTCCAAAGGACCGGAGAGGCCTTGCTGGAAAGCATGCCTCAGCTAAGCAGAAATTACAGACCTCAACAGAGTCAATGAGCTCTAATAATGCGTAATAGACTGGTCAGACTGGACAAGATAATTACCCCCTGGATTTAATTTTCACAAATCTGCTAGCACAAGGAAGCTACCCACTCTGCCGGGAAGAAGACGAAGAAGACAAAAGCTCCCTTTCCTGAATCTGAGATTGCTAGCTGCACAACAGTGTTTGGCAGATTTACCCCCAAACAAATGAAAGAAAT
This sequence comes from Aegotheles bennettii, assembly GCA_013398125.1. Classification (NCBI taxonomy): domain Eukaryota; kingdom Metazoa; phylum Chordata; class Aves; order Caprimulgiformes; family Aegothelidae; genus Aegotheles; species Aegotheles bennettii. The sequence continues at coordinate 472,913 of VZRW01000029.1, forward strand.
GCAAAATGTTATTACAAGGGCCACTTACTTGTCTTATGCTTAAAGCATAAAATCCTGTTATTAACATCTTTTGGTATTGGCACCAGAATTTCAGCTATTAAGGGTATTTCTATGTAAGCATCACCTCAGTCACTCAAATTGTAATAGTGCTGTTGCACAATGGGGTGGCCTGAAAGGAGGTTGTAGTTGATTATGCTGTTATTCTATCTCTCTTAGCCCCTATAAATGTAATAGAATATTAATAAAAATGACACATTTACTTTGATTCTCCTAGAAAATGAGTGAAGAAGAGGTAGTGAAGAAGCTAAGAACTCTGAGGTATTAATGATGAACCCTCATATCCACAGCTGAGCTTTAGGCAAGTTCTGTCTTGTGAGAGAAATTATGTTTTGGAACAAAACCAAGCCCTGAGTGTTTGACTATGTTTCTTTCACAGACACGAACAGTTTTCATTACATATCCCTACCTGTAAACAGGACAACTCTCATGTTTTCAAAGTCCGCTATACTGCCTTCAAGCAAATAGCTCTCATTTCTCTTTCTCCATTTAGATCTGAGAGATTAATTAAGCTCATCTACAGTTGATTAATGCAGGTAGGAAGCCTGTGGCTTCCTCCAATTACATTCAGATGATGTGGTACTACTAGATATATTTATTTGGCTTTTAAGAAATATATCTGTAAGAATGATCCAGGCAATTGTGATGTCAGATTAAAATACATTATAAAATCATTAGTGAACCAAACCAGCAGCACATTCTGCGTAGCCATCTGGAAAAGAAGATGTTACAGAACAGATCAACATCTCTTCTCGGTATGAGCAGGGACCCTGGTTCAAATAAATATACTTGTACTCCACTAAATAGCTGCTCAGTTAATTTATTACTATGGAGGAAGGAGATGCTAAGCTACGAAGATAGAATGTGGTACCAGAAAAAGTTTACTACAATGCAGACTCTGTGACGTGCTCCTCACCTGGGATAAAATTGTAGACTTACTGGTGCCATACTGGTGCCCTAGATGAAACTACTGCTTGTGAATATCTTTGCACCTCTGAAATTTCGTCTGCTGAATAATGGATCTATTGGTTCAACTGGGTAAAATCCCAGCTAAGGAAATATGTTAAAAAATTAGAGTAGACAAATCAGGTATTTGAGGGGAGAGGGAATGGTCTCAGACATATGAAATACACCTTACAACCCCACTAAGACAAGACAGACACCTCTTAAAATCAAAAAGTCCTAATCCTAAAAAAATGTTCCTATAGCCCTTTCTTTATGCAGCACATATGGAAATCAAAAGAAAACAGGAAAGTTCTGCAGCTCTTTCAATGTTTTAATTTGCTACCTACACATCCCATTGCAAAACTCCACCAAAGTGAGAATTGGGACTGGAAGCTTCTGATTAGGCAGGATGGAGTTCCAGAGCTATTGAGCTGAGCTTGGAGAACAAGAAAGGTGTGTGATCACACTTCCCATCAGCTCTTCGAGCTACCTACACTGCACAGATGAATTTGGGGTTTCCCAAATTCAAGAGCACCCTTCCCACAGGTTTCTGTATCACCAGAACTTTACTGTGAGCTCCTTACTGTGCTCAAACAACACACGACCAGAGTAAGTCACACTCAGGCAGTAACTGGACGGTACCCATTTGCACAGAGCACTCCTCAGTGTGGCCTTGCCTCAATCACAGCTGTAGTTTCTCCAGCCTAGAAGAGGACAAAAAGTAGGAAGGTCACACAGAGCATTAGCCCCTCTCTCTATTAAATCTTTGGCTCTGTAATATCCTTTGATTATGTCTCTATTAAATTACACAAAGAAAACACTGCCTAATGCATGAAAAGCTATGCACAGGGTTAAAACTACATAAAAGAAACAATACAATAACATAACAAAACATTACACGAACATGCCTCACTGTATAAATTTGACCACCTTGAAATGCCTTGATTTGCCATTTTTCTTTTTCGAATGCAGGCGATCCCGGACTCCCAAACTCCTGCATCTCCCAGCTGGATTTGTCAAAGAACAGCTAAACATATATTAACAGTTACAGCCATGCACAAGTACCATGCTTAATTGCAGCTCACAATTATATACTATGCTGTATAAACATGCACAAACTGCATATCCAGGACATCTCCTCAATTCATTTATATTCAATTCAGTACCTGATATTAATTCTGTGTTTACTTTATCAATTTCAATGGGATTATTCTTTTTGCATCAAAGACTTAGGTGTTACTATTACTGTTGCCAGTTTAATTTTTCTAATTGATATGGTTTTGCTGAACTCATTTAATTGAATTCATTTCATTAACACTGGAACTGATACAGATATACGGAAAGGATATGGTTTAAGTAAATGAGCAAATATTCACCACTTTTATTCAACCCAATATGGCTTTTCACTGAAATCAGTAGTCACTTCTCAAAACAAATGTATTTTAATTCCTTCTGATTTATTTTTCCTTCTACTACTTCTTTGTCACAGTTGGATGCATTTAAGTAAACCAATTGGTATTTATAGGAGCCAATTTTCATTTAAATCCTTGAAAGATAGTTTAAATATTTCTTTAGTACCCGCTGCACATTAACTGAAACAAACACGTTTCTGAAATGCAGTAGGCTTGTTATTGATAATACGACAAGATTTTATTTTAATGGTATTCTTGGTTCATTCTTTATCCCAGTAATTTAGGCAGATCAAATTTGTAAGCACAACAGATTGGCTTAAGGTTTATATTCTAACTTAAAACTCCACATATGTTCACATACACTCCAACATGCTTTCACAAAACTGGTTCTTTCCTTTCTGTGGTAGTACTGGACTCCATTGATCCAGGCATCTCTGATAGAGCAGCCAGAGTTTAGGGCTCACTAAAATGACCCTCGATGAACTAGATGTAGGCAGCAACTCTATTCAGAAATGTGGAGTTTACTTAACTCATCCAGCAATGCTTGATTTATAGTATCAACAGGACAGCAACTTTGGGAGTTCAGGATTCAAGTCAGGGATGAAGCCACTTTCTTAAGAGGTGGCAGGTGGGCACAGATCAAAATACAAACTGTGGTCCTACAGAAGTACTAAAATGCAGTGCTTAGCTAAGAAGTGCTACTTTACAAAATCCAAATAGTCACAAAGCTGTCTTGAAAGTTTAGATTCACGGCAACATTTACTTACAGCATGCAGTGCGACACTGACCTGAATGGTGCAGTTCAGGTGCACTGACATTTGTCATTTGGTTGTCCCTGTGAGGTGATCCAACACTTGCAGCCCAACTATTTAAGCTTTCTATGACAGAAACTTCTTTATAAGATGTCAAAACTTCTAAGTTTCTGGCAACTGTACTTAAAAACTGCCTGTAGCGGAGTTTCCTGTGTATGATTTCCAACTGTTTTCACTTAGAGTTTGGTTTATAATCAGAACAGGACACACACTTTCCCCTGCTATCAGTCACTTTTCAAAGCATCCTAAGTACATTCTTTTTGTTCTGGTTTTATACGGTCATCTCTTACTGTTTTTTGACACTCCTTTATTACCAATAGCTGCATACCAATTCCATACACACAACAAATGCTACTGTCCTGTGATGTTTCTATGGAAATTGGTTCCATTATCTCTTTGCACAGCAGGAATATATACATTAATGAAACTTGCTGTCAAATATTTGAAAGTGGTTATGAAGGATTCCAGAATTAACCTCACTTCCATGGATCAGTTACAAGATTTCACTGCTTGTAGCTCTGGGGACTTAATAACATTTTTGGTACTTATTAACAATATGTTAATATGCTTCTCTTTAGCAATTAGGAAGTCAGCCCTATCTCTTCCAGGATTTCATATGACGAGACAATCCTCCTTGAAGTGTATGTACAGCTGCTATTAATAGAAGACTTTCATATGATAAGCAAAGAACATATCCAGTAGTGATAACCTTCTCATGGTTTCTTTTGATTCAGCAGCCAGAGTTGCTATTGCCTATATAAAAACTATGGAAATCTGATGCACAAATCCCAGCTGGGCTAATGTTCAAGGTGATTTGCAACTGGAAGTCCAAATCCTTAGAGATGCCATTTTCCCCTGACTTCCACTGTCACAGGAAAGCTCCCTGACCTCCTGACACTTACTTACTCTCTAAAGCCACCAAGAAACCTGACAAAGATATATACTGATTTTACTGCATTACCTAGAAGGTGATTTCCATATGGATTAGCCTTTATTCAGGTGGAGGAGAAACCTGAGTGGAAGGGTAATGGGACCTGTGAGGATCCTTTCCTTAATTTTCACATGTTTTTGCTTGATCTTCCTCTGCCCTTTTGACTTAAAACATTAAATCAGAGATCCAGAAATGGGCAAAGTCTTCACTTCCCTCTTGTTGTGTCTGAGATCTTGCCAACTGTTCTAAAGGGCTGGGCAGTTGGTTCATTCACAGTCACTGCTGACTTTCTGACATGCTCAGGTATTGGATGGACTTTGCTGGGGTGACATCAGGATTGTATCATTTCCTCATGAAAAATAAAGTTAAGGTATGCCACAGTCTTCCTCAATAATTTTTTTCCCCACCTACTAATGAAAACTGCCTGTATTCCCTGATAACAAGCCATTGAGGACCATGCTCTAAGTGTACTAGGCCACTGCTGGCCCAAAGGAGCAAGGTACTGTTGCAGAGCATAGAACAGTATCCAACAGAAATAGCTCCACTCAGACAGAATTAGCATCATGTTCATCATATCTGAGAAGCAGGGAAGGGAGGGCAGATTACACTCTGAGGGAAGGCTCAGTTTATAAAAAAAAACAAAAGGTCATAAAATGTTACCCCATGTTCTTCCCCAAAGAAATTATTTCAAATACCAGACTCCCTACAGCTTTTAATAACCTCTGCAAGTATTCCAGCATCTCTGCAGCCAAGTGCTGTGACATGCCCATATGTCAGGTACCAAGGTCAGCAGATGAAGGAAGATGAAGGGCTGCAGGACACCTGTACATCATATTGACCTCACAGCTAAGAATCTGCTCTTCTGACTTCAGGCACAGGAGGAGCCAAACATGCCACCTCACAAACAACCTGAACATCATCTTGTACTTCCATAAATGCATCAAATTTCCATGTTTCTGCATCTTAATGAGATACTTCACTAAAATGTGAAGTTAATGATTTATTAGTTTAAATAATTTACTTTACAATTCAATTAACATGCCAGCCTTGTTGCACACTCTGGAAGGGAAGCAAATCCTTTTAAAGTGCCTCAGTAATCTAATTAGCATGTTCCTTCTCTTTATGCCATGTTTCAACAGTTACTATATACTTCTGGACCTCAAAGTATCTCCCTTTGGTTAGATGAGGAGAAAGAGGTTAATTTGGGTGTGTGAGAAAGGGAAGGTGTTTAGGAAGCAGCTCTGTGTCATGCTTTGATAAAAACCTCAGCAAAGGTTTCAAATGAACATACACGACTGGAGCTGATTTTGAAGCTGACAGCTTCAAAGGAGGTGCAGGATTGTATGGTAATAACAGGCATTAAATTACCTTCTCTCCAGCAGTGTGTGTCATTTGGAGTCAGGTCATAAACAGGATAAGGGAATCTTGGCTTTCTGCTCCTCGCTATACAGGCACAGTGAAACAGCAGAAGACTCTTCACAAGTCTCACTAGCTGTCATTACTATTCTCAAAGGACTATCTTAAACTTGAAGCGAAACACAAAAAATGAACACATTTCTAATAATTTATAATGGCAGGACTGATGCAGAAACTACATTGCAACTAAGGAAAGCAGCTTAAATTATGGGTTTCACCCTCAGAAAATATGAAAAAGTCCAACATTTCGGAAAGTAATATAATGTAGGTCGGCAAAATGTTCACGTAAAAACAGAATACTGTTTAGATATATCTGAATTAACAAGCCAACTTTAATAGTGGTCTATACAAAAGCTGTAATAAACTAAAGCTCAAGGTCCCATACTTATCTTCTGAATACTCCTTATATTTAAAATCTGAATGCAGCCAGATGCTGGCTACCTGTTATTTAATTGTTTCTGTTTTGTATAAATTTTATTAAAGCCATGTGAATTGGTGGGTTTTGTCTATGACACTGTAAGCACACATGAAAAATACCATCTAATCAACATGTGGCATTCCAGACCTTGGTGGGATGATCTGTGGTGATTGTGACAGAACATATTGCAAAGCTACCGATTCATAATTTAAATTTCAGTAGAATCTAGGGGCCCGGTAAAAGGCTGCAGCCAGCTGAACTAAGTACTGTGTATATATATATATATGCCATACAATAGTATACAGAGCTTACAGTTTAAATATTTAGGGCACTCAGAAAGGAATTAATATTTCCTTTTATATATGGAAAACAGAAAATGCTGAGGAGGGATGACACAATGACACAGACCTCAGGGAATTTTTCAGCTCTCCTGAGAGCCAGGTCAGTAATTTAACTCTGGCCATCTTTCATCCCCCTTTAATAAAAGATTTGTGTTGCATACTGTGTGCATGATGTGTAGTGACCGTGTTGTATGGTTATTGCTATTCTTTAAGCCTTCACAGCACATAGAGCCATGAAATACACATAAAATAAAGTCCTTACACTGAATGGATAGTCCTCTAATAAGAAAACAAATGAAAGACTTAGAAAATCAGAGGAAGAAATAACTCCTGTGAGCTCATACATAAATGGGACTACTTTTGTTCTCTCTGAATGTATCTTGCTCAGAGCAGCCAAGTTGCACTGTCCTCCCTGTGCAATTTTATGATATGTGCTACATGTTATAAGTAAGCTGCCATGACTAACCTTATCCTGGATGCAGTCTTCTGCAATCAAAAGTTCTACTTCTGATGGCAGAAATGATGCAAAACATGGCATAGTCTGCCCTCAACTTAAATTCTTCTGGAAGATAGCGGGCTACTGGCAGATAGCTCATGTGGCTGCAGCTGGTTGAAATAAAAAGGAAAGGGCTGTTTCAGCGCCTCTTTCTTCCTATAGCTGCATCTCAACATGCTCTCCCCAAGTCTCTTATTTGTCCATGCCAGTATTTCAGGGGAGAGGCAGATTAGCAGGAGGGAGGAAGGCCCAGATGCCTAATCACCGGGCACCAGAGCTGCCTCTGGCAGCCAAAGGACAAACGCTTGTGACCTTTCCAGTACTCCATCAGGTGAGTGGGAATTGGATGAGATACAGAACAGGAGTAGGCTGCCAGGCATGCCATGCTTGTCAACCTTCACCCATTCTGAGAAGGGATTTGAGGAAGGACGTCATGGTGGGGAATTGCCACCAGCACAGCTGCTAAATGCAGCCAGAGCATGGGGAGTGACTTCTTTGATAGGCAAACTTCATCAAATGGAAACAACATAAAAACTGGAGGCACTGCTGGAAATGTCCAAGTACAAATAAAACAGAGTGTTGGAAGGATATCAGTCATACTGGCAGGATTTTGCTGTTAAGCACTAAAGAGCACCTTAGACTTCAGCCAAATCTCACCAGGAAAGCAAGTACAGTGCAGTCGGGTGTCAACTGGTCCTGGGAACACCGGCATGCCAAGCAGCACATTGCCATGGCATGGAAAGATGTAGGAATTACTGCTTCAAACTCACAGAAGCTCAGCTCTCTGACACAGGACATGGCTCCCTTTCACAGCTATCAATGGCTCTACTGCCAGGGGACCACTGGGCTTCTGGCTTGAGTGCCATGTGTGCTCAGCAGAGCCAACAACTGGATGGTGAACTCTGCCAGTTGGTGAAGCTGGCTTTCATGTATGGCTGCCAATGTCAGGCATGAGAGAAAATTAGCTAATTTCCAGGGTATTTTAGCAAGAGAGGAATGCTTAGAAAAAAGAGCAATGCAAGATTAATTTGGTATCTGATTTTAAAAGTGCAAGTTTAAATACTAATAATGTGGAGCAGGAAATCTGACATAAAGACCCAGCAAACCAGCAATGTTTAAGTAAAGGAAATTAAGTGCAGACATTACAGGCAGTGAGGTGTCTTTGAATAGGTTGGAAACAGATAAATGGCGGTCAAAGAAATACCCCAAAAGATGTTGAGGTTGGCAAAGGCAATGACAAGGTTTGAATGGAGTACAACTGAATACAGATCGTACAATCGTAATCTCATTTAAACTAATGATGTGAACAATCTAATACTAGTCCTTGCAACGGCACTGGGTCTTTTGTTTGCAATAGCACATTTAAATAGGGAAGTGGTGGGAAGGAAGATTTGTCTGAACTATTTGCATAATGTAGGAGAGTGTGGCTATAGACTGCATTCATCATCCAGAGGAAAGGATCTAAGCATCCTCAAATCTGCTTTTCTTGCAATGGTGGGAGAAAATTTATACGTCTTAGATAATACTGCTGCAGTGGGTGATGCAATTCACAGCCCTTTGCTCAATTCAGACATGCTTTGGCATACAATTAACAATACAGAGCACAGGAGGGGCAAGACACCCTGTTCTGCTCTGTCTCTTTGCACTCCGTGATCAGCATTGCTGCCACCACCCCTCAAATAGCAGGCTTGCTTCCCGGCTGCTCTCTCCATCGTCCCTTGTTCAGTAAGCCTGGTGAGGATACAGAAGGGCATCCTTCTGGGACATGAAATGCTCCATCTGGCAGTGGGAACCAGAGGCAAAGAAATAGGAAGCTATAAAAGTTTTAAAAGGATTTTAAGCTCCCCAGGGAAATGATTCTATTCCTTATTTAGCACTAAATACCTCTTGTAAAACTCAGCCTCCCCCACTTTCCAATTAGGAAGGCACCTGCTTTATTCCAGTTGTATCTTCTCTAAGTCTAAGCAGACTTTCTGAGGCAACTCCATAAACGAGGTCGACTCGATAAAAATACCCACTGCTGAAGGATCTGGCTAGCGGCAGGTGACTTACGATCTTACACAGCTCTGGGAGTTAAATCTGTCTTACTGAAGTCAATGGGAATTTTGCCGTTTGACTTCAAAAGGATCAAGATTTCAATCCAGACGATGGAAACTGCTCCCAGTAATAGTCAGTATGGCATTAGGACACTAAATAATAATGGGTTTTATACTTACCCAGGTGTCAAAATGTGAATCTTTTTAGTGGATACCCTACTTGTCCAAAAGTCGAGCACAATCCTATACATAAGAACTGCCTCATCTGCTGTAATTGTATGAAATAACGTCCACATGTAGCACTGATGATATGAGAGATACAACCAGGGAAATCTGAACTGATCGTGATGGTTTCTTCTTAGATTCTGTCCAGCATTTACTGTAATTTTTAAACTTCTGTGCCTCAAGACAATTACACTTATGGAGACATATATAGGTATACTCTTGGCTAGAAGCAAAGAATCTGAAAATCCAGGAGGCAGAAACTGCAGTAAGTAACATAACAAGAACTATCACTTGTTACTGCAGGGTTCCCATGCTGCAAGGATAAATTATCAAACTCCTAGTATAAAACATGTGTATCTCAAGTATAAATTTTAAATGCAGGGAGCTTTTCCCCAGGGCTTTTCTCCGGCTGCAGCAGCATTGGCAAATGTGCCAAGTATTCTGCCACTGATTTAGTGGGCTGGAAGCCACACTCGATCATTGTACCTTACCTGCCATTACCATCAGGTTTTTGCTGTCCCTTGGCATCCTGCTTACAGCAGAATATTATTCACTTGCTTGTATGGTACACAAAAACCACACTATTTTTAGCCACCTGCATCTATCACAGCAAGTTTGCATCAAGACTTCAGGGATGGAGAAAAGTGAGGAGGAAAAAGAAACATGCACGGAGTGTTTCCTTCCTCACGTCTCTACCCCCCTGCTCCCGTGTGGTGCCACAGGTTAGCACAAGCAGTGACACAGAAAGGCAGAGCCTGCTCCTTGAGCTGTCACTCCAGCTTTGTCTTTTCCTGGAGAGCACTGCACTGAATGGGCAGATGATGATCACAGTGGTATGAATGCAATTTTTCTTGTCTTTGCTGCCTCAGCTCAATGGGGTTTTGCAGACACAGTCATGGCCCATATTTTTCACAATGACTCAGAAGCATTTTAAATTATTTTCCTCATGAAAGTGAGTCTTTTGTTGGCAGTTGGAAATCTCTGCCACAGACATTTTGCATTTTTTGAGCCTAACTTTCTGACAGGAAGAGATCTAATTTGCCAAGTGATGGAGAGTGCATTCAAGGCACTTTCTAACAGCACTCTGCAAGTATCATTTCAAGCTATGTCCTCTCTGAGAAAAGGTGCCCGACTCATTTCTTGACTCCCTCCCCGCTCCTCCCTCCCCACCTCCCCCGTCCCCCAGCCCCATATGGGAAAGGTAATAATATCAGCCCAATGATCTGCAAGTCCAGAAAGTTTTGATGCTGTGGTTCAAAGAAGGGGCTAACACAACATGACATAAAAGTTGTCCTCAGACAGTTGCAGTCAATATTGAAGTATCTAATCCAATGCATTCAAGCCAGCCTCCCAGTGTGAGGAAGATCTTTAGATACAAAAGAGCCATTAGATCATCTAAAGTCTGACCTACTGGACAAGCCATGCAAGGAAACTTTCCAGACCATTTGATTTTTTCTAAAAATAGCAAACAAAACCTGCAGTTTTCCGTCCAGTCCACCAAAAGCCATGAAACATGGTACCAGCACTCCTGAAAACTCAAATCCTCTGCCTTCATGCAGTGGGTACAGCACAGACAATAATATTTAAAGTTCCTAACTTATATTTTTTTCAACTGCTGCTGGAGACTTTCTAATTCATAACACAGCCAGTATAGGATAGTACATTAATATCCTATGGCAGTCTTGCTTTCATTTGGAAGTCCTAACTCTGTTTCAATTATGGCAGTAATGACACTCCTGCCAACAAAACATCTTCTGGTGGATCTCCTGGTAAATCCTGCTGATGTTCTGGATTCTGACTTGCTCTGATGCTACAGGACATATAACTATCAGGCACTGAGTGCTGGACTGCAAAGGGGTCAAACCAGAAAGGCATGTCAAATACATACTGCCAGTGTTTAGATCCTAAACATCTGTATTCTGTTTAGAGTTAGATTCAGGCCAGTCTTTAAGGTAGCAGAAGAAATAGGGACATACCCTGAATGACATATGGGGCTAGAGTAGCCTGTATCTGGATGGGAAGAGTCAGTCAGCCAGGCTCTATTGATATGCACTCTGCAGTTTAATTTGAATAGTTCTAATCGTTCCTGACACTAAGAATGTTTCTAAATACAATGCCATGGTGCTTTGAGGTTTGACAGCTCTTTTTGGAGCTGATTGCTTCTGGGAAGTTAAAAGGTATGGAAAGTGTAATAGCTGTATCCTAGTTAGTCTGTACATGTTCAGAAAAGTGTTTGCTACTCAATCAGACAAACCAAATATTCTGTTCCTGATAAAATTGTAGAGTCATACGTTAAAAATACAGTGAAATAAAAATCTTCAAATAACTTCTCTATATTACAATTTCTACAGATCCTGTTGTGAGTTTTCATGTTGCTTTATGCTATTACACTATATGGTTAAGTTGTGCAGAATACATTAATATTTCATTTTCAAATTATATATTCATTCATATATATTCAAATAATATTAATTATTATTTCTGTCGGGGAGAATCTTCTGAGCTCTGCAAAAATAAAAAATCAGAACTATCACTTTGCAAAGATATTGGAGAGGATATATTGGCATTTTCCTTTATCATTGTCTTTATTATTTTTTTCAAAGGGTTGAAAATTTATTTCAGAGACCTGACATTACATTTAGTAAAACATAATATAACTGACTACTGCAGGATTGAAAAGTGTAGATGTAAATCACAACTCAGTCTTATCTTTCTAGTAGCTACATCAAATCTGTTAACAACTGAGAGGACATTATAATGCTAATGAGTGTGAAGGATGGTCTGTGTTTCACATTTGAACTTCTATTTTTACAAAGGCAAAACATACATGAAATTCCCAACACTTCTCTCCTGCTGAAAGAAAAACTGAAGACTATTTAGCTTTTGAAATTATGACATTGTTGTTAGACTTGTCTGCAAGATAAATTGATACATTACTACCAGCATAATTACAAAAAGGCTCTAGGGCCAAAGTTACACCAGAAAAAGTCTTAACTAATACCCTTTAATTTGCTTCCAAATACCAAAAAACAAGAAAGAGCAGGGAATTTGAATGCCTTAGCTGTGTCAAACTTTAAGAAAGATGCAAACTTCAGAGCGATGCCATTCAATTGACTTCCTGGAAAGCAAACCTCTTAAGTGTCCTGAGTTAAAGCCTCTCAAAGTAAGCCCTGTAAAATTAATTACTTCTGAACATGTTTTACCGATGGAGAAGATCTGGCCCAACACAAATGTTGCAGCTCAAATCCCCTTCCTAGCTGGCGTCCTGAGAGTTAAAAGTGAAGAATACCCTTAAAAGTTACTGAAATTCGTTTCAAAGAGGTTATCAGTGCTTCCCAATCCTCATCAAGGAATTTTATGTTTTTTCTTTAGTATACAAGCGACAATAAGCTCTGCTCAGGCTTTGGTGGAAGTGCCACATTTTTAGAAGTGCTCAGGTGTTGACTGTGTGTGTGTATCTGGCACTAAATTTGGGAACTTGCTGGTCCCTGAGTAGCAGCACATGCATCATATTAATGTAATCCTGCCATCACTTGTATCCCCTTAATCAGCAAGCAGCTGGTGTTTCACTTGCTTCCAGAAATATCACAGTCTTGAGTATCTCAAACAACATGGAAAACCCCACACTTTTATGGAGGTTAAAACATAGAGGGTGAGGAGAACACGTTACAGTCCGCTCTCTGTGCTGTTCCCTTTATTGTTGCCTAATGTTATTTATTGCAGCATCATGTTCCTTTTGAAGCATAATTAAAAAAGATAAATAATCGTACAGTCTTCCACAAAGATAAATGGATAGCTTGAGCCTTTTCCTGTTGGACTGCCTTTTTTTTAACATGTAAGACTGAACAAACCTTTGATATCTTTTTTCCTTATTCTTCACAGGAAAATTATCCTTTTAATCTACTTTGGGGTTCCCTGAATTGCCTGAAGTAATCCAGCACTTTACTCTGGGTCACAGTAAAGTAACCTATTATCCCACTACCATGTTTGCCCTTCACTGCCTGTGTTAGGCAGCCACTCTATTCCCCATAAGGTGGGTATCCAGGTAGTCCCATGTCTTTGGCACCGGTTCTGTTTGCAACTCCTTGAGGTACCAGGACTCGGGGATGTAGCTCCCGTGGTAAACACCCCTTTGGAAAGCCACTCCTGCACCATCCAAGCTGGGCGGGATGTGGCTCTTGTGGTCCATGTAGCTCTACACTGTAGCTTCAGGCTGCTCTCATCTCCAGGTCCCTATTTCTATATGTCATCTTTACAAGTGTAAAGATGATGGCAAATCATAGAATGGTTTGAGTTGGAAGGGACCTTAAAGATCATCCAGTTCCAACCCCCCTGCCATGGGCAGGGACACCTCTCACTAAGCCAGGTTGCTTAAAGCCCCATCCAACCTGGACATGAACACCTTCAGGGAAGTGGAAGTCCTCTGTTCTGAGTTTTGCAGATTGCATGAGGCACCCTTGTACTTTTCCAGTAGCAAGTAGGCATACTGCTGAGTAATTCTAGTAGTATTTCATTCATTACAAAGTATTTGTGTTATAGAAGTACCAAATCCAATCCACTTCAGACATAAAACCCACCAGATTTTACCTGGAATACAAAGAACAAGACTGTCACCTGTCCTACTGACAAGTGAGACAGGCAAGTGAGGAGAAAACTGATCAGTAGAAGTTAAAAATACCAGTTAATACCAGTCAAATGCATATATAAAGAGAAAAATGTTTCCACTTTACCCACTGTCTCCACCACTTTTGTAAATAAAGTAGAATTCACAATGCAGCAAGACACACAACAACAAGCTTTCAAAAGAGATTTGGCTGAAGGCAGCAGATGATCATGAAGCTCTTACACTGCAAAACATTTTTGTTACTGTGCTTTTAGCTCGCTCAATATACATGTTCAGAATTATGTCTGGAAGAGACAACCTGGATTAGTGACTTTGTTTTAAGAATAGATAATCTCTTGGTAAATATTTGCACCGCGTGACTTAGCTTTACTGGCAAAATTGTCTTGACAGTTTATCAGGCTGAGCACAAAACTGACTTGCTGATTCTTTCAGGATGTTGCTAAAAATAATAGAAACTAATGATGCTTGTACTTGCATATGAAGCAAAATTAATTAGTGGGGCAACTAGACTGGCAGAATTTTAGTAAACTGCATTATTTCCCAGGTTTGAAACTGCAGACTGAAACTCTTGAAACTCATTTGTGTTAATTTTGAAACGTGACTATCTATTGTAAGAACTATACACAGGAATTAGCATCTATAACGTACAAACACAAGACAACATGCACAACCAGACAAGGTGAGAAGAGCAGCATGATCCTATTCCAGAGAATCAAAGAATGGTTTGAGTCAGAAGGGACCTTCAAAGATCATCTAGCACAACCTCCTGCCATCGGCAGGCACACCGTCCACTACTCCAGGCAGCTCAAACTCAATTTACGGTATTCAAACACAGCACTTTGGTACTGCAATATTTAGCTCATGAAAAAATCCTACAATAAAAGAACTAACATACACTGAGAAAATGATGGTGAATATTGCCAAGCACAGAAAAATAATGTAAGGATACTAATATTTTTTTGGTCAAGAGATCACAATGCACTGTTTGTCCATGAGATTAATCAAAACATTGGCTTCATGTGCTTTCAGTTCCTTTCAATCTCTGTATGTCACCATCTTTTGCTTCTTAAGGTATAGATAGGTACCTGACACGTATAAAGCTGAGTGATTTATTGACTTACAGATTTTTTTTCAGCTATTATACCTCCTCTGAGGCTACTCAGACTCTTCAAGTGTCATTTATAGTGGAAACTGCCACGTTTGCATTGGATGAGCTTTTTGCTTCTTTTAGTTTAGTCAGCACTGACATTATGAGGCTGTAAAAAAAAGCTGATAAAATATTTGACATATTAAGTGCTTTCAGGGTTTTGTAAAAGGCAGTGGGTTACACCAGAATGAAGAATAAGAAAAAGTGCCACATAAATACTAGTGGATAAACAAACGTGAGATACAATTTTCATTGGTATGTTGTCCCACGTTTTCTCAAGTATTACCCCTAACGAGGCCAGTGGTGGTTTTAACAACTTCTAACAGCACACTGAGAAGAAAATATTGATTTCAGCTTTTAAGGCTGTTGTTGTTACAGTTTTGAAGTCTTTTCCTTCTTTAGTTGAATTAACTCATAGTTTATCAACTTAGCTTACAGACTGCTACAGTTGTATGAAGTCTCTGCGCTGCTGTTCTTTATTTGCAGCTCCATCACTTGATACAGATTTGCAGAAGCAGGATTTCTTAAACACAGCAAGTTCTCCCTATCCAAAAGGGAAACTCTTTTGTTGCATGATTTTGTAGGAGTGAAATTTTTATCTGAAGTATAGATGTTCCTGAACAGAAATCAATAGAAAACATCCTTACCATATTGTTTTATCAGGATGGCACAGAAGAGGGGATGTTGGGAAAAAGGGAGGAAAAAGCTTTTCCCTGTGTTTGGTTTGGTTGACAATGGCAAGACTGACTTGACTTTCAGAGACTCTGCCTGAATCTCTCTACCGAGGTTATCTCAAGGATACTGTGCAATAGTGTCATTTCTCCTCGGTGTGCCAAGGTGAACTGCACAAACACCTCCAACAGCTCTCACCGATTCTCATGTGAGACAGATTGCTGAGCTTCTGTTTGGCTTTAGAGATGTTCGCGTGCCAGTCACTGGGCCATGGGATGACAAATTACCTCTCTGCCAATATGAGAGCTGGGACAGTTCTCTCCACAGCCTCCACCAGATGGGCCTAATTAAACTATTAGCCAATGAGTGAGGTCTGATGGCTCCATTAGGAATCCTCCTGTGCTTAAATAAACAGCTCAAAATAAATAGTTTTCTCAATTAGACTGTTGTTCACGTTCTTTTCTGGGATATTCATTAGCAGAGTGTCTCCTTTGTCTCCTTTTTCCTAATGGGACGGGGCCTTCTTGACATTATGCAAAGGCTTCAGAAGGCTGTAATGACATTAACCAGTTTGCTTTGAGGAGTTAAACCCTCTCCCACACCTCTCCCAGAGTATCCACTTTACTGGACTTTATGGCAAAGATTTATTTTCCCTTAGGACGTGCAGTTCCATCCTAGCCATAGGGTTTGCTACTCTGATGTGCTGAAGCCTGTTAGTGCCAGATGTACCACCCTTGCAGCCTACACTCCCTACAGATCTCCTCAAGCCACGATCCTGTCTCCTGTGTTGACAGGGAGGGATACTCTTTTCTCTTGTTTTTATAATTACTGCCTAGAACTAACTTCTCCCACCTTAATAACTATCCTCAGGGTCCACCTTTATCCCTTCCCCCTCTACACTTTCTCCCGAGATGAACTTTATCTCCTTGATTCAGTTGTGAACTGTCTGTATCTTAACTAGAAATTTGTTCATCTACCACCATGGTCTTTCTTTTGTTTATATCCCAGTTTTTTAAGGAAAATCCCATTGCAACTGGAGGTTTTAAACAACCTCTTCCTCTCTCTTCTCCATTTTCAAAACTCCCTTGTGAAAGGCCCCTCCTACTCATTTCTTGAGTTCTCCTTGACTCTTAGTTTCCCAAGGACATCTTCATAATTCAGAATTTTCTCTCTTCTCTGCCCAATCAATGTAAGGAAGATGAGGTCTGCAGTGAATGCTAGTCGTGATTACTTCTTTTCTGACTCATTCTCAGGGGAGAATTGCTGCTCTAGGGGTGGGTGTTGGTCCCACAGGGAAAAAAAATTAGATTCTTCACCCATTAATAGCACTTCTTGGCAGCAGTGTTTGACTCACCATTAGAAATGAGCAACCAGGATTTTGCATAAAACAAGTAGTACATGGTTTCTTCAATATACCTCATGTCAAACACGGTATTACCCATGTAGCTAATTAGAATTGTTTGAGCTCAAAAATAGTAAGATGCTAGCACCACAGCTTCATGCATTTAACTATAACTCATTTGATATCAATTCATTTGCTCTGAAAGACAAATTTTAAGATACTCTTTGTCTAATTGCTCCAGAAAGAAACTGGCACTGAAGTTTTCTAAGTTATAAAACATATTGGGTTGTGAACCCAAAATTGTGTCTATTTAGTCACTGAAAGGAAAATGAAAATGAAATCATTAACTCTGTGTGAGAAAACAGGAATTTCAGAGGCAGATCCTGCAACAATCTATACCAGCCAAGGATCCGTCCCTCAGTGACTTCATGCAAGACTCCCAGGTAGTAAAAATCTTCACTATTCAAATGAAATTAATTCAATGTCATGTCACCATCAGAGGTGAGGCATACACAAAGTATTTTGCCATTTTGAATCAACTCCCAAGACCTTTATTGCGATTGCCCTTTAAATAAGCCCTTTTCTTTATTTTCCTATTGGACTGGAGTAAAATCTGAGTAAGTACCTCACCGTGTTCATTCTCATGCAGCTTTAGTAAGCAGGTGAGTTCAGAAAATGACTAAAATCATGGATACCTGGAGTAGTGATCACAGTAGAAAGAAAGGTTTCAATAACTTTGTGTCTAGATTTTCTTTTGAGCTCCTGGGGGGGAAACTGCAGGGTGGGAGTATTTTGGAGTGGCACTTTCTCTGCATCTTGGTTCCTGCTGATACTTCACCACCAGTCAAGTTAGGGATGCGTCTCTCCTCCATCACAAGCGAGGACCTCAGAGAAGAAAGGCTAACATGGGAAGGGGTGTGAACATCTTTCAATGGCTGCAAAGGATTAAAGAAATAGGATTTTAAAAAGATGGGCAAGAGGCTGCATTTTTTTTTCTTTCTTTTTATTGTTATGGTGTTGTAGTTTAAGGGCTAATGGTGCTTCCAACAGATGAGCCAGCAAGTGGAGAGAACAAGGACCCAATTTAGAAACAGAATACAAAGGAAGCAGTTACTTGATGAAAGTACACGATTTGATGCAAAAAAACCCACCCCTGAAATAAAGTTAAGAAAATGAGAAGGAAATATCCACATTCTTCAAGGCTGAGCGCGTTCTCAGCTAAAATTGAGTCCATTTGCATCGAAAAGCTAGCCTTGTTTCCCTTGCAAAATGGATGTAATTAAGCATCTTAATTCACAGAAATGACTTGATAACACATCGCTTCTGGTCCTTTCAACTGCAACTGACCAGAAACATGTTTTCTCAGGTTACCCCACTAATTTATCTTAACCCTTTTGTTGGCAGGCACCTTCTTACCAGTCGTCTCTTTCCATACCCAAGCACCACTCTCTTGCTGAGCATTCTAACCCCCTTATTGCCTTGCACTCACCCAGCCCTCTCTATGTCAGGACTGGCAATTCAGTAGATAATGCTCCCAGAGAAAATTCAGTCAGAAAGAAGGGCATTTTGTACCACCTCAGAGATAGGTCAGATTAATGGAAAGAGCCAGGAAATGCCCACCTGCTGCAGCAGGTCTGCCCTAACACTTCTATTCATGCCACTCCAGTTTGTACTGGGATACGCAGAATTCTGCTGGAAAAGCTACACAGATTCCATCAATGACCACGACCACACAGGCACTTACAAGAATGACATCTTTTCCTTTTCCTTTGTTCAACCCAAAGAACTAAGTTTATTGTCAGGGCTGAGAGTCTGAATCACTTGGGGTTGGCTGGTTGTTGGGGTTTTTTTTGGGCTTAGTCCTTAAAAAACAACCACTTTAAAGCCTAACATTAGCAAAAAAGCCCATAACATGCCTGTGTTTGGCACGTCATGTTTAATTGCATCTCTGAGCTAACAGGGGTGCATTGTTTAAACCTCAATTGTTGGAATTGTCATATTGTAAAATTTCACTGAAGTTCCACTTCTCTGCCTGAAGTGCCATAATGTTAGCCAAGTGGGGAAAAGGGTTCTTCTGAGATTGATTTTTCAGACATCGTAGTTCTGTTCAATTGAATTCACTCAAGTAGTGGTTAACATAAACACTGTGGAGAGTATGACATGTCAAATTAACTGCTTTGCAAATCTCCTGTTAATTGTCAGCCTAATTAAAAAATTGCTAATTATAATGTTTATAACTTCAAATAACTGCTCAGCTATAAAGCACTGGCTGTCAGGTGTAAACAGGGGGACTGAAGGAAAAAAAATCAATCGACATCTGTTAATTTATCAGAGGCAGTACACTAAATTGAAAAATGGATTGCCTAATGCACTGTAAATCTGCATTACGATAAAAGACCAATTCATTTCAACACCTGCTTAATAAATGATAATGGCCATCTTTAGTGGCTAGCCCTAGGGTTTCTCCTGCCAATCAGACTTAGAATCCTGCCTTTACCAACATCAGACAAGAAATTGATTGCACCTTGTTAAAACGTATATAATACCTCTTCCCTTCTTTATGGTGATAAAAATGAATAGTCTTTACAGAGAATTTTTGTTTAAAAAATCTCCTGGATTTTCTTATGCCATAAAAAGCAAATCTGTCTCATCCTTCTAAGGTTCCTCTATTTTAGACAGACTTAAACGCACTGATGAACTAGAAAAAAAAGGAAGTGCCAAGCCCAATCATTCCCATTTATCAACTTTCTCCCTTTAAATAAGAGCTATAAAACTGAAAGTTAGTACTTTACTTTGTACTTTTTTTACTCACTTTAATCAGACAGATGATGATCTGCAGCTTACAGGACAGTGAATATTACTAACAAACAGCAGTGTTTCCAGACTGTTATCTTCCAAAACATAGTTCAGTTCAAAAAACTGCAAAGTTTTAGACAGTGACTATTCAGCCCCTCACTGCAGATAGAGTTAAAGGTTGTATTTTGGTAGGTTAGTATTTTTTTCAGAGAAGTGCAGACCACTTGTGATGGCCAACAATAGCTTAGGTTTTGGGGGCAAGAGTGTAAACATAAGCAGCTGGTTGTTATTTACTCTGTGAAAACCTCTATTGCTCTAGACTTGAGATGACAAAGAAGGAGGATGAATGGAGAATATACATGTCTCAGGGAAGGACTCAGATCTTCCAGAGTTTGACAAACACACCTTCTGAGGATGACACTGTTGTTTTCTAATCCCTAATGGCAATCCACATTGCTGCTTCTTGACTAACCAACAACAAACTCTTTCCTCTCCATTTCCACAAAGACAGGCTTTGAACCAATGTGTCTTTCCTAAACTCAGCAACACCCTCTAAAATGATGTCCTTGGGAGTACGGTGGCAGTTGCTGTCTCTCCCTGAGACACGTGTCATGATATTGTGCTAATGGTTCTCATTTCACGGTGACATTTCCAGCATGCAACACTGCTTCCCCTTCTCGTTTAAGCACATTTTGAAGGATTAGGCAGCTTCTGTATTATATGATAAAATTCACCAGTAAGTCCCTTGTGCGCTTCTGAGACTGCAAAACTTCCATAGCATATTGTCAAGTCACAGCTAGGTTAATATTTAAGACTGTTTTTAAATTGCTTATTGTGATGAAAAGGGCTAAGTGTGGCTTAAAATGAAAATTGATCATTCTGATCATGTTTTGCACTTCCACTCCTCAAACTCTTCTC
This sequence comes from Aegotheles bennettii, assembly GCA_013398125.1. Lineage (NCBI taxonomy): Eukaryota > Metazoa > Chordata > Aves > Caprimulgiformes > Aegothelidae > Aegotheles > Aegotheles bennettii. The sequence continues at coordinate 493,501 of VZRW01000029.1, forward strand.
CTCCTCCCCACTCCAAGACTAAAACATGTTTTAATTTCTTACTGAGTTTTATAATGTGTCTTTTATCATTTTATATTATGGTTTATTCTAAAAGCTTCAAACAGTATTAGAACTAGTACAAAGGCAAAAAAGGTTAGTCTTTGACCCACACAGATAATGGTGAAATCAGGACAGGCTCAAGGGAAAAGGGGTAAGAGGAAAAAGGAGGTAAGAGGAAGGGTAAGAGGAAAAAAATTATTCATAACCAAACTCTGCATTCAAGACAGAAATTAGTGTAAATGAGGTAACTTACATGTCTGTACATCAGATTATGCTGTCCATCTCAAAATTTATCATATTTTCACAAATATAATGACCATGGTTCTGGCAATACTTAGCCTTTTCCTATAGCTTTCTCAAAACCAGACTCATAAAATAAAATGCAAAATCATTGGCTTTACAGAGAGAGGAAAGGTGGTACAGGAGAAGCAGGATGCCCACAGAAACTGCTGCTTCTGTTACTCCTACACACACACAGAACTTGTGGTTGTGAATCGCAGGCTGGGCAAATGTGTCAGGCATTGTTTTAAAGATTCGGTGTGCTGTATCTGTAAACCTATTGTAACTAAGGAAACAGTAGTAGTCTGTATTACATATTTTTGCTGGTTAGAGTTCAGCTATAATTTATGTTTCAGTTTTCTCATGTTGAAAGAAACTGCAAAATTTGATTCTTTATGGGATCAGCATTTTCAACTGTGTGTAAGCAATACAACTAAACACAGAGTAATAAATATATCCACCCTGTAATAAACAAAACTATTATTTTGTGTCATGTGTTGAATTTTCATTTTAAGCCATGTACGTGTACTGACAGAAACTTCCTTTATTAACGCAGAGGGATGTAACTGTTTTCCTGAGCCAGTTATTGACTTGGTTTTAAAAATCTCTAAGGAAAGTTATTTTGGAAGGTCTTACATTTTATAAAACATGGTTTTCATGATGAATTTCTACAGCCCCACATGTGTTTAAACCCCCTTTCTTGTGCCTAGTAGCTTTTAATTACCATTGCCGCCTTCTCTGAACCCCAGAAGTAAAACATTATGCTTTTCCTACTGCATACAAATGTAAGGTCTTTGGCACACCTAGGTGCATACCTTTTAAGGAAAACCCATTAAAATCAATGTAACAGCATGTACATCCATCTGGTGTACATAAGTCAGCCAGGAACAAGTCCTTTGATGGATTTAGTCTGCCGTGTACATCTTATGAATAGTTAAAATAGTTAAAAACGCTGTGACCTTTATGCCCAATATAGTGCATAATTTTCATGATGATAGAAGTGCAATTTATCTATTTTCTGAATTTATTTTTGAAGCATAGTCCAGCAAGCAAACTTGACAAAAATTTTTGTAAAACAATATTTTAATCCTTTAAAAAGAGGAGAATGTAATTTGATATCAGAGGTGGCATTGTTTTGATCTAAAATTCTACACTAAATAGTCCCCAAAAATTGCATTAAATGCCACCAACAATAAAGATCAAGGTAGTATCTGACTTGTTTTCTGGCTTAAACAAACTAAACTGTGATGCCTGAAACAAAATCACTGAATATGTTGTGTAGCTATTTTTATTCAAAATGTTACAAGGGAATCTGTCTTAAGTTTTACCCAGGCTGCCTATAGATTGTAAGGTATCAGCAACACAGTCAAATACTTAAGGAAACATGCTAATTCTGTTGACAATAATAGTGACAAGAAAAGTTATTTTAAATTTGGACAATGCAGATCAAGCAATTTTCATAGCTACTGTGATAAACAGCAAATTGTTTCCAGAGCTAAAAATTCAAAGAAAAAATTACAAGAATTGGAGGATATCTGACCCCTGAAACATCCCACAAAATGATAACCAGAAATATTCACTGCAGGCACAGTAGCCAAATAAGAAACAGGATGCTGGTCACACTACATGAACTCAGATACTATGCCACTTCTTAACCATTTTTGCAGACGGTAATGACAATTTTGGAAACGTTGGTATTTAGGAAAGAAAATGAGTAATACTCTGCAAACAAAGATTTAGAGATGAAAGCAATTCAGTTTTCAGTGGGACCTGAAAGGGTAACTCACCGTGATATTTCCATTTAATTTTAACTGGAAAGAAAATAAAACTTGGGAAAAATTCTATACCAAGTACAGCAGACAACAGTATTTTAATGAAAAAATTAAAAATGTTTTTTTCCTATAGTGTAGTTTTGTATGCAACAAGGGACAGGAGTGACCAAGACAGACAACTATGTAATAAGAGTGAAAAAAAAAAAACAGAAAGGCAATTAAAGATAAAAGAAGTGGAGGAAGAAGATCATGTTTTGATTTTCAACTGGTAAGATCAGTGCACCTCCCCTGACTGATCCATGTCTGCGATAATATATAAGATCCTTGATAGTTGATCCCAGTTTTCCTCTCTTTTGGCTTTTTAATTTATTTATCTAAACATTGTGATTGTAACTTCTACAGATGTAATGGAAGTTTTTCTGGCATTGTGCTATAAGATCAACCTTTTTCTTAATATGCCAAGGCCCTCTATTCGAATCTGTTATTTTAATATATATAATATATCTACTATAACAGGGTATATATACTATGAACATACCTCTCTATGTACACATATGTATATTGCTATATACTCTACAATAAGAATATATGTGCATACATAAATATAGTGAATTGCATCATGATATTTTAGACTGTTACTGATTAAAAAAATCCAAATGTCAAGAGGCACGTTTATTCTTGTAACTGTTTTTTTTTTCCTTCTAGTGTTAAAAGGAGTGCTGAATATATCAGCTAGGGACATTATCCTGTTAGTCACCACATTTGGATAATTCATTTGCTATATCCAATTATCCACTATGTTAATGCCACACATCTGTGTGCAAACCCTGCCAATGAGACCACATTCACATTCAAAAAACACACTAGACTCATACCACTGCAAAACAAAATCCCATCATTTCTATCCCGTATTCTCAGCCACTTGGTTTTTCTACAGGAAAAAAAGAGTGCAAACATCCCAAAGCCAAGCTTATTCACTTGAAGCATAAAATAAAACCCCCTGCAATTATTTTTGCCAATTTCCTGAATCCTCTGCATTGCAAAGCAGAATTAAACTTTTTGTATGCATTTATTACATTCCCATTTGACGATCTGTACAGAACCTGAAGGTTAGAACTTTACAAGATAAATGTTACCAACCTGTGTACATTGCCATTTAGAGGTCAAAACACTGCTCAAGAATTTACTGGGGGAAGCCCAGGTGAGATGTGTATTGGGAAAGATAAAATCATTCTGTTGTTAGTCTGTTAAATGATAAAAGAAAGAAGCAATTTATTTGAGAAGAAAGCTATAAAATAAAAAGATCAGACATTACAGTAATTCTTACCTAACTTTTAAATTTCCTCTTTTTGAAATGACTGCATACTTAACTTTAAGCTGGCACTTTGCACATCAGTTTCACTGAAATTAAAGTGAAAGTACCAATGAACTTAAAGGGACTAGCAATGTGCATAAAGTCAGACATTTGTATTTGATAGTATAGACTCAAGAACTAACATACTGTCTTGAATTTTGAACTTAAGAACCAAGTACTAGACTGACATCCAAAGCTAATAAAAAAACTCCAAATGAATCAGTGGGGTCAGTAAACATCAAACATCAAATAAATCAAAAAGCATGAATAAAGGACACAGGAAAGTAACAAGCAGAATATAGATAAAGGAACTGTTGATGAAGTAAGAACTGATGCATTTCTTGCCTAGATATGTGAAAGAAGTGCTGTCTGTATGTCCTGCTCCAGATCACACTGTCAGAGTTAAACAGCTGGATGAATCACATTCTGTTCCAGAATACACTCCAGTGTTCCAGTCTTAGTATCTTAGAATTAGGAGACGTAATAAACATTGCTCTTGCTTGTCCACTTTATTCTATCAACCTCAAACCAGCATCAGTCACTAGGTAGGACAGTACTGAATCCAATCTCAAGTGACTCCAAGTACTGTGAAGACCATGGATGTTGAATACAGCTTACCAGATATTTGCTTCTTGGAGCTCACAGCTTGTCTACAGTTAAGTAAACATAGATACTTGAGGGTGTAATAAATAACAGGTCTACCTGAGATCTTTGTTCCCTTCTCATGAAGCTTTTTTAATGCACGAATCATGCATTAGTTCACGTCTTCTTATGCTCTCTTTCACCCAAATGCAGAAGATATTACATGCTGGAGCCCACAAGATTACATGTAGAGCTGTGCTCAGTTCCATGGTTTAGTAGACAAATCAGAAGACAAAATTCTCACAATGCTTTTTTATGTGTTCTTTCTGCAGCAAAGCATTATTACTATTTTTTTTAATTTGCTGAAGAAAGGACACAACTACAAATAAAGCAAAATATGTAACCCAGCACAGGAAGAAAAGTTTAGTACAATTTGAGGTTCTTCTGAAAAAGAATAAAATGCAGCCAAAGCAATATACGGAATTTTTTCAGGGGAGTGATAGTTCAAAATCATTCATTTAGATGTTTTTAAATTCCTTTATTTCCCCAATCTCCCCTCCTCTTTCACTTTCTTTTCCTCCTAACTCATGGAATTAGCACAGATTGGTAAGTATTTTTGGAGAGCTCAACCCACTTTATTGCATGAGTTATTTATTTAATCACTCTTTGAGTGGATGCCTTCACAGATCCCTGGTAAAAGAGAGGCAACCATTTACCAGCGCAGGATTTTTTCCAACACAGATGCAGAAAGCTGCTTGCCTGACCTTCTAGAAAAGCATTCAAAGCTTGGTCTCAAACAAAGCACTTTCAAGAAACCTGAGGACTTCAATACAAATAGTCACAAAAATCCATTTTCATCTCCTATTGAGTGCCATCTTAGTAACTGAAAGTCAATTTTATCAGTGTCTACTGTATATACCCTGATATTGGAGTACTGGCTTACAACTGTTGAGATTAGGAAAGGTTAAGGGCAAAATTCTTTGGCAAATCAGCACAGCTTCTCTGCCACGATTACTCCCACTCTAAACAAGGGTTGCTTTTTCCATCACCTAAACATATCCACAGATGACAAATACCCAAAAGCTGTATCTGTGAAGTCCTGAAATCCACGTACACAGTTTTGACCCAAGAGCAGAACAAACAGGAAATGTAAGGCAATAAAAATTAACCACTTAAGACTTAAGGACAGGTATCATATTCTCGCATCTATTAAGGAAAATTCAGACACAAGAAGTCAGGAGGGGTAATTCATAGACATAAACACATCTCATCCCTCCTCACAAGTAGAAAGAAATGTCATCTGAGCTCAGCCTCTGTGCACCTCACTGAAATTATTGTGAATGGCAGCTGTGTAAAACAGAAAGGGTTTGACACATGGTGAGAACTAGAAGGTTTGGAATACTGCCAGGCTTAAATAACCTATAACCAGATACATCAGTGAACTAGTAATATTTGTCATGTTTAAGTAAAAACATCCAGTTTGCTCTGAGACAGTTGTTGAGAAACAAGAGCTCCATCACACCACGTGTAACCTGCTTCCTCAAGTCCTGTAAGGCAAATTGCTCTGAGTTAAGGAGTGAATAATCATGTGAGCCATTGAGTAACAAAGCAAAAAAGGCATCGTGTAAAGGAGATTACTGCTTAAATATAATTACAGAATTATTAAAATGCAAGTTCCAGATGGAAATTGCCATAACGGTTATTTTACTGAGGCCTTCAGAGTACACTCAGAGGAAGCAGAGCATTGACATGACAGGCTGTAAGGTTGTTATTATGCAAAAGGTCAAAGTTTCCCTTAGATTACGTCTACTCTGTGAGTCATTGACTTTTATAGACTGAGGTGTTTAGAAAAAAGTCACATTAAATTTATGGCAGCGTAATATTCTGGCTATAGTCTGTAACCTTATTTTAAAAGAAAATATAGCTAATTAAGTATAACATTCAGGCTACATCATCGATTATTGTTTTCATTTAAATAGCACCATAAATGTGCAGTGAGCTTTAGAGTCCCTTTTGAAAGATAATAACTCTGACATGAAAAATTTACACCTTAAATACTTACTTCTTGAAATACCTACCCAAGTGAGTAACCCAACTGGAAGTCTGACCGATAGGACTTCTCATACAAGTAAGGACTTTAAGGCTCACATCCTACCTCTTTAGGAGTTGCAGAGGGACAGCATATAGTGGTGCGGAAAAGGGTAGGGTTTTTCCTGTGTTTTTGCTTGTTGCTGCCTTTGAATCTGTCAGTCACAGCATCCTGCCTTCCCATCCCGCCTTCCTGTAGCTATACCAGCTTTGCTCTCTTAAATCTTTCTTGTCTGGCTTATTCATCTCTCCTTTAAGGATCATGCTCTGTCTTAGGATCCTATCTCCATTTTCTTCACATAATTTTCTTTATATCCTTTCATGGTTTAGCCTGTTTCTTCATATTGCCTACGTCCTTATTCATGAGCTCCTTCCACCTATATAACTCAGCTTCTCATTTTACCTCTCTGAAATCTCCACCTGAAGGTCTCACTGCTTTAAACTTAGCATGCTCAGCCTGGAAATCTGAATACTGAGTATTAAACATTGCAAATAAAAGTGACAAACGTATCTTTTTCCTTCTTCAGTAAGCAAGGTATTTGAGAAATACACAAATGAAAAATTATGTTGGGACTGATCAGACACATTCTTGGTTCAAAATGCAGTTCTTTTACTGCAGCATCTATGCCCACCACTTCAGAGTTTCATAAGAAATAAGCATTAAGTGTATAGTGAATATTCTGACTATTCAGCACAGAAAAAAACCTGCTGGTTTTATGACTAAAGCTGAAAACAATTAATTAAAAATTAAAAATAGTGAAATGAATGTTCTTTACTTGACACTTAGCACTTCAGTTTTCACCACAGCCTGGTTTCTGCATGTCTGAGGCTGAAGTTTTTGATGCACTATTGGGCAGTTTAAAGGGACTGTAAGTGTGCATCAGACAGCCACTATAGTGTAAATGATTTCACCAGATTTTCACAAGTAACTTTCTTAGTATTAAAGTACTAAAGCAGTTTAAGTAGATTTGTGTAAATGAGCCTTTGCAATTATCCTGGATAATTTAATGCACTGAAAATTAAATGATTTGCAATCTTGTGTGGTTACAGTTATAACCATGACACATTCTGCTTTCTTTTCCCCACCCTCCTTTTTTTAAGAAGGAAAGAATATATTACCTAGGTACAGAAGCAAGAAAAGAGAATTTAAACTAAATGGTACTTTTTTAAGAGAGTAAACACAGACTACAGCTTATTGGTCTTAGAATAACCCTATTACCAGAGTAGATTTCCCTTCTTATTTAATGTGCCACTGCTATCAAAGAGTTAAGGATGTCATTTTACGCNGGTGAGAACTAGAAGGTTTGGAATACTGCCAGGCTTAAATAACCTATAACCAGATACATCAGTGAACTAGTAATATTTGTCATGTTTAAGTAAAAACATCCAGTTTGCTCTGAGACAGTTGTTGAGAAACAAGAGCTCCATCACACCACGTGTAACCTGCTTCCTCAAGTCCTGTAAGGCAAATTGCTCTGAGTTAAGGAGTGAATAATCATGTGAGCCATTGAGTAACAAAGCAAAAAAGGCATCGTGTAAAGGAGATTACTGCTTAAATATAATTACAGAATTATTAAAATGCAAGTTCCAGATGGAAATTGCCATAACGGTTATTTTACTGAGGCCTTCAGAGTACACTCAGAGGAAGCAGAGCATTGACATGACAGGCTGTAAGGTTGTTATTATGCAAAAGGTCAAAGTTTCCCTTAGATTATGTCTACTCTGTGAGTCATTGACTTTTATAGACTGAGGTGTTTAGAAAAAAGTCACATTAAATTTATGGCAGCGTAATATTCTGGCTATAGTCTGTAACCTTATTTTAAAAGAAAATATAGCTAATTAAGTATAACATTCAGGCTACATCATCGATTATTGTTTTCATTTAAATAGCACCATAAATGCGCAGTGAGCTTTAGAGTCCCTTTTGAAAGATAATAACTCTGACATGAAAAATTTACACCTTAAATACTTACTTCTTGAAATACCTACCCAAGTGAGTAACCCAACTGGAAGTCTGACCGATAGGACTTCTCATACAAGTAAGGACTTTAAGGCTCACATCCTACCTCTTTAGGAGTTGCAGAGGGACAGCATATAGTGGTGCGGAAAAGGGTAGGGTTTTTCCTGTGTTTTTGCTTGTTGCTGCCTTTGAATCTGTCAGTCACAGCATCCTGCCTTCCCATCCCGCCTTCCTGTAGCTATACCAGCTTTGCTCTCTTAAATCTTTCTTGTCTGGCTTATTCATCTCTCCTTTAAGGATCATGCTCTGTCTTAGGATCCTATCTCCATTTTCTTCACATAATTTTCTTTATATCCTTTCATGGTTTAGCCTGTTTCTTCATATTGCCTACGTCCTTATTCATGAGCTCCTTCCACCTATATAACTCAGCTTCTCATTTTACCTCTCTGAAATCTCCACCTGAAGGTCTCACTGCTTTAAACTTAGCATGCTCAGCCTGGAAATCTGAATACTGAGTATTAAACATTGCAAATAAAAGTGACAAACGTATCTTTTTCCTTCTTCAGTAAGCAAGGTATTTGAGAAATACACAAATGAAAAATTATGTTGGGACTGATCAGACACATTCTTGGTTCAAAATGCAGTTCTTTTACTGCAGCATCTATGCCCACCACTTCAGAGTTTCATAAGAAATAAGCATTAAGTGTATAGTGAATATTCTGACTATTCAGCACAGAAAAAAACCTGCTGGTTTTATGACTAAAGCTGAAAACAATTAATTAAAAATTAAAAATAGTGAAATGAATGTTCTTTACTTGACACTTAGCACTTCAGTTTTCACCACAGCCTGGTTTCTGCATGTCTGAGGCTGAAGTTTTTGATGCACTATTGGGCAGTTTAAAGGGACTGTAAGTGTGCATCAGACAGCCACTATAGTGTAAATGATTTCACCAGATTTTCACAAGTAACTTTCTTAGTATTAAAGTACTAAAGCAGTTTAAGTAGATTTGCGTAAATGAGCCTTTGCAATTATCCTGGATAATTTAATGCACTGAAAATTAAATGATTTGCAATCTTGTGTGGTTACAGTTATAACCATGACACATTCTGCTTTCTTTTCCCCACCCTCCTTTTTTTAAGAAGGAAAGAATATATTACCTAGGTACAGAAGCAAGAAAAGAGAATTTAAACTAAATGGTACTTTTTTAAGAGAGTAAACACAGACTACAGCTTATTGGTCTTAGAATAACCCTATTACCAGAGTAGATTTCCCTTCTTATTTAATGTGCCACTGCTATCAAAGAGTTAAGGATGTCATTTTACGCAATTTTCTTTATTCTTACCTTAAAACCTCAACCAGCAACTATGCATTTGCATAATTCAATTAGTTTTAAAATAATGTCTGCTTGGCAAGACAATCACCTGCCCCTTAAAACTAAAACATTATGTGCCAAGCATTTCCAATCTCCATGGATTAACAATAGCATATTCCAAATTTATAGGGTCTATTACAAGCCATCTGAAGAGCAGCCACTGTGCCAAATCTCCCTTACTCCCTCCCCAGGGAATCCTTTCTCAGATGCTCTTTTAACATCCGGTAAACAACACTTTATGTCTTTTGCACAGATAGCAGATAATTACCATATGGTTAAAAACATGCTTGCTTCATTCACTTTCCCACTGTAAACTTCCTTCATTATGACAGCCAAGGAGCATCTAGGGAGGCAAACTCTATAATTTAGCCCTCTATAGGCTTAGTGGTTTAAAAGGTCAGTGTCTATTACAATAAAGTTAGAAGGAAGTGTAAGCAACTTTGTAAGAAATAATTTTTTATTCCAGCAGGGCTGAAGAGATAAACTGATGCAGGTGCAGGAGTGAGAGTCTGCCACATATTGCACCGAGCACCAAGATACTTTCTTACTGCATCTAGTTCAGTTACAAATGCATGCTCAGGAATAATGTAGCAGGAGAACAGCTAATAAAAACTTGGGAAGATAAGGAGCTACAAGTGGCCTCTTTCTTGACTCCCTCACTGTTTCCCTGCCTTGTTGTTCACTGCATAGTATGGGGCTACAGCAGGGAAAAGAAAACTGGACCAAGTCTTTGAGCAGTAACTATGCAGGTACACAACCCTTTCAACCCTGCCTGTCGGCACCCTGGCGAGAAGAAGAACTTGCCCATCTCATGCACATAATGCAGCAGACAAGAGCTGAATCCCAAAAGGGATAAGAAAAACAGATTCCCAGAAATCTGTCACAGTCACAGGCTTGGGGAGCCTCAGAAGCTGCATTCCTGTAGAGCTGCTTTACAGGAAAGCTAATTATGATTTCTCCCAAGCTGAATGATCAATTTCATCAGGCTCCCTCTCTATTGTGGTTGCTTAATCTGTGCTCCGAACTGAAAGGCTGGTTGGCAAATGCTATGGCACTTTTGACCTCTCCAAGATTAATTCTTTGTGACCCGGCTATTTACTTAGGAGTGCAGGCAACAGACGAGCCCACGGGGGAGAGAAAAAGCTTCAAGTATGTTGCATCCTTTTGGTACGACTTCTATAACTTCTGTTCCACAGCTCCTAGAATACAAAAACCTCAAGGACAGGGAGGGGAGAACAGGATCCTGACTCGTGTTCAATTTTATTTCCTGAGACTACTAAGAGGCATTTTTTAACCTTTATCCCCAAAATCTCTTTGAAATGTGATTTCATTTTATCTCTGATTTTCTTTGTATGCCAATCATATCCTCATTATTGGTTGAGGTGGAAAAAAAGTTTGCATGTGCACTCTAAGTGATAAGTACTAAACTTTAATAAACCTAAGATAACTAAATCATAGAATCATTTCAGTTGGAAAAGACCTGTAAGATCATCAAGTTCAACCATTAACACAGCACTGCCAAGTCAACCACTAAACCATGTCCCTTAGCACAACATCTATACATCTTCTAAATACCTTCAGGGATGGTGACTGAACCACATCCCTGGGCAATCTGTTCCAATGCTTGGCAATCCTCTTGGTGAATGAATGTTTCCAAATATCCAATCTAAGCCTCCCCTGGTGCAATTTGAGGCTATTTCCTCTTGTCTTATCACTTGTTTCTTGGGAGAAGAGACCAACACCCACCTCACTACAACCTCCTTTCAGGTAGTTATAGAGAGTGATAAGGTCTCTCCTCAGCCTCCTTTTCTCCAGGCTAAACAATCTCAGTTGAGCTCTAGACTTTTTACCAGCTGTTGCAGTTCTTTGGACACGCTCCAGCACCTCAATATCTTTCTGGTGGTGAGGGGCTCAAAACTTAACACAGTATTTGAGGTGCAGCCTCACCAGTGCTGGGTACAGGGGGACAATCACTTCCCTAGTGCTGCTGACCACACTATTTCTGATACCAGCCAAGTTGCTGTTGGCCTTCTTGGCCACCTGGGCACACTGCTGGCTCATGTTCAGCCAGCTGTCGATCAACTCCCCCAGGCCCTTTTCCACTGGGCAGCTTTCCAGTCACTCTTCCCCAAGTCTGTAGCATTGCATGGGGGTGTTGTGACCCAAGTGCAGAAGGATCTAAAGACCTGATCCCAGTCATTCCCATTTTATACTTTAGCAAAGCCCTAGTGATGCCTGTGAAAACAGCTGATGATTCTGAATGCTTTCATTTCAGCTGTTTGCATGATCCCTTTTACTACAACTTCTGCTTATCTCCTTTTCTTTTCCTTCCTTATTGGTTACCATTTCATACTCTCAACAAAGCAGAACAGCCTTCTAAGAAGAAAGAGACAACAACATCAAGGGCTATAAAGAGATGCTCAGCATCTCATGTGAAGAGCCAGAAGACTCAGAATTTGGGTTACAACTTGCTCACAGTCTGGAGGCACCCAAGACATATAGTGGATTCAGGTTACCCAAAGAGGAGAAGATCTCACCTGTGTCTGGGTAAATTGGGATCAGTTAAATTAAATAAGCACAGAAGTGATAGAAGTGAGAAAAGAAGCCAAAGGATTAGAATAACATCATTTATACATATAAGAGGGAGGTCAAGGCAGGTCAACATCCATAATGTCAAACGCTGGGCAAGCAAAGGGGCAAAGACAGTGACAAAGTGGAGCAGTCAGAGCAGTGCAGCTGCTGCGAAGGCGAGTCCAGTGATAACACTGACTAATAGTTACTAATGTATTTCAAAGACAGAAATGAGAATGATGATTCACCTGTTATGGACATGTCATCCATCAGTGGCAACTGCCCTCTGCAATGGACATGGTGTCAGCATTTCATCTGCTCCTATTGCTTAGCTTGGGGAGGGGGCAAGAAAGAGCAAGAAAGCATGTTCAGGGAGCTGATTGGTAGTCTGGAAAGGAAAAGAAACAGCTTTTTTCATGAGAAAAACTAAAATCTGGTATCTGTCTGCATTAAAGCAGCACAATGCAATAACTGAGGGTGGGCTCCCCAAGATATCCCTGTATATGTCAAGAGTGTCCCAACATTTTTTAAGCCCTATTACCAGCCTTCTCCTTTTCCATTTGCCTGTGCCATGGCATGCTCCTTCAAGTCAGAAGGACTTTCCAAAACTCTTATACTGGTAACAGGACATGAACAGAAGACATTGAGGGCCCATGTCCCATGCAAAATGTTCTAAGTGGTGCACAGATAAATTTCTGGGTCCTTTGCTGTCTCCTGTTTTATCAACAACTTCATGACTTAAAACCCAAATGAGCACTTTCCTAAGAGTGGGACCTATGTTACTGGTGCTTGATGAAGAAAGCTCTGTTTACCCCATTCAGTAATTTTAACAATTTTTTTTTCAAAGCAGAACATTTATTGTACACCTACGTGAACTTATGCTGCCATTTATAGACTTGAAAAGGAAGAGATTTTCTCCTGGAAACACAAAGTACAGTGTTTAAACAGCATTAGAGAGCAATTTGGGCAGCTGGTGCCCATCTTATTTGTTTTATAGACAAGTCACCTTTCGTATGAGAAAAGAACACCTGTGGTTTTATCTACACAGAACAAGTAAAACAAATAGCAGTACAGTATTAGAACTGACTCCTTGCTGATTTACTTAAGAAATGATCTTCATACTTTATTCTTCTTCTTCATATTGTAGTATAATGCAGGTTCCCTGTAATGCTAGGCATTAAGTAACACAAAAAAGAAAAGATAGGCTTGCCCCTGAGGTCTTGTGCAGTCAGACCATGGTTCACAGGCTCCTTTGGGAAGTTGGAAACTCGCATCTGGTGAAGCTTTTGCTTCTTCAGAGAAGGTGAGATGGGTAGAAGGACAGGATTAACTTCTAAATGCAGGACAAATTTGCTGTATGTCTTGGTAGAAAACCGGACTGGAAAAATCTCCCACTTCTGAACTCCTCTGGCCATCAATGATTTCCAAGAGGACAGATTTTACAGAAAAACATCCTTCATATTATTTAATAAAGGGCCTCTTGACAGGATAAGATCAGAGTAATGGACTGTTGCAATTAAGTACTGGTCTCCTGCTGTAACAGAAAAGGCAAAAGTGAAACAAAGACATTTACTGCAAAGCAGAAGGCACTGAACATATAGCTGTATATTCGACTCTTTACCCTTACACCATATGACTAATAAAAATGGAGACATCAAATGGGTGTTGGCACAATCACTTGACAGGGGCTATTGTGCCATTGTTGGCCTGGTGATTTCCAGGGTGTTAAGAGAAGAGACTCAGTGTTTGCTTTAGGCAGACAAGGTTCTGTTGAACTATACAACTAGTGCTATAGCACACTTTTACCAACAAAGCACATTCTGGCTGCTCAGCTCTCCCAGATATTCCTTCCCCTTCCCAGTGTCCACCACATACAACCCAACCCTTCCATTCTGTGCAGAGGGCTCTACCTCCTGGCAGTGACTCTTTCTCAGCATCTCAGGTGAGCACATTAGAGCCCTCCACAACTCCCTGAAGAAGCCCACTAACCACATCTGCACAACTCTTCCTTCCTTTGTCCTTTCCCCACGACTGCTTATGAAGAAATCAGTGCAACCTCATTTGTCTGTATACAGCTGCTGCCCTTGATTTTCATACCCTTTCCACCAACATGTATCCTCCGTCATTAAGGGCCTCCTCTGATGTGAATGGCCTTCTGTGGCCTTCTCTTACTGTATCACAACAGCACCAGATATGGCTAGTGAGGAAGTGATCTGAGGCCAATTTTGGGGGGTGGGATTAAATATATAGCTAGAAAATTATTCTGTCATGGAGATAGTAGTCTTGTACTGGCAGGTTCAACAGATGATGGAGGCATAGCACGTAATCTGGTGAATCTGGTGAAGAATGATTCTGGATGACACGGTGATATGTAATGGTTGATAGGCAATAGGAATAGTAAGTAGGAAAGGAGAAGAAAAGTTATCCCAACCCATAAACAGGTTAGTGATGACCAGCCTTACAGGTTTTGTAAATCTGAATTAAGTTTGCAGAGAACTTACTCACATTTAATTTAATTTCTAAATGAAAATTGAAGTTTTTTTATCCTGCTAAGCGCACACATCCAAAACATGTCAGATCTAGGAGACAAGCTTCACAATAACAGAAAACTTTGTAGTCACAAATATCAGCTCAAAGTTGTCTTCATTTTGTTTGTTTATTTATTTACTGCTTTCTGAGCTTTTCACAGAAGCTAGCTTAAATTTTTATTGAATATGGCAAGAAGGGCTAGACAAAATTTTGAATCACTGAAATTGTTTCAATGCCATTAGATTTTGCAGTTTATATACCTATTAAAATATTTCTTTTTAATGGATACTTATTGCCTGACGATGATATTTTAAATTATTAAGGCTTAACAGAGTTCTTTCAATAATTGATTTAAGGGTGTATTAGACACAGACAGGCCCAAAAGATACAAACATATGAAAAATTATATGAGGCCTTTGACAACAGTGAAATTAAATTAATAGTAAAATTGGATTGAGTTAATAAATTGAGGAAAATAATGGGAAAGTTGCATAAGGGAGTTGAATTGAAGGAGTTTTGCAGTAATCAGTTTCTGCAGTGCAGCTGCTACATGTTTGTGTAATAACAGAGTTGATGAACAGCTAATTTGTATGAAACTGGAAGCAAGTTAAATGTTGCTCAGATTGTAAGGGCAGTCTGCAGCTAATGCACAAAGTGTCTCTGTTGGTCTACTGGTAAACACTGGAATTTCTCAAAGCTATTAACAATGGTTTTGGCAGAGCAGTATGTGGCTGTAACGGCACAGTAATGGAAAACTGAAAGGCCACATTTCCTTTCTTCAACCTTGCGCCTTTCCTATGGCATCTTTGGAAAAAGTGGGAGAGGGTGCACTTACAACACTGTGTCAAACGTGTCTCACCTTCCTCCATCATGTGGGGCCGCCACACTGTCCCTGGCAGTGCAGGAATACTTGAGTAAATTCAGCAAGGCACTGAAAGGTGACGTCCCTTGCTTTAGTTTTGCATTGCTTTTCCAGGGCTTCATGCAGCGATACCTGCAGCACATAGGCCAGCTAGTAGCCCAGGAAACAATTTGTTTTCTATCATCTATTGCGATCAGGGGTGTTTGCATTCACCCCGTCCATATGCTACGTCCCACATTTGATGCAGTGGATGCTGGCCCATTGCCACAGCTGTCACTGCAGTCACAGACAGGCTCCAGTTAGCTTTAAACTAGTTGTCGCAGGTGGCAGCACGAGTCTTCAAGCAGAACAGAGCTCAGACAAAAAAAAAGGAGTGAACCAGGCTGTGTTCAAGGCTGTGTTCGAGCACTGTGTTACCAGGGCTGTGCTGCTAGGCACACTCAAAAAAAACCCCAAACAACTTCTCTTGGAATCAACTGTATAAGCTGCAGGTGCTGTGGGAAACAAGGATGCAGACCTAACCTTAGCTTGGATGGAGTACAGTGAAGAGCTTGTTTCCTCAGCTGAAAACACACACATTTGACAATGGCAACACTTTTTACGAATGTGGCAATATCTAGAAGTGTTCTGTTTAAAACTTTAAAAACTCTGCACTAGTCTTATAAATGGCAAATAAACATTTTATTCTCTATGCTATGTTTTGTTTCAGTCAGTAGAGCAATACCACAGTTTCTTGACAGAAACACGTTTTTCCAGATTTTCAATTCACCATAAATGTCAAAAGGTGTTCTGCGAAAAGAAAACGCATTTTTCCCCTCAAATTTGAAAGCATAAAAGGACTAAAAGTAATTATAAGCCATGGTTTATCAGCAATAGCAAATAATTCCAGTTCATAGCTTTCTAATACTGCAGCACATGAAATGCTATGAATAGAAAAGGTTAAAAAAATGTTTAATTAAATGCACATGAGCTCTATGAGTTAACAGTGTATGTGTCTGTAACTCCCTGTCCAACACAGCTTGTTAGAAATGTATGTATTTTAAGTCAACAGTGTCTCATTTATTTAACAGGACTATGCATGTGGTCAGATAAGAATAAAGTACACTACACCACCTATGGATGTATGAAGGCTGCCTATCTGCTGGTCATAGTCAACTACTTCCCATCTGATCTAAGGTTTTTGACAGTAACAAAATGCTTATTCCAATTCAACAGATTTTTGAAAAGAATCTCAAGGTAAGGGCAACCTGTAATCAGTAATGGAAATATGCAGAACAGCTATGTCACAAGGATAATTGGATACAGAGCCATGTACAGGGGACCAGGTCCCCTCGCAGTGGGAGCTGAGGACTGTGAGCTGCTCTTGTTCCATGGGAAAGTGACTTCCGTGGACCTTGCCAGCTGGATGGATTGTGAAACTCTGGAGTTGATACGAAAAGAGAAAGAGATGTATTATTTTTCCTCATGCACTATGTTGTGGTATTAAATAACGGGAATCATAAGAGCAGGAAATTTAGAACTAAACAGGATTTTGCATGTGAGTATATGCAAAACTAGTACATGGTAGAATAATAGTAATTAGTAGTAAAAAGTGGTAAAATATTAAAGTAAAAAAAAAAAGTTTAAATCTACTAATAGGAAAACCAGACAGTCAGAGCTGCTTTTTGAAAATTATTGGTAACTGCAGCACTGATGTAAATCAATGCAATCTACTGACTCCAGTTAATTTTCATCTGTGATCCCATCAGTTCCTCATTTAAAACCTTGTGGCCCAGACCACAATGTAGGAGAAGCAGCTGTCTTCACTGCTCGTGAAACTTAGCAAAGGCTGGGACTGGCACTGTGGCTGAAAGATGGAGCTGCTTTGGTCCATGATGTCCTGCAGCACCCAATGAATGTTGGTGCACGGGTAGACCTCCTCACCCTCCACCTGGGTTTCTGTGGTGGCAACTGGGGCATCACAGGGGGGAATGAGAGTGACCCCCGGCAGGGCCATGGTGGAAGCCAAGCTCTTTTCAGTAATGACTAATGATAGGACAAGGGGCAATGGTTTTAAACTGGAGCATAGGAGGTTCCATGTAAATATCAGGAAAAACTTTTTCACTGTGAGAGTGACAGAGCACTGGAACAGGCTGCCCAGAGAGGTTGTGGAGTCTCCTTCGCTGGAGACATTCAAAACCCGCCTGGATGCGTTCCTGTGTGATGTACTCTAGATGACCCTGCTCTGGCAGGGGGGTTGGACTAGATGATCTTTCGAGGTCCCTTCCAACCCCTTAGATTCTGTGATTCTGTGAAGGTCCTGCAGAGAGGGTGTCTCAGCACAAACACGAACAGCCTCTCTGTGCTGGTTTCAGCTTGTAGCCAAAGGGAGAAGGGTCCAGAATTTGTACCCTTACTGTTTATTTCTATTTGTGCTGCAAACAAAGAGTTTGAGGTATGCTGAAAAAATGCACTGCTGGTAAATAAATAATTGAACAGTTAATTAGAGATGCTATTCTTACCATTATAACTTTATCAGAGGTGATTTATAGGAAAAGTCTGGATCTAGCAAACAATTGCACACTATCTACCTTTCAGTCAACCCACTGGCTTAAGCAAGACTATGTATGTATTGAATTACACACATTCAGAAGAACTGGACAAACTACTGACCACCAGTGGTTACTGAACACAGCGTTCAGGTGTATCTCCTGGCTTTGGCATTCCCATAACCTCCTCACTTTAAACATAAAGGAGGGGATGGCTTCATACATAGCTTGTCCTGCCCTTAGCTCCTTCCTAAACATCTGCTGCCAATTGCTGCTGGAGGCAGGAGGCCATCTGGCTCCTGGCTCTGAGCTACTGCAGCAAGTCTTACCCAGGGCTGCAGGATCTTAAGCCCCATTCCTGAAATCAACAGCCAAATTCTCCTTTCAGCCAAGGAATGAGTAAAGAATTTCTAATTTCCACCAATTTGAATAACACAGACCCGCAATTATATTTGTGTAAGAAAGTTTTGATACTGACAACTCAGATGGTTTTGGCCAAATTAAATAAGATCAGTTTGCTTCTTGTGTCATCATCTCTAGTCAATTATGAATATGTCAGGCAGTAACAATCACTGGGTAACACAGACTACAGACAGGTAAACATATGGTCTCGATAATCCTAGATCTTTATCCACACAAAAAAAGTCTTTGCTTGAATTCAGCCTCAAGGCTTATACATTCCCTTGGAACTAAAATATCCACTCTGTTATTTACTGCATTACTTAAAAAAACTTCTTTCCTCTATTTAGAGACCCTCATAAATGGTGTACTTTGTTGTGCAACATACCAGCTTGTGTGCCGAATCATGCATCACTAAGCTGTAACAGATGTCAGAATTTAAAGCAGATCTCGGCTCTTTCTTCATTGGGAGATAGAAGGGAAACTGGCAGCTCATGCCACTACAAGCTAAACTGCTACTTTTTCTGATTCATTTAATTGCGTCCGAAGCAACCTGTTAGCTATAAAACCTTGATATAATTATCAGGCTGAGATCTTTTGGGTTTTGCTCCCCTCTCTCAAGTTTTTTTAATTACTATTCCAAAACAGAGGCTTCACAGTCTCCTGTTCTTTAAGGAGGATACAGCAAGTCTAGAAGCTCAGAACTCGTAAGGACTCATACAAACCCATCTAGGGTCAGTGGGAGTTAAAGATAACCACTGCATTTTAAAATTAAGTATGCAATGACAGTTCATCTCTATCATGACACCAGATTCTTCAAGTAACCAGAGATGTCTTAGGGAAGGGCAGGGAGAAGCAAAGGACTTACCATTAAAGGAACAGATCTCTTTATCAAATCTCTAAAGGGATGAGCATAAATTCTCACTTAAAATACTGTTTTCTAACCTTAGGTATTTGCAACTTAGGAGTTGCAAATTTGCGCTGCATAGACACAAGTGCATCATGTCAGAGATGGTTCAGACAGTGCTGCTGAAACTGAAGCTGCATAAAGTCCATCAGACTACAGGGAATTCATCTAAGAGCTGCATACCTGGAGTAAGTTGCAGTGCTAGTATACAACTTTGTGCATCCTCCAAGACCACAATACGTAAGCTGTACACCAACTGGCACCTCTACGGTATTAAATGACGTGTACCTCCTTGAAATCATGATCTATCTTGGGGTTTTTTTTGGAATGGCTCACTTACCAAGCTGAGAGACAGGATTAAGAAAAGTCATTTGGGGGTCAGTTGAATTCTCTGTTTCTTCTCAGAAACAAAGAAAAACAAAATTGAAAATAAAGTATGTGTGTGTGTAAAATAAAACAACAGCTTCAGAAGTGAGAGCAAACACTTTGGGACTCCTTTTCAAAACTTTATTTGAAGAATTTTTAAAACAATGTCATACTGAGAGGTAAAATTAAAATGATTGATTTTAGTGATGGTCAAATAAATTCAAATGCCTTCTACAGTACCACTTATCGGGTCTAATACAGTCTTACTGCTCCAGAGACCCTGCTTTTTCACCTGTTCTACAAAATTACCTATTTGTCTTCCAGTTCATCCAAAATTTTGCCATCTCCCAACATGTGAAACTTCACTTCCACTTCTCATGTTACCTAATAAAACACACGTATACTACTACCTTGAACCATCTCTTAGGTAAGCCACTGATGACTGCTACTTGGGGATCAGTCTCATTCTGAAACAAAGCTGCTCTGGAGGAAATTTTGTCACTAATTCTTTTCTACATCTTTCCATGGCTTTCTGTGTTTCATAGCAAATGACAGACTAAGAAAAGTGGTTTTATTGGCTTCCTGACCATTCAGATGTGCTCCGTCTTGCAGCCTAGAGGACATAAACTGAATTTAGCACCATGTGAGAAGCACAGAGGGCCTTGTAGTTTTCCATTTACTAAAGTATTACCTACTGAAATAACTCATCTCTCCTACTTTCTGCTAATTATAAGGCTTCCAGTTGCTACTACAGTATTTTGCTAGGGGATAAAGAAGAGAGATCCTTAGCTCAGCATGCAATGGGGAATTTGTTTGACTTTGGCAAATGAAAAAAAATGGGAATTTTTTTCTCTCCATTTAGGAAAAAATTTAGCAAGCCCTAAGGTATGCCATGTTTGTATGAGCTCAGACTGAATCTAAGGCATGTCCTGAAACAGTTTTTAGAGGTCAAGAATCTAAAATACCTAAAAGCTCCTCCTGTGCTTTTACCTGTTTTGTAATTGGATTGTATAATTGCTGGTGTGCTTTTTTTTTTCTTCTTCTTCTTCTTTTTTGAGGCTGGGGTGGCTTATGAAAGGGGTGGGATGAAGGGACAAAGAGGACATTATCAGCAAAAGGTTTCCCAGGTCCTGCAGCCATACCAGGCGACAAGAAGAGACAAGGCACAGCCTACACTGAGCTTGTGACCTGAGAGGGGGACCAGCCACAAGACTCTGGAAAGAGTCTAAAACAAACACGCTGAATAATACTAATAGTTCCCCAAATGCTGTAATGATGGATCCAGCAAAATAAATGCATTTTAACATGAACTAGTTTGAGGTACAAATGTTAAATTGGTCTCTTTCAAGTATTATCAATAAATGGTTGAGAAAAAGACAGTGGCTTAAGGTGCAGGATATGAAGGAAATCTGTGTGCTTTTTTGTGTGAAGCTGAACAAGTTTTTCACCCTTCCCAAAGAGTTTTGAAAGCTTTTAACTCTTTCAGGAAAGATATGAGAGCATGGCCTATGCTTTATCCAAAAGCTGAAAAGCAAATAAAAAGAATCCAAATCACTTTACATTCATGACTTTCCAAGGCCCTATATGAGAAATATTAAAGTAGTAGTTTCTTAACTACAAGAATCATTGCAATATTATTAAAAATTGTAGAAGGCAAATGAAAAAAAAACAATGGGATTTCTGTGTGCAAACATGCATATATGTTTATATATTCCTTTTATTTGCTTCAGTAAATGCCCTTGTGCTAATAACAGCAGACAGAAAAACATTCTCCCTGTCTTTATTTTATAAGCACCACCCAGCATTCCTTGTGCCATTAATCCCCTCAGGCAAGCTCTTGGCTATCAAAATGAACATGAGGTAAACCAGCAAGTTCTTCATAGCTAAAGCAAAACCACACAGGCTACAGCCAGATCACAGTAGTCTCAAATATCTAATAACTGCTCTGAGAGTTAAATGGGAATTATGAAAGGATTGCATAAAGACTATTGTTTGCATCTCATGAGTGTTTAATAATCGATCTGAAGCTTAAGAACGACACAAAATATTATTTTTTCATGTTCCAGTTCATTTGTACTTAAGCCATGGTGCAAATGGGAGTTTCAAAACTAGGGTGTTAGTTCATTTGATTTAACAAATTTTATAGAAACGTTCCAATGACTTAGGGCTTTATTTTCTGTTGTGTTTCTTTACCATTTATCTTTCTCGAAGTTCTTTTCTGATATTTTGTTCTACTAATGCCTAACCAGCCATTAGCTTTTATTAGTAAAGCTAAAATGAATGACACTAATGTGAACAGCATAAAACCTACATTGACCTACTTTTATTAAATGAAGAATAGGCCTTATAGGTCTGTTAGGTTGTCCAGTTTACTCTTCCACTTAAAATCACTGATATTTCCTTACCATGATCTATATATAGAGGTTATGTTTAGCTCTGTTTGAAAGCAACACAAATGTAATACACAGTATGTTCTTATTCACCCCCTGTTCTGAATTACCAGCAATTCAAGAGATAGCCAAAATTGACGGTTCCAAAAATTGGAAAAGGAAAGAAAAAATGGAACAAGGCAGCAGATCATCAGCTTGACACAATTAAATGCTACCTATGAAGCCAGTATGACCCGATGGCATTTTTTAAGAGAACAAATTATCCTCAGGCATTTTTCTGCTCAGGTAATTTTGCATGTTTCTTCTCTTCCTTGCTCTGACCAATTTTAAAGGTCCAATCCCAACTGAACTGCTGAGCACTCCTCTCCAGCATTGGTTTTAGCAGAGCAGAAATGCTCTTTGCATCTCACTGAGGTTTGCCAAGCATTGCAAAATTAGGCCCAAATAATTAATCACTGTCAGGCAAGATCAAATGTCAAAGAAGTAGCCTTTGGAAGTTCACCTGCGAGTTATACACTCAGCTTCCTCAATGCCTAGAAATGAAACTTGATGCCATTTAGTAACACTGCTATCACTTTTACAATAGTAACCAGGAGGTCTCAAATCAGATCAGGACTGTGTCATTTTGGACATAATTTAGTGGTCTCTAAAGGGCTCACAGTGCAAAGAGATTATAAATAACAGTGATGAACATATTCTGTCTGTC
This sequence comes from Aegotheles bennettii, assembly GCA_013398125.1. Taxonomy (NCBI): domain Eukaryota; kingdom Metazoa; phylum Chordata; class Aves; order Caprimulgiformes; family Aegothelidae; genus Aegotheles; species Aegotheles bennettii. The sequence goes on from VZRW01000029.1 coordinate 516,206, forward strand.
CCCATGGACCCATGCAGAGGGGAGGCAAGTGGACTGCCACAGTCACAAATACAACGGCAGCAGAGCCAAAAATCAAACTCAGGGTTCCTGAATTTTACAAGATGATCTTTCTAATGCACTCTGCAAGCAAATAAGACACATGTGACACTATCCAACTGTTCTTCTGTATTTCCCAAGATTAAATTTAAGAGCAAAATGACAAAGACCCGTTCTGAAAAATCTACCCTAAATAATCCAGTCTGAGGTAGCAAGGAAAATCCAACACTTCCAGCTATATGTGCTCAAAAAAGTCAAGGTGGTATTCAAGATGATTATTTTTAATAGTTCTGGCCTTGAAGCAGCAGCTCACATTCCCAATATTATAGGGAAGGAGGAAAGCAGAAACACATCAGTCATTCAACAAAGAGGCTTGTCAAGGAGTGAGCATTTTTCTTTTGTAGCATTTTATTCTCAGTAGCTGCCCACATACAGCCTACCAGTATATCTCAGGTGTCCATCAGAATATTTTTCTGCTCTCTCCCCACTGTTAGTGCTTAAGCTTAATTTATTTGTCAAGTGCTCATTTGGGAGCAGGACTGGGGGGAGCGGGAACAGAAAATGTGCTTGTTTTGTCACGATACTGTCCCATCTCCCCTGCTTTCTGTCAGCCTGGAAATATTTACATCAGGCTTGCTGGATTTCTGCATCTTTTAGGATTTTTTGTAATTAATTCAGTCTCATTATTCTCCCCATTTCCATACTTTTCAAATGTAATTTCATCTCTTTTGATCTGCTTCCATCTCTTTTCTTCCTTCTCCCTCTTCGCCTTCATGCTCTTTCTGAATTTTGAAATGGATTTTATTGGTTGATAGAGGCATTTGAAATGCTTTCAGAGGCTGGGCCTTAGAAACACAGTATAGCAGATTACTTAAACACATTTCTCACCTAGAACCTGTAGAATAAGGGTGATGCATAGGGTGTGAGGGGTGTGAGGCTGCATAACTACTAGTGAAGATGAGCTAATGGACCTTGGCCAGACTTAATTAAGAGTTTCTAAGCCAAATCTTTTCCTCTTCTGGCCGTGAGTGTGTCAGCCTATCAGTTTTATATCAGCTGTCAACCTCTTCTGACTAGTTTATCTTAATTTTTCCTATTCTGTGTGTTGACATGGCATCAAAAGAGTTAATTCCCTGCAGCAAAGGGGTCCTTTGCTCTGCAGGCAGAACAAAAAGTGCCTCTTCTACAGGGAACCTGACCATACCCCAGGAGCAGCTATGTGTGGCATGAACTACTGCATTCCTGACTCCCTGCACTTTCAGGACACAGCAGTCTGGCACTTAAAAATATATATACATATACATATGTATATATCCCATCAAAAAAAACCCCAAAATCAACAAACGCAAAGCTCCCAAACCATCATCTCAATAAATCCATTATTGATGCACTGGCACCCAACATGAACTGCCTTGCCTGTCGAAGAGGGTAGAGTGAAACAACTTCTTTTCCTATTTAAAACTAGTTTAGGAAGGCTTATCAATTGTTCATGTGTTTCCTGATGAAAAGCTTCCAACCAGCCGTGCAACATGTAAATCAAAACATGCTTTTTTAATAACAAAGGCTTGTTTCGATCAGGATGGGCTAATAAATTGCTTTCTGCCTGAGGATAAAGAAGACTGGGCTTTAGGTATATAAAAATGGTAAATATTTCTCTTCTGTTTTGTTCTTTCCCAGCCAAAAGCATCTTAAGAGAGCCATCTGTTTCCTTGCCACAGAAAGAAAAAAATTAGGGTTACCAGGCTCCCTGTGCTTATTCATCCAATTTTGCCTTGAGATAAATGTTGGAGAACCGTCCCCATTTGGGAAAGTTTTAGTTCTGCCACAGGCTACAATAAAGGCTGCCGTTTTCTACCCACCACTTGGCTTGTTTGTCTCTGCATTTTTTATTTCAGCTAGACTTGCAAAAGAAATGACACTATTCTAGTGCAATATGAATGGGATTTCCTCATTTTAGTTTATTAGCTTTATCTATTTCTCTCTACTAAAGAAGAAAAAAAATCTCCCACTCATCGTCCTGCCCTCCTCTCGCCCCAGAGAAAGTGGCAATTGTACCATTAAGCCTCGAGAGCTTTACATATGCAAACACAAACACACTGCTTACAGGAAAGATCTTCCCTATCCATATGTTCATCTCCTTCCCCTTACCTAAACCAGTCGATTACCTCAGCAGCTCAGCTGTGTTATTGAGACATTTCAGCGTGAAATTTGTTTTTCCTCACTGAACTTTAAGCGGAATTTCAAGTGCCAAGTCTCCAAAGCCAAGTGGGGCTATTAAGAGATAATTACTAATTATGCTAATTTGAGAAGTTGTGCTATTTCTTTCCCTGGTCATTTTATCTGCAGCTCTCCTGAGAGAACAGTCCCCATTCAACGTTAATAACCTTTCCAGGCTAAGCATTCAATGGAGGACAGTGTGTCCTAAACCCAGGAATATTTCACAGTTAATCTAGATATGTGACTGTAAATTAGAAAGAGAAGCAAGTTGCACTAATGCTAATGACTTATGTTATTAATTTTTTGCAGTAGCAGAAATATCTGATTCCTCTCCATTCATATATTGATACAGCCTTTTGCTGATGGTTTTATTGTGGTCCTCAGTGATTTGAAATATTCAGTACACCAATAATATTTCTCAGCGATCACTTTCTAATCCTACCTATTGCAAGCTCTCATAATAAAACGTAAATCAAAGAACAGATTTGATTTGCATTTTCTAAATGTCTCATTTATTTTTGCCTTAAATATGTAAAGGTATGAAACATATTTTTCTCAGGTTCTATACACTGCTTTTCTTTGTCTTTTTCAAGACAGTGTTTATTGGGTTGATCATATTAGTCTGTGGGGTGTGCTGACAGTGTAAGAGATTTTGTTAATTTTTTAAACAAAATAATGACTTTTGGTTTTATTTGATGTATAACTCCATCCCTGTTCTGTGGCAAAACATACATATTTTGCATCTTTTATATTTATAATTTGTTTGTGGAGTAGCAGTACCCAGAGCCTCCTTGACTTGGCTTACCTTCCAAACACAGAGGCACTGGGACAGTCCTCCTGTCGCACTGCTTGACAAAATCTTGTTCTCTGCTCCTCAGAATGGCTCTCCCAGGCAAGAGCAGGCAACAGTGGCTGCAGACAATGTCCAGGATCAGAGAGCTCTCCGTTAGGAGACTGCGGTTACTCTGATGTGACCACGAAGGCCCATTCCTGCAGTGCCTGGGCAGCCTGCACGCCTAAGATCAGCTCTTGGGAATACACGCTGCAGGGTCACCCTCTCTGCTTGTCAGCGTTAACATGAACACTCTAAATATTCAGTGGAGGAGGGCGACAGCTGAAAGCAGACAAAAACCAGGGTCACAAGCGTGCGCCTGCAGCCAGGGAGGGCAGGGCCCAGCAGGCAAACGCAGGCAGCCTCCACCTGCAGAGCCAGCGCTGGCGGGCACGGCGGCTGCTTTCCAGAGAAAATGAACTCCCGTCCTTATCGGCCTTCATCATTTAGCTTGAGAGCTTGCTAAATTGCGTACCAGCAGGGTTCTTTAATGAGTGGAGTCCCACTGAAATCCTTGCTTCACGGCCACCGGCGCTGCCCCAGCTGCCCCCGTGCCCTCAGAGGTGCTGGGCGGGGGTCTCGCAGACGGGCAGGGGTCCCCCGTCACAGTGGCCACGGTTCCCAGGGCTTGACAGACTTCTCAGCCACCTCCTCTCCCACCCCTTCTCACTGTCACCTGGTGGCATCAGCTGGAGCCTCCTCCCCAGGCCAGCTGATGCCCTTGCTGCAGCTTAGGGCCCCTGTGAGGGAATTTTTCAGAGTTTACCTCCATGCACACCAGCTGCAGGTCCTCCAATGGCCGAGTAACGTAGGTATGCGCCGAGTGTGGCCTCAGGCTGCACAGTGAAGACAGCAGGGCATAAATAGCACCAGGGACCACAGCTGTGGTAGTGCAGCTCAAGAGGAGTCCACAGAAAATGGGAAACATCCAAATCATTTTTATACGAATTGGGCCTACATTATATACTTCTTTTTTGCAGTTCGCAGCACCTAGATGCAAAGTAACTAAGCAAAGATCCCCTCCACGCAACCAAAAATAAAAATCCGGATTGACTGACAAGAAAACAAAGGACAGTACTTGGATTTTTCACTATTTTTAAACCATATGCTGGTCTAAAACCAGTGGGTGCATTTTTTTAAAAGTCAACGAATGTAAATATTCAAAATCCTGGGTAGCACCTATTTCTGGAAAATGTAACACACAGCCCTCAGACTCCAGTTCAGCACTCCCAACACAGAAGTGGGAGGACTGCATTCACACGAGACATGAATTAGGGCCTAAAAATATGTCCTAGTAATAAAGGAGAAGATAAATTTAAGTTTCACCATTGCCAGTTTCAGAATAGAGTTTCCTTTAGTGGAAATCCATTTTGCAATGTGTGAACCTGCCCCTAGACCCCAGATAAACATCAGGTAAGACACGTGTCCTCCTTGCTGATGGGGCTGGAGGGGACCAACAGGCCACTGTGCTCCCACCATACCACCAGAAGATATAGAAGAAACACAGCTGTGTGACTTCTCAGATGACAATACATGTCTCACAGGTTCATGTGAGCACACCAAGAAGAATCACAGAATCACAGAATTCTAGGGTTGGAAGGGACCTCGAAGGATCATCTAGTCCAACCCCCCTGACAGAGCAGGGTCACCTAGAGTACATCACACAGGAACGCATCCAGGCGGGTTTTGAATGTCTCCAGTGAAGGAGACTCCACAACCTCTCTGGGCAGCCTGTTCCAGTGCTGCTCTTTGGACCATCCTGTGACTCCAGCATCTCAGCAGCTCACTAGCACACACTGAACTGAAGTCCCTGACCTACATCTGAACAGACACACACACAGTTCATGGACTTTTTATAAAACAGAGTTTCTGGCCATGCTCAATGGAAAGCATGTGCAGAAGGTAACGTAGGTGAGTGTGTTGCACGTGAGTCTCACATCAGCTCTTCCTCTGGTGGACAGATTGTCATAGATGGGGTTGTGCATCACCTCTAAGCCCCACTGACCTTGAGACACTGCATTATCCAAAGAAACACTCTGTTGCCCCAAAATTCAGCCTAACCAAGTTGCATCAGAGTCAGCTGCTCCTTCCTGATATATTGCTGTCCCAACACAGCAGCTAAGGGGACTGGCCAGAAGCTAAGAAGAGATGAATGCATCTGGGCAATAAATAGAAAAACAGAAAAAAGAGACAGTCAGGAGGGAAAAATGCTGTATCTCCTGAAAGGGCTGTTGGAATATTTAAAATTAGTTCCTCCTGGTGAAAGAAATTAGTGCTAGAGACTATTTCAAAATGCTTCATGCGCTCCTTTGGTCACAGCCACACTTGTTCTGTGCACTCTGGGAAACCAGCAGACTGGCATCACAGCCCAAGAAAGGCACTTCACAGCGCCAATTCTAGCTGAAAGGAATTTTTCTGCACATGTTATTCCTTATCCACGTTTGAAGCAATTTTTTTAATCTAATACCTACAAAGGTCATAGATAATCAGAGTTGTGAAAGACTTTAAAAAAATCAGTTAAAAAAATTCACACATTAGCTGTTTTATTTCCTCTTATATTTATGTAATAAAAATGTTTATAACTATATTATTTTACAGTACAATTCCAAAACCTGTAGTAACCCTATTGAGAAGCATTTGGAGCTCTCACAGTTGCAGTAAAAATGAGAAACAAACAATTTCTGCATAAATTACGTGACACTTGGAGACAGCCAGTTCCTTCTGGAGAACCTCCTTGTTTGAGGTGGTGACTAGGACAGTAGGTGGGATAAGCAAAGAAATACTGTATTGGTCACTCTTCTATCTGTCCTCACAAACATCATACAACATCTTGGCAAAATTTCTCTTCCACTATCCCTTCATGCTGTGTGTCAAGGATGAGGGGGAGAGAAAGTTTGCCATCCTATGGTTTCCAGCTGGAAATACATAATGGCAAATGGTTACTTGAATCCCTTCAATCCCTCAAAATCTTCATCCCAGCTATATAAAAAAATGTGCACAGCAAGTGCAGCAGAGAAAAATGCTCCCTGCAAAAGCTCTGAGAAAACAGGCTTCACGTGGAAATCTTGACAAGGAGTTGAGGAAAGCTCAGACTTGAACTTCTCCAGGAGGACTGCCCTTCCACTGCCATCAGTAGCTGGGGTACAGCTGCAGATCCAATAATGTGATTATCTGAAAACCACTGGGTTTGGAATCCTGTAATTGGATGAAAATGTTTGATTTATTTACTTTTCGTAAATATACAAATATATGTATGTACCTATCCCATCACACACACACACACAGAATCACACAGAATCTAAGGGGATGGAAGGGACCTTGAAAGATCATCTAGTCCACCCCCCCTGCCAGAGCAGGGTCANTTGATTTATTTACTTTTCGTAAATATACAAATATATGTATGTACCTATCCCATCTTCGCAAAGAAAATTTCAAAAATATAAACTGATGAAAGCTCTGCAAAAAGAAACAATAGATATATCATTATCTTTTCCCAGACACAGTTTCTTTAAGTTGATTTTTGAAAACAAAAAAAAAAGGACATTTGGGGTCCAAAATTCTACAAAAGAACATGAGTTGCGGACTCCTGGACTCCCTATTTCCCTGCAGCACATCTACATGTATTTATTTTCAGGCTAAGAGCCCAGATACTGCAGAGTGTAACATTTCACCCTTAAAAGCCCCAGTTAGAATAAAGAACAAACAATAATCATGATGGGTACAAGATGCAAGGAGTTGAATTACAAGGCAGATATTCAATATTATGTTAAAGCTGAGATTATCAGTGGTCTGAGCCTAAGAGAAAAATTCTGAGTCTGAAACAAAGTTTGCTAACTTATCAGTTATAACGGCATAGGAGATCACAAAACATGATTAAAACACACTGAAAACAAGAAAGACAAAGGAGGATGGTGGAGTATTGAAACAGCTCTGTCAAGAGAGAAACATCCCTACACAAGCTTGTGAAAATGATGTAGCTCGTAAAAAATTCTGCTTAAGAATTAAAAATCAACTACAACAACTAAAAGACAATGTTATGAACAAAAACACTTCCTGGAAATTTGGCCCAATGTTTAGCAAAAAATCAGGGTTTGAGCAAAGCTCCTTATGAAGCCTAGGACAAAACTTCCATTGAGTTCAGCCTTTTATATAAATATGCATGTACGTTAATATACACATTGCTGGAGCACATATTGGCACATTAATATGCATAGTACTAGAGTGTCTGTGTTTAAGTATATAAATAGAAATTGAATATAAACATAAGCATTCATAGCTTTGAAATTCCATTAGTAACAAAATAGCGTAGAGAAATTATTAGCATTTTTACATGATGATTTCTGTTTAAGTCAGATACTGAACTGCTACTGATACTTACTTACAAGGCATTCAACAGATTGGGAGTCTAGACTGATAACTTCTGTGATATGCAAGTGTATTTTTAAACTTCCTCTAATGTTAAATTCTGATGCTGTGCTGTAAGAATGAAGTGAAGTGTTTTCCTGCGTGTGCGATTTTAACTTCCTTGTTTTCTTTTTAAAACTCCAATTTGGCAGTGATCCACAGTGCCAGTTAGCATGACCCTAACCCCTCTAAACAGTACGACTGAGGTCAATCTGCACTGAAGACAACATGACCCATATGAGGACGACTGAGGTCAATCTGCACTGAAGACAATGTGACCCATGTGAGGACGACCTATGGAATGAAGGTCCCATAAGCAGTAGATCCTGGTGCTCCTGAAAGATTCCCATGTAACAGCACAGAATCGGGCTCCTATTCTTTTAATCTCAATTCTGCTCTGAATCTTTCTTTCTTTTCTAGTGGAAACAAAAAAGGGAAATTGTGCTTTTGGTCACAAATTCACAACAAGCAATGTTGGTGCATGCATATTTTCTGTAATACTACCTACTCAACAAAAATTAATCTATAACCTTAATGTACCTAATGGATGAAAGTGAGCATTATACAAGTGAAGATAGAAAATATTTTTTCTAGTTCTTTCTGCTGTTTTGAAAAATGAACAAAATAAAGTGATATCCCTTTAGAAATACTGCTGCTTATTATTTACACAATTTTAAACTGTATTACTTAGGTAGCATTTATTTGTGTGGTTCATTGCTTCCCCTAAGAGACCTTCATTTGTTCAAAGTATCAACTTATTCTAGATTTAAAATGGTAAAAGCAAACTAATGTAAAAACATAATGAAATCACCTTAAAATCTGCTTACGTTCTCACTTTTCATAAAAACCCCCATCATAAAAATAATCACCCAAATTTCTCTGAGATTATTCCAGCAAATCCCATACCCATCAAATCCTAAAACATACTCCACCTGCTAGTGAAACTATCACAGTAATTGTCTGGGCTTTTATCTAATGAATATGCATTAAAGCCGTCAAAACAAAATTCTAACTTAATCTACATTACTGGGTGAAGTTTCTGAAACAAGCTGTTGCAGGGAAATTTATGTAATATGTTGTCTTCATTTGGCAGAGACAAGCTGTCTGCTAGAAAGGGCGGGTGGAAACCAGTTTCCTACATTTGGTTACCCTTAAGTCATGCTTTTGGCCATGAATGAACTGAGAGCATCTCAGCTCATTGTGCCTTCAGTGTGCCTGCCCACCTGTACTTCACGTCTGTGCAAAGACTGTGCTGATGATCACTGAAAAGTCTCTTCTTGCCACGTGGGTTTTAGTGAGTCATCATCGTCTCTTCTACAATGCGCAAACTCACTGGTACCTGCTGGAGCACAGGGAGGTAACAGATGGAAATTAGGGATTGTCTGTACGAGGTCCGTGCATGAGTGCACCTGCAGACAGGTATGTGCCCGATGCCAGCATTTGCAACAATATAGTATGGGGCAAATTAACAAAATTAAAAATATTTGAAACCAAGATCAACAAGCCACTCTTTTCATCCAACTGCCTGCATATGATGCACACATTGCTTTTGCTATAATGGCCATTAGAATAATAGTCTCAGCCCCCTACGTTTACTCTTTGCTGTCTTCCATTTCTGCCTAAACAGCACAGAAACCAACTTTACATGCCAGTGTCAGAGAAACATCTATTCAGTTCAGGAAGTGGTAGGAAGATCAGTTTAGATGTGCTAAAACAGAATGAGCCCTAAGAAATATGTGTTGGCAAGTAAGTGCACTACAAATTTTTTTGGATGTAGAAATTTTTTTTGAAAAGAATAGCAACTTCTTATACAGTTTTTGATTTCACAAAAAAAAATCAGCACCTACATATTTGTATGCAGATCTTGTTACTTATTATTTACTGCTTTTCTGAACAGCAATGGAATGACTGAACAAGTGATTTTGCTGAACCAAGGCCATAACGTTACCCCAAAGACCTTTGATGATATATTGGTGTGATCCAGCCACCAATCTCATCTATAATTTCATTTTTATAATGTGTATGAATAGCAGCTGCTACAATAGGTGAGGATACATGAGTGGATGAAGACAATGACATGAAGGGGAGGAAAGAAATGGGTGTTTTGGTAAATAAACAGTATGCGATAAGCACATGGATCTTCAGGGCTACATATAAGACGTTTTGTTTTAAGATCAGCTTTTTGGAGCTTTTGTGGTTATTTTTTAATTGTTAGCAATAGACTGAGACAGCTTCCGTGGTGTTTAATTCATACTCCTGTTAAAACAGCGTGGTACAAGACACAAAACAGTGTGTAATTTGTTGCTTCTTGATTTCATTTAATTTTGGAGACTCTTGATGAGGGCTTGGAGCTTTTTGAGGCAAAACTAAAGTGATAACATATAAAAAAATGTTTTTTTAAATTGTTTTTACCTTTTAGAATTATGTTCCTACAATCAGAAACCACTACTTCATTCTTTTTTTCATCTTAGAATTGTCTGCCACATTTTAGTCAAAGAATTATCTTATGGTTAAAGAGTGCAGTCAATTTACAGTGGTTTTAGCTAAAACGGAATAGTCTCCTGGTCTTCCAAGAAGCATATGCATATACTAAATTGATGAACTACAGGCAAGGTACAACTGTAAGCACTGTTACTAAGATTTTTAATGGAAATGAAATTTATGAAATTTGGATAATATTTATTCTTACTGAAATTAAGTGATTCATCTAAAGGGAGAAATCTCATTAAAAAAAATAAAAAATCTGTAACAGCTTCAGTCAATTCCAAATTCTCATAGGATCTGAAGGAATTAATGCATGTCCCAAAAATAGAGTCTTTCTACAGATTTGTCAGCAGTGTGCGCTGATATTGAAGAAAAAGTTGCCTTTTAAATGTAAACTTCGATAGATGAAACCTCGCCCTCAGCATGTATAACAAGCCATTCTGGGAGAAATCAAAAGCCTTCCAGGAAGAATTTGATCCCCATGCATTTGTTTACATACAAAATAGATAAATAAATAAAAAGCCTTCTTCTTTCAAACACCACCAAGCAGGACTGCTTTGCAAACACATGTAGCAGGCTGCCTTGCAGGCAGGGATTATACCTGCTCCTGTCTGTGAGCATCGACTGCTAGCGTGCAGCGTGGCACAACTGTCCACTTTGAAATGAGCGGTGGTGCCAGGGACCTGCCATGTCACACGAGTATTTCACAATGACAAACCCAAGTGATCTGATGCAACTACAGATGTGATGCAGTTACAGAAAAAATACGTACAAACTAGAAACAGGTTCACTTGATATGTGAAACTCAAGCAACAGACTCCTGAATTCCTATCTCTTGCTAATTAACTCTGCAACAATTTTATTAACTGCTCTGACTCAGCTTCTCTGTCTAAACTGGCGAAATGTGGCCTCTCTGTGAAAGTAATAACAACTTTTCATAAATACTTCGAGCAGCTACCTAGTATGAGTATGCTGATGCATTTTTATTAAGTCTGGTCAATGAGAGTCCTTATGGCCAAGGATGAGTTGGAATTACCTGAAGAGAAGGATGATCTTTGTCACTGGCAGGGAAAAATAGCCCAACGTGTCTTACATCATAAAAGTATAAGTTTAATAAGGAATTCACTGGTAACCTTCAGGAAAATCTGCCAAAACTCCTTTGCCTATGGTTTCTTACCCCATTTGAGCAGAATGTATTGCCTGCTTAAAAATGTGCCTGGGCTAACCAATCTATATAGCAGTGTTCTCTTGAACTACTTCTGTTACAAACTACATTTCTAAATTACAAATAGTTTTTTTCATTTCTGACTAACCAAACCTAGTGCACACTTTTCTTTTTTTAGACACCTAATAACCATCTTCTGGTATCTGGTACTGTTAGTATCTTACTGCCCGTTTTAACCTTACAGTTTACACCTTGTGCTATGTCATGTAAAAACTCCAAAATTCTTCATTTTTTTAACAACATAAATGCAGAGCTAAAGTCTCATTTAAAAAGTATTATTGGCAGGGTACAAGTTAACCTAGAAAGACTAGATTTTGACTTGTTCTGGCAGAACTGAAATGCTTCACATTTGTGCTTGAATACTGTATATTCCCTCTTCTTCCTGCATCTAAAATCTAAAAGATTCACAAAGTAAAATTTTTCTGTAAAAAAAAAATATAAATCATCAAATGACTTGTGTGAATCACAGATTTCAGCTAAAGGCCACAAAAGTGCTCCTTGTGGGCACAGCATTAGGTAAAATCTAGTCAAACCTCTGTAATACAGCTGTAAAAACTGGTCATTATGAATGTGAACTGAAAATGAGTCAAGTATTTTGACTTTCTAGAAACAACAGACTTTACAGACACACATCAGATACTTTAGCATAAATAAATGATAAACATAGACCAATCGATAGCCTTTGCAGCAGTTACATCTGAAGGAGACCTGCTGTCCGTAATATTAGACAACATTCCCTTTTTGTACTTTTTTTAAAAAAACTAAATCCACCATCAGCAAGAGCTGAGCTCCAATTTAATTACTGTCTGCACTGCTCAACAATGGAGGCAACACAGACCACTGCGGCTCTGCCCCTCGCGTCCTAAAATCACCATTCATATGGACACATAAATAGCAATTCATGATTGGCATGAGAGAGGAAAATTACAACCTGGAAGTCAGCTAATGAAAGTTAATTTCAGTTAAATATTGTTCAAGAATCCAGAAGCATTTTTGCCTGGCAATTCGTGGCAAGGCTGCTGGCATGGATGTAAAACGGAGCAGGAGCTCAGGGTTGGCTTCTGCTCCCAGTTATGTTAGTTCTTCTGTAAAATTCAGGTGGAGAAAGATCACCACACAAAGAAACTTACAACCAAATCCAGATTTTCGGTGAAGTTTTGGGGTTTCCTAACACGAGTATTACACGCTCCTGCATAAGCATGTGTCTTCACCATTCTGAATTATTTAGCTACTCAAAAATCATACCTACAAAAACAGAATATTGAAATACTCTGAAAAATCTGGCCTATAAGCAGTTTATTTATTTATTTCTCATTCTAAAAACCCTCCTAATCCTTCTGCAGTTGTGCCTTAGTTCTTGATTTGTCTCTGAGATTATCAATATTACATAGAGGAAGATCATACACAAATCCCATGAGAATGTTTATACATATATTTTTATAATTACAAATTCATACAGCACATATGGATGGATGTGTATAAACACACAAATGATAGAAACATATTTTATTTTTACATCTCTAAACAAAATTCTTCAGTGCAATATAAAAAATCCCTCATGCAAATATTTTTGAACTCTACAGGCTTTAAGATCCTTTGTCTAATATAACTTTATTATAGTCTTTCATTTAATACTTCTAGACAGCATAAGCAAAAGTTTATAATTCATACAAAACTCTCTATATATGTAAATATATATTAAAGCACAGACAAACATGTATATAGCAGCACAGTTCTGTCACCCTAACTCATGCTGAGAAGTTTCCATTTCAACTTTACTCTCAGTAGGGGCAGCTGCATCAGGCTTTGTGCAGAGGTAATACATTATTACAGTTGGTTTGATAGCCATCATTTTACATTTGTTAAACCCCACTATTTAAGGAATAAATAGCTATTTCACAGTCTCTGAGAAGTGGTAAGAAGCGGGCAATTGCATAAAATTAGTTGTGTGTAAATCTTTTTCTGTGGACATGGAGATAAAACATCTGTCAAATTCTACTTACTTCTTCCCACACTTTCCAGCAGCTCTGACTCTTCGTGCTGATGTTTCATTAGCAGCTAAAGAAAGGTGACTCTGTTAATAATTCTGAGCACCATTTCTCTCATAAGGAACACAGATGATGTAAAAATGGGGAAAAAAATATCACATTTTAGCATGAAGCATTTTGCTGAGATCTACTTACATCTCATTCCTCAGTCCCAAACAGCAGATAAAATGCCAGCAGCATGTACTGCAGGTTTCAGAAATGGCACTCACAAGTGGCACAACTCTAAAACCAGATGCAATAGTTGGTACAGCGTTGGGATCAAACCCTAACCCAGCACGAACACTTTGACAGACTATGGGCTGCAGGGCTAATCCCCTGCTGCACAATATTCATTTGATGACAACGCACTAGCAGTCACGACAGTAACTGTATTTTTTTCCGCTTAACAAATCATCATGCATTTGTAGAGTTCGTTTTCACCCTTTTTTATCCAACTCTTTTGTTTCTATTTCCAGGGAGTGTATTAATTGTTACTGCTATCCTCCTAACTTCACTACAGCATCAAAGTTAAGAGACTGGGAACCAGTCTCAATTTTGGTCTATTTTTACATACATCATGCAGGGTGTTGAGTGGGAACAGAGAGGAAGGCGACTTAAAAAGCCATCAGAAATATTCCAAGGAAATGAGCCTGCCTTCCTCGCAGCTGTGTTCCTGGTTTTGGGAGGCACACAGGCGGATGGATGCGCATTGCCACCGCCATGAAGCTGAGCAGAAAGGGCACCTCTTGAACCGCCGCACTACAGCTTCAGCTGTGAAAACAGAGGAGAGTGCAAAAAGCCTCACAGTGAATAGAAGCGATTAAACTGCCTACAAATCACCTTTCCTCATAATCCAAGTAAGTCAGAGTCAGATAATTTCCTGAAAAAGAGGATTCATATCTCATATTAAAAAAACCCAAATCCTTCCTAATGTATCCTACCTAAAGCCAAAACCTACATTCACTGAAGTGAGCACCAAACTTTTTAGCATTAGTCTCAGATGAGCTAATCAAACACCTCAACTCCCTACACATATGTAAGTTTCGTTTTCCACACCTTGAATGAGTGAATTCCCCAGGACAGCTACATACTGTCTCAACAGAAAAAGTCCTTCCACTCTTATTAAACATGTTGAAACTCCGCTTCCTTGAAGGCCTCTGTCTTTGTAAATAAATAACTAAAAAAATCAGGAATAAATCAGAGCAGCCTGTTTACCTTCTTTCTTATGTTCCTTTCTGATGTTTATCTCCAAAGTAAACAATATAAATCTTACAAATTTTATTCTACTGAAATTTTACATACATCTAACCCCTTTTGCCATATATCTCTGAATCCTCACTACTTCTAGTACACATTTGGGAGCTAGAACAGCCAGAATGAAACTGAACATACCCAGTGAGAATACACCTTCAATTCATTAATGACACTGTAATATCTTCAATATTAGCCATCCTGCTCTTCACGCACTGCCCGACTTCGTGCTTGCCTTGTCATCACACTTAACTTAGCAGAGATTTTCATCAAACCATCCATGGCGATGCCCAGTACTTAGTCTGGAGCAGGTATTGTTAATTCAGGGCCCAAAAATATCTCTTCATATTTTAAACTAGTCATAAGAAGTAAGAAATTCTAGACTGACTGAATGACAATAACAGCATCCGTTTAACGCTTTCTGTTAAAGTATTAAATTTGGCTATTTTATGACTTGGAGAGGGTTACCTATTAGTATGGATTGACAAGCTGCTTCTGCCAGTTAACAAAGTGGTCTTTTTAATGTATTATATATCACAATATGCTGTTAAAACTCCTCTGAGCTGGCTGCTTCATTTCAAATTCATACAGCAGGGAACAAGGTTCAGCTGGAGCATAAAGGTAAGCACTTTATTTTACTATCAAAACTTAGATAATTTGCCAGCAAAATGAGCTGTTTTATGCAGAAAACGTCAAGTTCATCACAGATGCCCAGAGAATGATCTATCTACTGACGCATATCAGCTTTTTTTTGTCTGGATAACTAGCAGTTTACACAGGAAAAATGGCAAACTGCCTAAAAGGTTGTAGAGATAGTTAACTGTAAACACAGAGATCAATTCAGGTTCATTACTACTTGCAAAACCTATACAGTATTGGCCAGCATTAATTCAGAGATAGTAAAATTAACAGAGATCAGACAGATATTCTAATGCTCGATTTTTAATGCAACTTGCTAACCTAAGGGATGTTAAAAAAACCTAAGAAAACAGTTTGCACAGACCTTTAGTAGTTTTGATATTCCACAAGGCAATTTCACCTGACCTTTAATTTTTAGTGCAGTGTTTTCCATTTGTAGGGTATCACTTCAGAAAGGGCTGCCATTAAGTATTTTAAAAACTCCATTAATATCACTTACAGTGGAATTTGTAAGCAAAGCTCTCATCTTATGGGAGAATTTCCCTCCCAAATCACCAAGAAGCTACAAAATTTTAAGCAATATGAAGAAATTCCCAACAGTATATAATACTTTGCCGCTAGCTTTATATGCCTCTGCATTGCCACCGAAGAAAGCAAAACATCTGACTTAACTTCTGTGTTCAGAAAGGCAAAAATGGCTGTATATGTTATTGCTCATGTACGATATGGTCAATATTTATATTAGTGCTTTTTCTATTTACATAATTAATACTTTGAGGTAAAGTTGAAATATTTTGTTCTCTCTCAAAGTAAAATGCACCATTTTATTGTCCTCACACTTACATGCTGTTGCTAGGAAGATATAACTCTGCTATAACCTAATCGCCTGCTATTTAGATATGGACTCATGAATCCCATATTTTTATTCTAAATTTAAGTTCAGTCATCGTAGCTAATGTCCTTGATGCTATCTCAAATTGCTGTCATTACACGGATCACTAGAAATTGGAGGTAATAGTAAAAAAGAAAAGGAAAAAGAAAGGTACCAAATTAGATGATGGATAAAGGTTTAATCAATTTAATTTTATCACCAAATCCAGTCCCTTCCTCTCAAGCTGTCAGGGGACGAGATAAGCAGAACACATCTTGAAGCACGACACAATTCTGTTGTGGGGAAGGAGTTGTGTCCCTGAACCTCGCCAAGATGAAACACGCTCATTTATTACTTTGGCATTGCAGGATGATGAAGAACCAAGCTGGTTTCCTCCCTCCGTCCTCAGCACAATCTTTCTATTTCATTAATTTTTCATGGAATTTCATTTCACAATCATTTTGCCTCTCTCACCTACTTGCTGCCCTTATTTAGTTTATTCTGTCAACTTTTATTTTGTGTCCCGTTGTATCAGCAGCGACCTCGGCCATGGCTTTCTACTACATCAAGGATACCTGATTCCCTCTTGTTTCCAGTAATTAACTTTAATCGCTAGCTCTATAAAATGGAATTACAAATAAGGTGGCATATTTTTTTGCCTTATACTGGAAAATAACTCAGAAGGGGCATATCTCCAATCACCCATTTCATACCTTCTATACGTTGATTTCTAAGTTGTTGCCGGAGGCTGCTGAAGCGTGGCCTTTTTTGTATTACCAGTAAGCGGCAACTCTGCTTTTGTTTGGTCTACTTGTAATCATTTATCTCAGAAAACAAGCCTTCTTTTCAGAATCTATACCACAGGCTATGAAATCTGCACAAACCGTGCTGAGGGCGCTGTGATGAATTCTGTCAGTACTCTGCCATATTCCAGAGACCCGGGAAAAACACAGCAACTTGCTATAAAGCCCTAAAAATTTAAACCGTATTTCTCTAAATCATTAGGCATAGCTTTCTAGCCTCTGGTCCTCTTATATACACAGATTACAAAACAAAAAAACAGAGAGAAATATAAAATACCTATTACTGCTTTTACACAAAATAAGTATGCAGGTAAGATGGCAAGCACCTGTATTTATTTTTCATTACGTTTTGGGGAAATTAAGTTATCTACTTCCCATTGAGAGTTAACATACATATTTTCTAAATGATAATGAAAATATTCCTAACTATACTAATTTAACAAATAGCTACGAATATTCACATTTTAGCCTTTTAACACACTTTCTGCACGTAGTGTAAAATTGAATTAAATCACTGTGCAAATATATGCTTGCAATGCAATATTAATCGCATGGACATTTAATGTTAAGTCGTCAAGGTAGGATCTTTATACTGAAAAGGTTGCTGGATTTCATAAGCATAAAAGTAAGATGCATGCAAATTAATTACTGGACGATGTTATTGTACACTGGAATCACACTCGGTGTCCTACACTTTTCAGTGCTCAACTGGTATACATGGATATTCTCTGTCTCTTGCAGCTTGTGCTTTTTATTGCTTTTTGGCCAAAATGCACAAGGAAATTCAGCTATTCAGAGAATGTTGTTTGCTTTCCTTGCTTGAACTTCCTTTCTGTTCCCAGGAAACTCCTAAAAGAGCATCCAGGTACAAAATAAATGGAACAAAGTGCTATATTCAGACATACTAATTTATAATTCACATTAACCAGGACAAAAATATGACTGAAAAAATGGAAAGTAAATCAGAAGGGGGAAAACAATGCTATTAAATAGACAATAGTATTTGCTTCTACTGCTACACATTCCTAGATATCCTATCAGGCAATGTCTCAACCTGATTTGAAGCACAGTTCATACATAACATGTAATAAAATATAATAACTTGTATAAATAATTTGTTGTGCTCATCTCCTTACGGAGCGGGGATGTGACAGATAATTTCTTTTCCTTACTCTGATTAACACTCAATGAACACTTAAGACTAGGGTGAATTTCTTTGTCCGCACGTATCTCTCTGTGTGTATGTGTAAACATATGTGCGTAATTACACACTTTAAAGCATTTACTAAAAGCATTCTTGCTATAAGCAAAATGTGTACTGGAGAACAGTTAAAGGCATGTGTCTTTGGTGTAAACCTCTACAAAGATTTCTCACAACCTATTAAACAGATTAAACCTGCAAAATAGTGAAGCCCATATTAATTTTCAAAAAGACATAGTAGTTTATGAGCCTAATAAGCATTTTCTTGACTAGTCTCCAGTATAGTCAGTTTGTTAAACAACACCTTTGCTTTAGATACCATTAAAAAGAAACAGAAAGACATGATCAGTAAATAAACTAGCATAATAGTAAAATCCAACAAGTCTTATACTGGGTGTGCCTTAAGTTACAGGCATTTTTGCCAGCATAAACTTACAGGAAAGTGTATTTTTATGAATATATACTATGATTACATAGAAAAGAAAATCAAAATCATATGAACACAAGCATTGCTCCCTATAATTAGTATACTAACCAACTGCATTATTTGGAAAGTGGTTAAAATAGCACATTTGGAGGAATAAAAAAAGAACTCTTCAAGTGCACATTCTTATTGCTATTGGTTGGACAAGCACTTTCTAGAATGTCATCAACCTCCAGTTGTGTATTCTGCAAATAGGTGTCATCCATCAAGTTATTGTTTAGCAAATTTTTGTGGTTTTTAAGATGTTAAACTCTCACCTTATTTTGGCAAAACACAGAGCAACAAAGAAAGCATCAGAAAAGTCTTATTGAAAGACCCTCACTTTTGCCTGCTTCTTAGGAACAAAATTAATACTTAGAATTTTGCCATTATAACAAAGCACTTTTTCTCCATTGCTTAAATTAATGGATTACTCTTTTCTCTTGGCCAAGTACAGGGTAGCTAAGGCTACACTAAGTTTGTAATTCCCTAGAAAAGTAGTTTTGCTAGAACAAATACAGCACAAAGAAGTCTGCAGAGCACAACTTCAGTACAAGAAGATTTCAAAGAGACTGAGTAAGGGAGCTCTCCCTTTGCTTAGTGTTTTAAAATTTATTCTGAGATGGAGAGTAAAGGACAGCCTTTGTCACCAGGCGTTATACCATGCTAAAGATCCAGA
Source organism: Aegotheles bennettii (assembly GCA_013398125.1). Taxonomy (NCBI): domain Eukaryota; kingdom Metazoa; phylum Chordata; class Aves; order Caprimulgiformes; family Aegothelidae; genus Aegotheles; species Aegotheles bennettii. Next base: position 535,338 of record VZRW01000029.1, read on the forward strand.
GTAACAAGTCAAGGCTACACACCTACTCAAAGTCCTGATATATCGGCAGGTCTGTTGTTTTTACTTGTGCGCAGGTCACTGTTTGTTACTATGATTCTGAATCTGGAGAGTTCAGAGATGAAAGTTAAAATAGTGACAATCAAATGATACAGCCTAGCATCTGGTCAGTTTTTACCCCTTACTATACAAACCCTGCTGTGACACCTTCCTAGAAAGTTACCAAATTCTGTGCTCACTGGCTTTCACCTAATAACTAAAAGACACTCAGCTAATGGCACCTACAATTTAGGTTTTCTAGCCTCAGAAGAAATAGTGCATCCAGGCTGAGCTGACGAGCTAGCTGACCAAAACTTGTGTCAGTCCCACATAACGATGACAATTACAGGTGAGATGATATTTACTGCTTAGATGAACACTTGGAGTTCTCATCCCTGCAATTAACTGTGTTGCAGCTGGGCATCTCTAGCACTCTGCTTCTCGTATCAGTTCATTTTACTTTAAAGTGCTCACAGCCTGTTAACTTCGGCTTTTCCAGGCAAAACACCAAAAATCAGACAGTAGTGTGTCATCCCCTCTACAGGAGAAAACAGGGCAGCCTTGTGGAGAGCTTTTATCTAGGGCATATTCCCTCTTCCCAATGACATCCAGTAGCTTCCCTTTTCCTGCTTACGGCAACTAGCGCCTTCCTAACAAAGGTTTGCTCAGAGAAGGGGAATAGCATCAAAACAGCAGAACTCTTATCTAAAAGAAGAAAAGAGCGGTAGTTCGGGCGGCGCAACCCGCCGGCCGGGAGCTGCGCGCTGCCCCGGGAGGCTCCGCGCCGCGCTCTGCCCTGCCCGGGGCACGTCCTGCCCCCGGCTCCGACGGCAGCGGGGCAGAGCGGGACGGGCGGCAGCTCGGGGAGAGGCT